>CM076572.1:1296620120-1296970814 GCA_034641835.2 Pinus albicaulis | reverse complement strand
TTAAACAATTATTCTTAGAAAATAATAAGATAAATAATGATTTATCTAATTAATTTCCTTGTTTTGGGTTAAATATAACTAGAAATATTAATTAAACTACAGTTTAACTAATTATTCTTTGAGGAAAATCAAACAAATGTATATTTATTTAATATTTCCTTATGGGGTTTCCTGTTTAGACCATAAAAAACTTAATAAAGGTGATTTACTAAGTTATTTTCATAGTGAAAGCAATTTTATTTGGGGTAAAATTGGTCTTACATGGTGTACTTGGGTCCATCTAATGATAATAGGTTAAATGACCAAAAAATGGTGTAACAGATTGCCCCCAGCGTGTGAGCATTAGGAGCTAATCGTATGACCAAAGTACGTTGTAAGAACTAAATCACTAGACAATAAATGGGAAGTCAAAGAGAAAGGATTGTAAGGTAGACCAAATTGCTTAAGGAAATAGACCTTGAGAAGGTGACTTGCAGGTGCAACAAGTCATTTTGATGAGTGAGTACCTGCTATAGGCGGCGGGGGAGGCATAACTATGCTCGTCGAGGCAATAGTACAAACAATAAGGCGCCCGGAAAATCGTGGAACGCAATAACAAAGCATATGCTGGCATAAACATGAGCCAAATAAATAACATGATAATGAATCCCACATACATATTGTGCTTGGGATAGCAGCGATGACTTGTGCAATAATATCTGAGTACATGAGATATAAATACAACCCAGATGTCCCTGAAAACAGGAAAGGGCTCTGAAAATCTGACTGATACATGCAAACAAAAAGGCACTGCAAGCGGCTGAGGCCGACATCATCAAATGTATGGAGTTCCATCGAAGGCTGTAATGAAGATGTCGTCCGAGTGTGTGGGTACCTCGTAGCCCCTCATGAGGGCCGAGACATCTCAAACACACCAAGGAATCATTGATGTTGGCCGGCTACATCACCGAACCATCAAGTATACGCACCTCGATCATGCTGAAGGAGCTGGAGTCGAGAAGCAATCAAGTCAAAGGGAAATAAGGAATCCCTTTGCCTGATCCGAGGCACCGAACAAAGTGGAAGCTAAAGTGGAAGCCGGAACCAAGGCACACCGCTCTCTAGACCTCTCCTTGGTTTTCCGGGAATGAATGAGGAAATGTCGGCTGGAATGAGGTCCGTCATAGGTGAGGCAATAAGGGATCCTCAAGTAAGGCATGAGAGAAAATAGTAGAGTGACTGACAGACTGACACTAATGATGATGATGAAATGGGGGGGGACTGAGTAGCGAACGAACGACTTCCCTTGTTAGAGAATAAATGGCATGAATAACCTGGCATCGACTGACACGATATCATTAGGGATAGGGGACAATGGGATTGAAGGCCATAATGAGCGACATGAGAGAGGGACCAAGCAATGAATGATGGAGGACTATAGCAGGATGCAAAGGGACTCGGGATAGACTCCATGAATGCAACGATGATTCCACGTTGATGCTCTAAACAAGGGTGACTCGATGGTGCTACCACATATGTAAAGGGTCCAATGGGGACCATAAAAGTATGAGTACAAGATGGTAACTCATGACTAAAGTCGACACGAGCATGGACAAGTATGGAGGCAACATGGTTCCCCCAGTACGAGTGTTGCAAGTGAAGAAATTTGATTTTGAGGAGGGGTGAAGTGGTGCTTCTTGGACAAAATGTGTCTTGGTGAAGTATTAAAACAAAAAAGCTAATAGATACCCATTTTAGGGCTTGGTGAGATCTTTCCAATGGTATATACGGTTCATCAAACTGAGCTATAGTTTTGTCACAATAAGCGAAAGAAAAATTAGGGGTTTTATTTTAATAAGGCATTTTCCTCCTAGATTCATTTATTTTCCAGTGGAGCTGTGGTGAATGTCGTGAGGAGAGGAGGCCTTAAATCTTGCGGTAGTTGTAGCAAATAAATCAACCATTGGAATTTGAGATCTATCAGTTGTAGGTAAGAGGCCTAATCCTACTCTTTCATTTCAGTGGATTGAAAGTTTAGTTTAGGTACCCAGAGCTCATGAACAGACCAGGTCGCACTTTTTGGGGTCTGTTTTGTGACCTGGGTAGCAGGTTTTGGGCAAAAAACTGCGGCCTGTCCCAGGAAATGACCTGAACAGTGCGACCTGTCAGAAAAATGGTTTTTCAGTGTTGTTTTTGGCTGAGATCTGGGATTTTTATGGTTGAGGGGCATAGGTGCCCCCAAGCATGTTGTGGACATGCCAAAATGTATTTAGAAAAATGGAAATCTAAACACATTTTAATGATGTGGTGCGCCATTTTTTTTTGGTATGGTTAGGCAGTTTGAGAAAGGAAATAGACGATTACCAATCTCTTTTGGTAGAATAAAATGGACTTTAAGTTTCTAGGTTGGCATACATGGTGCTAATATCCCAAATATATTATTAGGGATAATGAAATGATGTTCTCCCAAAAAACCTATAGGTTGGTCAACCACAATGTCTATGAGACTGGGTTGATGATGAAAAATGAAGGAATGATGAGGGGTATCATTCCTAGAGTGATCTTGAAGTGATATGGGACTCTAGAAGTTATTCTAAATGTGGAAGAATAATAGGACTAGAGTTGTCACGACTAGATTCACTAGGAGAGTGGTGAAGAAATGCTTCTCCTGGTCTCTCCAATATGGGTGCCCCCCTTACCCAAACATTAGGTGTCAATGTAATGGCCACACGGTGCATGTGGTTCAAATGCATGAGTTAAATGTAAGGGGGAAAGATAAAGTCAGGAGTGGTTGCTACTTCCATAATGTCATCATCGTAATAGAAGATGGGGTGAATGATGGAAGAAAGACCACCTGACATGGCGAAACAACCTTACTCCTCATCATGAGAGGAGAGGTTCGTATGCACATCATCAAAAGGGGTAGCGGGAGAGTTAGTAGACAGAGGATCCACCGATGTTGACACTAGGGAGGGGGCTAAAGGGAGGTCAAGCGAAACATCAGGGGAGGTCTCATTGTGGAATTCTGACCAAGGCCCCGTTATCTCAACATCATAAGGGGAAAAGTTAATGGGAGCATCTGTGTCCTCAGGTGTTGCCGAAGCAAGATGCAAAAATAAGGGAGCAGGTGACTCATGGCGCTCGGCCTTGAATTGGCGTAAGGCTTATAAAGAGAAACAATACTTTTCAAGGTGAGGACATAGGTGAGTGTAATGGCCATGGAAATCACATAAAACACAAGGGTGATTTGTGTGCAATGGTTTGAGTTTCGGGATTGAATCGGGTATAGTGACATATACCTCTAGGATATCAAATTCTGGAAATGACTCATTGACCATGGACTTGATGTGAGGCAATTCTGGGCAAGTATGGGTGGCGTGGCTAACAATGTCACATAAAGCACACTGGATGGTACACTTTGGAGGCCAAGAGGGGTCAGGGTTTGTCAGGGTAGCCTTATCCTTTGATGCCCCCTTGCGAGCTTTGCCCTTCTTACCCGAAGTGGTTCCTGTTGAGGTGAATGAGGCACTATTGCAGTGGGAGAAGTCATAGGGACCATTTTAACCCGGGTCAAAGTGAGATAAGGTTTAGGCTGACCAGGTGGGGTAGTGGCTGGAGGATCAAGGTACCAGACGGGAGTCCCAAGGGTCAGGTTAGGAAGAGAGAGGGTGGCCATAACAGATATTGTGTATGCTCATGGTGGGGGAGCTAGGAACGGTATCTGACTAGAGGGGTAATGACCTGGAGGGATGGCGTCAAGATGGCTGAGGCTGGAAGGAACTATCCAAGGAGGGTAAAGGGGGTCATGAGTAACAACTGAAGGTGAAGGGCCAAGAGAAGAAGGTTTAGAAGGATGATCAAAGGACATCATGAAAATATGGTAATTAGGGGAACTAGATGGAAGAGATTGGGTGGCCACCTGTCCTTTAGGTGGTTGGGTAGCCACAAATCCCTATTGAGGGAAAGGATCAGTATGCACAGCTAGCTGACTAGGTGCAGGAGTGGGAGGAACGGAAGGAATGGCTTGTTGTCCTCTCAATGTTGCTTGAGATTCCCATAGCTATCGCATTTGTGGTAGAAGAGGACAATCATGCGTATAATGACCATAAAAACCACAACAAGAATAGGGCTTGTTTGTACAAAGAGGCCTATCCTGCTTGGGTTGAGTAGTGTTAGGAGAATTACCTTGATTAGGTCTAGGATTACCAGAGTTAGCTTGATTTTGATTGCCTTTCCTCTTCCTTTTTGAGGTAGGAGGATTAGTTGTGCCCTGATGTGCGTACACCTACCCCGGAGGGGGTGGTGGTTGTTGTTGCGGGGGTTGAGAAGGCAAGGGAGGAGGAGGTGCTAATTCTGTAGGAGCTAGAGCACCAGGCTGTGGATACGGATAATAAGGAGGTTGAGTAGCAGTGTGGTAAATAGGAGGTTGGGAAAAAGGAGGAGGCATATTGTATCTTGGATACATGCTATCGGGAGGGGGAAAAGTGTCAGAGGAGCTGGCCCCTCCCTGAGAGAAACCATAGCCCATGGGAGGTTGAGCATACAGATTAAAGAGAGCTCCAACGATACTGTCGATGGCGTGAGATGCCCTCGGTGCATTGGCACCACCAGGTCTGGGAAGATTAGGTAGGATGGTATAAACATAACCTGACTGAGCGTATATTAGGTCATATTTTAACGCAATTTGGAGAGCGGCTTCTTCGGTTTGAGGAAATTGCGATGCGATGTATTTCTCGATAGGAAGCAAGAGTGTCCTAAGGAACCAGTCCATGTAGACACAGTATTAAAAATTAGGGGCTCGACATAGGCTCCTTCTTCTCCGCCATTCCTGAACATGTTCGGATAGGGGGGTCGCAGATGATTGACAGAAAGAGGTCAAGAGCTCAGTACCAGTGTCTTAATGAAGGGGAAGCTGGAAATAAGACAAAAAATCCTGACCTAGAGTCGTAAAGGTGGTATGAGAGGAAGGGGCCTGATCAACATACCACTTAGAAGCTTCATCTATAAGCGTTCGTTGGAACAACCAAATATGAACAGAGTCATCGGTAATGGAATTAGACAAACACCACATGTGGAAAGATCAAATATGATTTGAAGGATCTTCTCCAGCAAGACCTTCAAACTTTGGGATGTCTGAAGGGAGCTTTGTTGGCATAGCAGGCCACTTAGCGTCATGGTGTATAGGGTCGTTTATCAACTGGTTGAAATCAGGGAGGCTGAAGCCTGCCCTGAAAGGGAGCAAGGGTGCAGCTGGGGTAGTGTCTATTGTAGTCCCACTAGTGGTATTCCCGGTGGGAGGGCCGGGGTTACCACTAGTGTTAGGTCCTACACTATACATGGTGAAGGTGACAGGGGGGGAACCGAAGACAGAACGGGAAGGAGAACCTAATGGACTAGAAGAAAAGTCTGAGTGCGGACTCGGTTGAGGACTAACTCGAATCCTCTGCGGAGGAGTAAGTCTCCCTACTGGAAACTGACGATGAAGGCCAAGAAGTCTCTGTGATGAATGCCTTGGTGGTGCAATGGTGACGACACAAACATGGAAAAAAGGAAAAAGAGACTCACAAGGGCAAGGAGGTGCAGGATCAATTGATTACAATGTCGAAACAAGGGCAGAGAGGTGCAGGATCAATTGATTTCAATGTTTTAGAGTCTTTTCTTGGTGGTGTTAACCAAGCCCTTTTTCACTTAGGGTGTGTGTGTAAAAGTGTGTAAATTTTAATTTTTAAACCCAGAAAAAGAAAAAGTGTGTTGTATAGCTGTAAATAAACCTGCAAATGTCAGTATATAGGCCTGCAAAATAGAAAATAAACTGCTAATAATGCACCATTCTAAACCCAAGGAGGCGGGTGTCTCAACAACTAGTATATAGGTGAGTAAAAAACTAATTTAAACACACTAAAAAAGGCTAATAGATCTAGGGTCAAGAGGGACAGAGATCTAAAAGACAAAATCTGCTGGAAAGTGGTGCAAAAAAAACAACAAATCAGAGGGAAATTGTTGTAAAAAGAGGTGGCGTAAGGCTATCTCTAGGAGGGAAGCAGAGTGCACCCTAAAGGAAAACCCAAACAAAGCTAGATGAGGTGATCTGGATGGATAACAAGCCGATCTGAAGTGGATCTGAAGATGAGGTATCAGATCTGAAAAAATTGCTGAAGACTCTGAAATTTCAGACAACTTGCAACAACAAACACTCTTCCACAAAAAGTGGAGGGTACTGAAGCCCTAGGGGGCTAGTTTTCCACTTATTTGACCGAAAAAAAACAAGTACAAGTCCAAAACGGGTCGAGACGGAGGTCAGACAACCCTAAACAGAGGCTCAACAAAACCCAACAAACTTTCATAAAAATCCCTATAGAAAGTCCAGGTCACAGTTTTTGACCTGTTTTTAGCAAAGGTTGCACTTTTGGGGTTGTAAAGTGCGCCCTGGAGGTCCAGGTCGCAAGGTTTGGGTAGAAAAGGGTGACCTGCACTTCTGGCACTCTCGGTGGTAGGTTTCAAAAAAATTTGTTGTCTCAGCTGCAGTTGATGTCTGTCACCTGAGCAATGGGTTTGAAAACACATAGAAGTTAGAATTTTTATCGTTTTAGCCTTTTATGGGTTAAAAACAACATCAAGAATATTAAAAACAAGGGGTCGAAGAGAAATCCTAGGGTTTGAAGTAGCTGTATATGCAAGGATTCAAAAAACGACAGTGGTCGTAAGGGTAAACCCGTGTTGATAGTATGAATCTTGATTCGAGGTGTACGAAAAAAGACCACTTTAGCTGCGCATAACAAACAGTTTTGACAACAAGAATGATTGCTAATATCTTCAGATTTGCAGTTAGATGATCAACACAAATGCTGCAAAAATCTAGATCTATGCATTAGAAGACATTAAATAGTAGAAAAATAAGATTTACTCCATAGATCCAATAGACAAGACAAGAATATATCCAATGAAATTTTATATTAAGGGCACCTGGGAGGAAAACACAAGAGGGTGTTCCCTGTTCTCCTCAATGGGATGGGTTCTTGTAAGTCCTCAACACTTCAGATTTAGAATTCCTCTCTCTTGATGGTGTAGAAAACCCAGAAAAAAATGGAAAAATATGGCTATGATGGTGGATCAATAGCTAGACCAAGAGTTGAGATCCAGAGTGATCTTTAGGCAACAAAAGGTGAAAAATGAATGGGAAAACCCTTCTATTTATAACAAAATATTGAGTTAGTCTAGATATTGGTGCATAATTAAATTATTATTAACCAAATCAAGATCCAACTTTTATGGAATATTTTATTATATTTGTTGGAGGGAAAAGGAATTTGACTTGGGTCAAATCCCTTTATTTGTAAATAATAAATAAATAAATGATTTATTTATCATTTTAAGGATGTGGTTGAGTAATAATCAAACAAATAATGATTTATTTAATTATTTAAGGGTGAATTAGTCATATTTAACAAAGAATATTATTTAAATAAGATTTAAACAATTATTATTTAGAAAATAATAAGATAAATAATGATTTATCTAATTAATTTCCTTTTTTTGGGTTAAATATAACCATAAATATTAATTAAACTACTATTTAACTAATTATTCCTTGAGGAAAATCAAACAAATGTATATTTATTTAATATTTCCTTATGGAGTTTCCTGTTTAGACCATAAAAAAATTAATAAAGGTGATTTACTAAGTTATTTTCATAGTGAAAGCAATTTTACTTGGAGTAAAATTGGTCTTACATGATGTACTTGGGTCCATCTAATGATAATAGGTTAGATGACAAAAAAATGGTGTAACAATGTGTTTTGTGTTTATGTGTTTGTTTTACTAAAGAGATTTTATGTCATCAATGTTGATTTAAGGGTTTACTTACAATTTAATTGAAGTTTTGTTTATGTTTATTTATGTTGTTTTATGCTTGTTAAAGTAAAATCACGCAGTCTGCAAGAGAGTTCAATAGAAGTGTTGAACAACGACTCTATAATTAATATAGTTGTTCTGCGAAGCTCTTTAAAGTACTAAAAGGAATAAAATAACTAAAGCCACACTCCATTGTCCCTCTGGATGCAAAAACCTAGTTCTAGCATCCCCCTATATTGCCTCGAGTGTGACTTCGATCTGCGCAGTAGATAGTTGCCGAAAGGGCCTGTAATAATGGGCTTTGTTGGGTCGCGCAACCATATTTGAACCTGGGTCTAGGCCCCATCAAGCCAACACAAAGTTTAAGTTGTTGCATTAAGTAAAGGATGTGATTCATGTGTTTTGAGTATTCCATGTCGTTCCATCAAGTGATAAGTGTCATAAGTGTCATGTTCAAACTTATGCAATGTTTTTCCCATCTTCCTCTCTATACTTATCTCACACTTAGTCAAATTGGGAAAATTATTGACCAAACCACTTACCCTCCTTTAGTTAGTATGAATTGTGCATTGCACAAGATTTGGACACCCGCGTAGCCATGCTCTCGTCACTTCACAATGCATAGTTTCTACCTCCTAGAACGCGATTACGTATCAGCTCCCAAGCTCAGTCCCTGAGCTCGAGATGTTATGCAACCAATTCACAAAATAGAAGAAAATATAGATCAAAGACTTAGAATTCAAAATCTTCGAGGGGGAAACCTCCTTTAAATTACATAAATGAACAATTATTTGTTAGGAATTACCGCAGACATAAAATATTTACTGAGAGAATAATTAAACATGAAAAGAACCAGCAACAAATCATGAACATAAACACAATGTTTATCCGGGAAAACCCCAAATCCAGGGAAAAACCCAACCAATGAAATTTCATTAACCATTGGCCAAAACCCTGGCCAATCCGGCCAAGTGAGCCTTCACCGCTCACCTCCAGGCCTACCTTACAATGAAGTCTTTCCAGCCCTTTTATAGGCTCCATCACATGCAATACCATGGGTCAAAACCATGGGTGCACAAAACCATGTGCCCCAAAAACCACCACTGTTTACCCTAGTCCACATTGACTCTACCCCGAGTCATGTTTACCTAACAATTCCCCCCTTAAACTTGACTTGGGGCTTCTTGACTAAATCCAGCCAAACCTGCTAAGTGAGACAACCCCGCTCACTCTAGCTCTTCCCCCCTCAAATTTTTACCTAGGGTAATTGTTAATTTGGCATCCCCCTATCACCTAGGTCTAACCCAGACTTTACCAGTGATTACCCAGGGGTACGCATGCCATACCAGGTCTTACAGCAGTATGCCCATTTACATGTAAAACATTAACTCCATTATAATAATTTTTTTTTTGTTTCATTGTTGTTGTTCTTTGTATGACCATTCTCTACATTCATACATGATGTCCTCTCCAAAGAGGACATCATAGTTGTACATCAATCTGCCGAATGACATCAATGTCCATATAAAAAGAATCCATCTACCGGATTACATGGGTCACCAGCCTCTGTAACCGCCAGTTATCTAGGAGTTCTCTTCAGATACATGGTTCATCAATTAATTTATCCACGTGCTCTTTTCCTCTCTCATTTTGACAAGCTCTCTTCAATCTCAAACTTCGAGATCAATTCTTCTGCTGTTGGTTTGAATATATTCCTAGTGGAGCTACCCTTCTCCACCATCAACCACGATCTTGCTCTTCGACATGGTCCTCACGAAACCAAGTATGTCCATTCCCTGCTATCCACATTGTGAAAATTTATTAATCTTGATCCATAACCGTAACACTTCAAGCGTATCCCAGTTTCCTGTACATGTGAAGGTATTGGTGTTTTCAAACGGTTGACGGGAAAGACAGTCCTGTCCATCGTAGCCATAGCTGTCACTGCCTCCACGACTACTAAAACTCTTGCCACGTCCTTTTTCGAGGCTCTGATCTCCTCTTGCAACAACGTTGTACCATTTCTTATGCAATCTTTGCCCCAAACCTGGATCTGCGTCCTCACAGCTCCATGGCTCACTCAAGTTCCTTGGGATGCATTTCTCCACCATTTTCGACCGCAGCATTTGAACCCAGATCCATTCTCGATCTGAACCCATCGATCCCCATAAATATCGTATCAGTCCCCAGGTTCCCATCGCACTTCTAGATTTTGTAGGTGTCTGAACGCGTGATGCGGCCCACGGAGCTCTCGAATTGGAAATCGATCTCCATGTAAAAGTCCTGCATCCGCCTCATGCATATTCCTTCTGCGCAAGTTCTCACGCCTTTGGGTTATCGCACACAAGTCCTGGGATAACGAAGCCAATGAATCGTGCGAGCATTTGTCACAGATTCACATCGAACCCATCTCGCGTTGTCGACTCCAATGAATTTGTATTCACCAGCCTCAAGCAGCGTCCATGACCTTAATGAGTCCCTTGTGGCCACATATGCCACATCCAAATATTCCTTAGCGCTGCTCTGCGATGTATGATTTTCAAAAAAAAAGTTGTTCTCGTCCTCTCATCCTCCAGGTGGAACGATCAACACATTGCATTGCTCTGATCTAGCCCTGGGCTCTCATTTTCAGGCCCATCTCTTTCGCCGCGTCGAGAGCTGCCCTAATCACGTCCTACCACGATGGCGTTGGTCTTGCTGTTTACCAGATTCCCCCAATGTTTGCAGACCACCAATGTATCTGTTTGCACACTTAGGCTCCATCTTTAACCTTCTCGAACCATCATGAAAGCACTCCTCTTTTGCGCAGTTGCATGGATGCGCCATTTTGACTCTGTCAATGATTGATCTATTCCAGATCTGCTAGATCTATCTTTTGCATATGCAAATCCATTTGTGTTAAAACCCTACACAACAGATCTAGCTTTTCACACGCAGATCTGTCCAATCAAACATCATATTCACACGTAGATCTAACCAGATCTAGATGTAGATCTGACACCTTCACACATAGATCTTCCCTTTCACGCAATAGCAACAAACCATAGATATAGCAGAAATCATTAAACTTAGCTCCGATACCAGTTGTTAGGAAATTTACCAGAGAACATAAATACTTTTCGAGAGGAATAAATAAAGAACTGAAGAACAAATCAAGGAACATGAGGAACATAAACACAATGTTTAACCAGGAAAACCCCAAATCTGGGGAAAAACCCAACTAATGAAATTTCATTAACCATTGGCCAAAAAACCATGGCCAATCTGGCCAAGTGAGCCTTCGCCACTCACCTCCAAGCCTACCTTACAATGAAGTATTCCTAGCCTCTTATAGGCTCCATTACATGTAATACCATGGGCCAAAACCATGGGGGCACAAAACTATGTGCCCCAAAACCACTACTATCTACCCTAATCAACATTGACTCTACGCCGAGTCATGTTTACCTAAATACTAGCTATTAACGTTTGAAAAACACCCACTGTATAGGAATCAAAGGGGTCACAATATTACAATATATGGACTACATGGGAACAACAAGAAAAATAATGGAGCTACACTAATAACAATAAGGGGCTACACTAGTATTATAGGGACCTAACATGCCCCTCTCTTTCAAAAAATTGTTGTCCTCAATGCTTGAGTAGTTCTAGATGATTCTGTATAAAAATTCTCATCCTCCCATGAGGAATCATCGGCTAGTAAATTCTTCCACTTGATGAGATACTTTGAAATTGATCGATTACGTAGTTGTCGAGTTCCTATTTCCATGACTGCTTTGGGTTCCAATATGATTTTTCCTTCCTCGTCAAGTTCTGTCAATATTTTTTGAGCTCAGAGCTTGTCACCTATAACCTGCTTTAAGCACAAAACATGGAAAAATGAGTGCACTTGAGAAGATGCCAAAAGCTCCAATTTGTATGCCATAGTACCATTCTTTTGCAACACCTTGTAAGGACCATAATGTTTTGGTGATAATTTATTATCCTTCTTATCTTGATTTAGGAACATTTATTTGTATGGTTGTAGCCGTAAAAATAGCCAGTCTCCCACTTCAAAACTTCTTTCAATGCGATGTTTATTTTCCTATTGTTTCATTCGATTCTGCGCCAAAATAGGTTATCCTTTAATAGTTGGAGAACTTGTTTTTGATTCTCAATGTGATCTTCCACTACTTGAACCTGTAGTGAGCGTAAATTTTATTTTTCGCCACATTTTTCTTTCTTTAGAAGCTTTTTCATGACATTAGAACTGATTATATTTCTTTGTTTCCATACAATACCCCACAATTCAACTTCCTTTCCTTCCCAAAAAAATTCAAGAAAATTTCTTGAAAATTAAAAGCTATATTCCCTAAGGATTGTAACCATTGGACTCCTAGTACAACATCAGCACCACCCATTAGAATAGAAAGCATTGGACTATTCAACACATATTCCCCCATGGTTAGCTTGATATTATGGTCCTTTCTAGAGAAATTTATAATTTCTCCATTTGCAACCATCACTTGACACTCTAGTGCTAGATATAGGAAGCAAGTAGATTCCTTGGCTATATTATAATGAATAAAATTATGGGTACTACTTGAATCAATCAGCACTATTACCTTTTTCTTATTGATATGTCCTTCTACCTTGAGAGTTTGAGGAGTGGTAATCCATGCCAATGCATTAAAATATATCATCATATTCATTTCTTCTCTCTCTAGGGTTGGTTCTTGGTGTATACCCTTTTCTTTTGAATTTTCTTGTTCCTTTTCTTCCTCCTCTTCACATTCTATGTAAATTAATTTCTTCTCAGCACACTTATGAAATTTAGTGTATTTTCTATTACAACTGTAACAAAGCCCTTTTTCCTTTTTTTCCTCCATTTTTTGTGGTTTAAACCTTTTAGGTTGTGAAGGGCCAGGAGCAACAAAATTTCTATCTTTATAGTTGTGATTGGTAGACTTAATTGTTGCCATATTTTTTCTTTCAACTTTTCTTGCTACCCTGAATGCCTTCTCCACTTAATCAAGTTTCCAAAGGCGAACCTCATGTTGGATGTTATTCTTTAAAGTTCCTATGAAGATATCAATCATATGCTCCTCTAGAATATCTGCTACCCTGATATTCAATTTTTTGAAGTCCTCAATGTGCTCTGCCATTGAACCCTTTTGTTTGAGATTTATCAATTGGCTAAGGAAGGTGTTTCTCTTTACATCCTCATAATGTGTTATCATTTCCTCCGTAAAAATTGACCAAGTGATAAGTGGTTTGCGAGAAAAAAGCCATCGATACCATACATACTGATTGGGTTCTAAATATAAGGTTGCAACGCGTACCTTTTGTGTGTTTTGCACATTATGGAGATCAAAATATTGCTCCATTTGTAATATCCATGTTACCGGATCCTTTCCATCAAAATTCCTTATATATATATTTGTATGGTGGGTCTTAAATCCAACATTATGATATATGAAATCATGATTAACATTTTTTTTTCTCATCATGAGTTTCATATACTACCTTTTCGCCATTAGGAATCATTTCCTGTACCAACTTTGTCAAACATTCCTTCAAACCTTCCATGTCTTCTTTTAGATCATTCTTCATGTATTCCATGTTGCATTTCAGTTTTTATTCTACACCATCGATCTTAGCTTCCATGAAATTCATATTAGCTTTCATTCCTTTCTTCAAACCATCCATTTTAGCTTCCATTTATTTTTTGGTTACTCTTTGCAAGAGTGACATTTGTTGCACTTGGTCTTGTAATTTTGATAAATCATGTTGCACTTCTTCCTCTTCATGAGTCATAGTAGAGATTTTGGGGGGCTTAATAGGCGTGGAATTATTTTTGGGAGGCATTATAGAACCCAATACTAATATCAATTCTTCAACACTCCCTTGGAATCACTTCAAACTGATCTTTTAAACAAAAGTTATGCAATTTAAAAAAAACACACATTTTTATTTCTTTTGAGGATCTGGATATTGAACCCGATGTATCTCTATTATTTCTAATCCCAAAGATTTTAAATTAAGTCGTGCAATAGAACTCTGAATCTTCTTTCCAATGCCATAGTTTAGACCTAATTTGGATTCTTCAAGACAAAGTTATGCCCGATCTCCCACAATGACCTAATTATGGATTGGTTCAGTAGAGCGAATTTGTACGGCGTGCTACATCTCAATGTTTCAACCTTCGGCTTTGAAATAGATACAACAAAAACTAAAGTTAGTTTAATTTCGACTACTTTTTATATAATTCCAATCCAATGTTTGAAATGAAAGTTATGATGATTTTCCCTAAGTCTCTTGTTTGAGATGAAATTCTGGATCTTGCAAAAACCCTCAGTTCCACATATCATATCTCCGAAAATATTGCGAACCAAGGTCTAAAATTTTTACACGAAGTTCATCAGGATTTCATATCCATGTGGTAAAAATTTCAACTTTTGGTGCCTCTTATAAAAATAGTTATAGCAAAAATTCCAAAATGTTCTGTTTGAAGAAGTGAAACCCTAGAATCCCAAGCTCTGATACCAAATGTTATGCAACTAGCTCACAAAATAGAAGAAAATATATAGATCAATGAATTATAATTCAGCCTCTTTGAGGGGGAAGCCTCCTTTAAATTTCATAATTGAACAATTCTTGGATGATTCAAATGACAAAACCTACCTTCTATATATAGGAGTCTAATGGGTCACAATATAACAATATGAGGACCACATGGGCACAAAAGTAACAATATGGGGATACACCTATGGGGTACAATAATAACAATATGGGGACTACAATGGAACAAAAATAACAATAATGGAGCTACACTAATAAAAATAAGGGGCTACACTAGTATTATAGGGACCTAACACCAAAACTGCGCAATCCTTTCCTCTAGCTAACCTTCTCTGCTCACTGCACAATCTCAACCATCAAGCCTCAACCATGAGCTCTTGAAATGTAGAAATACACAATCAGTTTTCCTATCTCCCTTCAGAACTGTGCATTGGGTCAATCCCCAAGCTTTATGCCTTGACCCCTTCACCTACGCAATCTCCCAGCATGTTCTTCTATCTGAACTACACATTGGGAAACATCAAGCCTCAAGCTTGACCTCTTGGGTTCCTAAAATGCACAGTAATTAGGCCCATGCCTTCATAACTGCACACTTCACAGTATGAAGCCTCAAGCCTCTAACTTGAGCCCTTGATTCCGTCAACTATGTATTCCCTCTGCCTAGGTTTCCATAATTGTGCATTATGCAATCTCAAGGCTCAAGCCTCCAACCCTGAGCTCTTAAACCCCTCAATTGCACAATCCTTTGACCCTGGCCATCATGAACTGTGCAGTCTCAAGCCTTAGTCCTAAAAATTAACCTCTGGAACTGCACAATTCCTGAGTCAATAACTCAATCATTCACCCAGTTCCAGTCCTAATAAGTGATTTCATGAAGAATCTTAGGCTAGGGGTTTATTGAAATAATGTCATCCTGTCATGGGTGGATTGCAGTCACTGGTATTATATTATGTCATGATAGGATGATGATGAAGGTGATGGAGAAGGAGACCATGCTAGAAGACACCTAAGGAGCTGAGGAGAGAAAAAATGATGTTGAAATCTTAGTTAAGCGAGGGGGTGAATCAGTTTAACACATTCATAATCTTTTTGTATTTTTAATAAACCTTATTTACACCTTCATTTCATTTCCAGCTTAATATGTGAGTAATCTTAGAATGTGAGCAGCAAATATTAATATAATATAACAACAGACTTAATATGAGAGCAGCAAGTATTAAGCAGGTGATATAAATCAGATCAACACATAAACATCATGCACAGAGACACCAGATATAAGTGGAAACCCATAAAGGGAGAAAACCACATCTTATTATTGTTGTGATGCAAATGCAAGCTCCAACTCCCTCTCACCATTGTTTTTCTACAGGCACCAACCTACAGGAGGCTCCTACCTCAGTTCTGCAAGCTACAACTTGCAAGGAAGCACCAAATCCATTCAATTTTCTGCAGGCACCAACCTACAGGAGGCACCAACCTCGGTCAGCTAAAACTGACAGCTATCAAGTTGCAACTTGATAGGGAAGCTCCAACTTCCTCAATTTATCAAACTGAAGGTTTGCTGATTTACCTCAGATATCAGCTCTGCTCTATAGCTTCTATTTCTACTCTTCTTTTCTTAGTCTTCTCTGCCTTACACTTCTATACTCTGCCCTCTCTATTTTTTCTCTCTCTAACCCTCTTTGAGCATATCGAATTGATATTATATATAGAATTTCTCACATCACTGTTTGTATTTCAAAAATAATTTGGAGTGAACAGTCATGAATCTTTGGCTTCTGTCTTCTTATTCCTTTATCCAACTCATTTTTAAAATTACTACAATATGTACAGATTTCCATGCCACAGTGGGATTTTGTCTTTTCCTTAGGATACTTGCCTTTGCATCACAAACAATAAAATAATTACAACATTTACATTCACATTTTTAATTACACATTTCAATTTCACTCAGCTCCTTTTCTGGATTCTGGTCTTTACTGGATTTGTCTTTTCCTGCTGTTAAGAAACTATTCTGGATACTCTTTTTTTACTGTCATCTGCATAATTCACACATTCCTTTGCTTTTTTGAATCCCTTTGTTGTACATCTTCTGTAGGCCGTTCCTTTTCCATACACATTCATATTTCAATCTTTACATTATTCCATACGGGACTATATATATCTGAATTAACCCTCGACTTTGTTTTAAACCTTATGAATTTCAAAATGTATCCATATGCATTAGACTTGTAATCAGTTCTAGGCCATTCTTATGTGCACATTCCACTTTAATATATCAGATACTGTGATATATATTAATCAAGTCATAATCCCGTTTTTGCTCTCACTTACTCCATGCACATGGTCATTACATATACAAGCTGTATGGTATTCAGTCAAATATTAAGATCCTTGGTGATATGTAATATGTTTACGAACTTCCACTTTTCCGTCGAACCTTATTTAACTTAAAACCTTAATTGAACAATACACACATATGCGTGGGCCCCTACGCATCAACATTCGATATATATTAACATAAATAAATTCTTATATGCTCATGGTTTCCTCATAATATATATATATATATGAACCTTAGGACTAAATTTATAATCCTTCGCACTTTATATTAAATCCAACACTCTGTTTTAAACACATAACCGTATAATAAATCTTGGCTCCGGACCCCACCTCTTCAATTGATCCAATGGCTATTAGAGCCTGGGCCCGCACCAACATATGCCACATACCTTTAATTATCGTCCACGCACCTTGGTTAAACCCCGGGCAAGTCCAACATGCGATCACCGTCTGATGGCCCTTTCCTAGATCAACGGCCCTCGTCAATATCACTTGGCGTCCTGGTACGAAGGTTAACATGCGATGACGCAGGTTAAATGGTGGTTTTCCAATTCACTCAGGGATGCGTGTCAGTTGCTCTATGGAATCGCTGCGAATTCGGGAATATTGCTTGCCAACAGATGGTGGTGCGATGAAACCCACGATTTCGCTCCAAACCGTCGTCACTGTTCCTCTCGGTCACGGTTCCATTCTCCACTCCAGGTTCTGTCCTCGCCTTGTTCCACTCTTTTATGTGTTCCGCTCCTTTCAATATATATATAACTATTCATCACATTTCACCACTGTGATTTCATCTGTTACTACGCATAGCTCCATTTACACTACGCATTTGACTATGGTTCTGCCTCTCCTTTTGTGACATCGATCCTTCCGGCCCTTCAGATATATATGTGCAGAATCTCGAATGAGCCCTTATTTCAGAGTTATTCGATCAATACAACACATCTAGGTTCGGAACAGAGGATCTTCATATCTATACTAACAGAATTGTTTATAAATCAAACCATTTTCATTAAACCTTATTACAATTACTCAACACCACCGAATTCCTTATTTTATGCAGGGCATTTCCACGACCCTTCACACACAGTTTTCAACACTCTTTTCATACTTTCTATAATATGTTCCCACACTCAGAACCAATTTCTTAAATCAAATATCTCTGCTCCTTGACTGATGCTGCTCCTTGCTCCTGAAGCTCCTCTGCTACCCCTTTGACTTCTCCTTAGCCATCTCCTTTGCCATCAATGACAACATTTCCAATAGTCTCCCCCTTTGGCATTGATGGAAATGCACTTCCTCTGCTTTCCTTTTTAAGACAAGACCCTTTCTTCTGTTGCTATCCTCCCCCTTTGACATCAATGGAAAAGGGTTGCTCATTTCCTTTCTCTGAGATCTTCTGACTTTGTACCTTGTTGTTCCTAATTTTGGATTAAATCTAAAATTATGATCCATTAGCCTTTTCATTGACTCCTGTATGCTGGGTGTATTCTTTCCATAATCCTTTGACCTTGAGGACCTGTTTCATGCTTTCCTTGCTGGCCGATCTCCCCCTGGAATGATATTTTCGTTTCTGTTCTCCCCCTGAAACTGTGCTTTCTCTTGATATCAGAGAATAGCATCTACAAATACTACCCCTAGTTTATATCTCAAATATTCAAATGGTTCTCTAGAAAGAGGTTTGGTAAATATATCAGCTGTCTGTTCTTTTGTTGGCACATACTCCAGCTTTACTATCTTCTGAGCCACTTGTTCTCGGAGAAAATGATACTTGATTGGGATATGCTTAGTTTTTGAGTGAAGCACATGATTTTTTGATATACTTATAGCGCTTGTATTATCACATTTGATTGAGATAGGTTCATTAATTCTTACCTTCATGTCTTGAAGAGTCTGCTTCATCCACATGACTTGTGTACAACATGCTGCTGCTGCTATATATTCTGCCTCAGTTGTAGACAGAGAGATAGATGTTTGTTTCTTGCTTAACCATGCTACTAGACTTTCTCCTAGATAGAATTCACCTCCACTTGTACTCTTTCTATCATCCACACAGCTGGCCCAATCTGCATCTGTGTATGCTGTCAAGGTGAAGCTTTTGCCTTTAGGATACCAAAGTCCATATTGTGCTGTTCCGTGTAGATATCTGAATATTCTTTTGACTGCAAGAAGGTGATTTTGTTTAGGTGTTGCTTGATATCTAGCCACTAGTCCTACTGCTAGCATGATGTCTGGTCTTGATGCAGTCAGATACAATAGACTTCCAATCATGGATCTGTATAGTTTTTGATCTATATCAGCAGACCCATCATCAGCACATAGCTTGCAACCTGTGGTCATGGGAGTTGACACAGGTTTGCAGTCCTCCATTTTGAACTTTTTCAGCATTTCCTTTAAGTATTTTTCTTGTGAGATGAATGTACCTGTTTTCTTTTGCTGGATTTGAAGTCCTAAATAGAAAGTGAGTTCTCCAATCATAGACATCTCAAACTCTGTTTTCATCTCATCAGCAAACCCTTTTGCTAGTTCTTCTCTGTTGCTTCCAAACATAATGTCATCAACATATACTACAACAATCAGGAGTTCATTTTCATGGGCTTTTATGTATAGATTGTTGTCTACTCCACCTCTTTTAAAGCCTTGTTTTTGCAAATACTTATCCAGTCTTGAGTACCAAGCACGAAGACCCTGTTTCAGTCCATATGGGGCCTTCTTTAGTCTGCACACATACTCTCCTTTGTCTGTCAATGAGAAGCCTTCTGGTTGTTCCATGTAGAATTCTTCTTCTAAGTCTCCATTCAGAAATGAAGATTTTACATCCATTTGATATACGTTGAAGTTTTGGTAGCATGAAAATGCCAGGAAAATTCTGATAGCTTCCATTCTGGCTATAGGGGAAAATGTTTCATCGTAATCAAGTCCTTCAATTTGTGAGTATCCTTTGCAGACCAGCCTGGCTTTATTCCTGATTACTTGTCCTTGCTCATTCATTTTGTTTTTGAATACCCATTTTGAACCGATGATATTTTTCTCAATTGGTCTAGGAACTAGTTCCCAGGTATTGTTCTTTTCAATTTGGTCCAATTCCTCATTCATTGCTTTTACCCAAGACTTGTCCTTGCTGGCTTCTTCAAATTTATTTGGCTATATTTGTGACAGCATGGATATGTATACCTCTTCAGTTTGTTCTGTTAGCTGCCTTCTTGTATGGACCCCTGCTTTCTTATCTCCTATGATTTGATCTTCAGGATGATTCTTCTGAGTGTATCCTGAGGGGGCTTTCGAGCTCAGCTCTTCATCTTTTGTAGTCTTGCTTGTTTCATCATCATTCTGGTCTTCTTCTTCATGGTTATCCGATGGACTGCAGCAATCAATATCTCTTGTATTGTTTTGAATTACTTCATCAAATCTCACATCAATGCTTTCTACTATTTTCCGAAGAGTCTTGTTGTAGCACCTGTACCCTTTGCTTTTGGATGCATATCCTAGAAATATTCCTTCATCTACTCTTGCATCAAATTTTCCAAGATTTTCATCATTATTCTTTATGTAACACTTGCTACCAAAGATTCTGAAATGTTTGATTGAAGCTGGCTTTCCATGCCATAGTTCGTAGGGAGTCTTGTCACTGCTTGGCCTTAAGTGAGCTTTATTAAGGATATGTACTGTTGTGTGCACTGCTTCTGCCCAAAAGGTTTGAGCTATATTATTCTCTCGCATCATGGCTCTGGCAATTTGTTGAACAGATCTGTTTTGTCTTTCTCCTACTCCATTCTGCTGAGGTGTTCCTGCAATAGTGAATTGTTGTTTTATGCCATGTTCATTGCATAGGTCAGCAAAGTCATAATCAGTGAATTCACCTCCTCTGTCTGATCTGATGCATTTCAGCTTGCATCATGTCTGATTTTCTGCTAATGCTTTAAATATTTTGAATTTTTCCAGAGCTTCCGATTTATTCTTGAGAAAAGCAACCCATGTCATTCTGGAGAAATCATCTATTATCAACATGAAGTAGGATTCTCCACTTGGTGTTTTAGTTCTTGCAGGTCCACACAGATCCATGTGCACAAGCTGGAGTGGTCTTCTTGTTGACAACTCCTCTTTGGCCTTAAAGGATGTGCGGGTCTGTTTACCCAATTGACAAGATTTGCACATGATATTAGAAGGCCTCTTTATTTTTGGCATGTCTCTGAGTGCTTTCTTTTTGCTCAGTCTGATGATATGATCGAAGCTGAGATGTCCCAATCTCCTATGCCATAACCATGACTCCTCAAGTTTTCTAAGATGACATGCTTCATCTTCCTTTTTTACAATGTAAACATTGCTCCCTGGTCGAACACCTTTGAGTAGAGTCTTACCTGTGGTTCTTGATCTGACTTCACATTCTTGTGCTCTAAATAGAACTTCACAACCTTTGTCACACATCTGACTGACACTCAGTAAATTTTCTTTCAGCCCATCTACTAATAGTACATCTTGGGCCTTTCCTCTGCCATTGTCTATGCTGACTGAGCCCTTTCCTTTGATCTTTCCTGACTTATCATTGCCAAACGTAACATTGCCAGATTTCTTTTCATCAAGAGTTATAAACTTACTTTTGTCTCCTGTCATGTGTTTAGAGCAGCCACTGTCCAAATACCATTGACTTTTCAGATCTTGAGCAGTTAGAGCCAGGTCACACTTATTCACCTTCTTTATCCACTGGACATACCCTTTTGTTTTGTATCTTTTGTGAGGTGATGACCTCCATCTTCTTAGAGGACATTTGGAAGGTATATGTCCAACTTGATTGCATACACAACATTTGATCATAATTTTTGTAGAATTATGAGTATGAACATAATTTATTTGATTCATAAACCTTCTTGAGGTGTTAAACATCAATCTTTGTCCATACTTTCTACACTCAATGATTTTATTACCGAATTCCTTACAATAAAAGCAGTAACCATAGAAGCTATTTGCATACCTGATGTAAGGTTGTCTCTTCCATTTGTTTGCTTGAGGCAGTCTCTTCAATGTTTGCATCTTTTGCCGGTTTGAATTACTCCTCCTTGCATGACAATATGCAGCAATGTGTCCCAGCTTGTGGCAGACATAACAGGTGGCATTCTTCATTGGAGGGAAGAATCTCCTTTGATGGTTTCCAAATTTTACATATTTAGGGGTCTTAGTATTTATTACATTCTTTGCTACTAGTGGTTTCTTTTGATCTTTGTCTTCCTTATTGCAGATTTCTTCTTTTGTAGGAATTGTTTGAGCTGCTTCATCATTCTTCTTTGCTTTTACAAAAATAATCTCTCTGTCAACCTTTTCTTTTCCTTTACTTGATTCTCCTTCATAGCCTATTCCAGTCTTTATCATAGGGGATCTTTGAGCAATCAAAATTTCATTCAACTTACTAGAGCTTGTTGTTTGGGAAGAGTTTATAACCACTTTCCTTTAAGCATTTTCTAATTTCTTTCTGAGACATACTACTTCTTCTTCCAACTTTTCTTGTTCTTGAGTTTTTTATTTGATTTGCTTAAGTAACATGTCCTCTATCTTCTTGGCTTCTTCAAGCTCTATTTTTAGCTGCTTAAGGACTTCTGAATTCTGTTCTTCTCGTACATATTTGAGAAGAATGTCCTTTTGTTTTCTGCATTTCAGTTTGAGTCTATCAATCTCTTCTAGAGCACTTCTTAGCTCCCCCTCAAGGTCGAATTCACCTTCTTCTTCTTCATCTTCTAGCAGGAGACCTTCAAGTTCTTCTATGGCCATCAATAAGAATTCAGAGGTTCCTTCTTCACTTGAGGATTCATCTTAATCTTCAGATGTACTACTGTCTTGTTGAGCATAGAAGGTTTTTCTGCTAAACTTATTTCCTTTCTGCCAGTTCTTTGATTTATTTTTTTCTGACTCTTGAGCCTGATTCCTTACTTTCTTGTGAGGACACTTAGCAGCATAGTGTCCCACTCTTCCATAGTTAAATCATTTGAAGGGGAGTTTACCTTTGTATTTACCTGAGCCTCTATCCAATTTCTTGACAAACTTTGCCTCTTCTTCATCCGAGCAAGAGCATATGTCTCCCTCTTCTTCTTTCTTCTTTTCTGTTTTAAAGGCTGCTTCCCTCGTACTTGAATTCTTCTGTGGGAGCCTCATTTCATAGGCTGTTAGATTTCCAAGTAGATGGTTCATGGTCAAGGTCTCCCAATCAGCTATTTCTTCTATTGCAGACACCTTTGGATTAAACCTGGATGGAAGAGATCTTAGAATCTTTTTCACAATTATACTTTATGGCATTTTTTCTCCAAGAGCTTTCATATTGTTAATAATTTCTGCAGCTTTTAGGAAGAAACTAGCAATGTCTTCATCATCATTCATTTCTAAGTTTTCAAACTGGGCTCTATAGACTTGAAGTTTGGCAGTCTTTACTTTCTTCTCTCCCTCATGTATGTTTTCAAGAGTGTCCCATGTTTCTTTGGCAATGTCTTTGTGCATTACTTTAATAAACTCTGCTTCACACAATCCATTCAGGATGGAAATCATGGCTTTTGCGTTAGCCACAAAATCTTGTTTTGTTTCTTTCTCTGTGTCAGTTGCCTTCGGGGCATATCCTAATTCCACAACAACCCAGACTTCTATTCCTAGAGACATTATGTATGTCCTCATTCTGATTTTCCAGAAAGCATAATTTTCACCAGTGAAGAAAGGGGCTTTATTGGTTGAGCATCCTTCTTTACTAGCCATCTTGGGAACCTAGGATCTCCTTTCAGTTGTTAGACTTGTACAAAGGAACCTGCTCTGATACCAATTGTTGAACTCTTAGTTAAACTAAGAGGGGGGGGGGGTGTGAATCAGTTTAACACATTAATAATCTTTTAAAGTTTTATTAAACCTTATTTACACCTTCATTTCATGTCCAGCTTAATATGTGAGTAATCTTAGAATGTGAGTAGCAAGTATTAATATAATGTAACAACAGACTTAATATAAGAGAAGCAAGTATTAAGCAGATGATATAAACCATATCAACACATAAACATCATGCAAAGAGACACCAGATATAAGTGGAAACCGATAAAGGGAGAAAACCACATCTTATTATTGTTGTGATGCAAAGAAAAGATCCAACTCCCTCTCACCTTGTTTCTCCGAGCTGGAAACCTACGATATAACATACCTCAGTGCAAGCCTCTTTCCCCTCTCAAATCTGCATCTTTTCCATACATCTTTCTAGACCTTTTTCATCCACCTGAACCCTCCAAATTGTCAATATCATTGTATATTAATTGCAAAAGAGCATCTAACATGGTTTTTAATTATATTTTTGTGTCTGTTGTTTGATTTATATTTTGCTCATCTAGCTGCGGAATCTTGCCACTTTCCGCAGCTGCTGCAACTTTCCGCAGCCATTTTGTGAAACTCTATGTTACAGGTGTCTACAGGAAAAACGAGCCACATGGGCAAGTCTGAAATGATGTGGACATGGATCGTGTCCTATTGACTCGAGCAAATCCATCTAAAGAGGCTGCGGTCAAAGGTGTCCAAATGGAAGTCAACCGTAGAGTCCCACGGTGACAGGACTCTGTTTCGTGTCACGTGAAGGTTCATATGGCCGTTTCTGAATTGCGGGGGACAAATCAACATCTGTACACGGCTCCATAGCCGAATTCAAACATCCACTCCTCATATATTTACTCTTCAATACGGCCATGATCCTAGATCTGTGGACGTAATGGTCTACGTGTTCTCCATCAGCATAAACTTTAGGAGACAGTTATATTTCTTTTGTTATAAATAACGCGTTTGTATACGCATATTAGATTAGTCTCTGTTAGTTTTTATTAGTCTACTCTGTAATGTAATTACACTGCCATTGTGCCATAATATCATCTTTCTGTTATGACTGCATTTTAATATAAGAAGACTTTGTTTCCAAACGTAATTCGTACTTGAAGATTGTTGCCAAGGCTGGTGTAGAGGGCCCCTGCACTTGCCAAGGTTCTGTGCATTATTGTATAGTTCTTATTTTATTTCTTTAAAGCTCATTGTGTCATAATCCATTCACATGTTTATACATTTCATCTTTCATGGTATATATGTTTCATTTCTGTTTATAAGCTTTCATGCTTTCCATTTCACTTCTGTCTTTCATGTTTTATGTTATTAATCACTGATCAGTGTTCTTGTTTCAGGTTATAGATAGGCAGCCCGGGCATTTGCATAACTTTTTGACTAATGACATGGAATTAACATTGTTCTGTTGCTAATTTTTTTTTCTTAGTTTCTGTTTAATTTTAGTACTGCTTTGTTTAATTCAGTTTTGCTTATTTGCTTCAGTAGTTAAATTTAGATATATTAAACTGCTCATAACATCTTCAGTTGCCTCCGAAAGCCACAGCTGGACTGATGGTGAGGGATTGTATTATTAAATGTGTAGTTTGATATTAGTTTCCTTTCTGCAAATTTAGATATATTAAACTGCTCATAACATCTTCAGTTGCCTCCGAAAGCCACAGCTGGACTGATGGTGAGGGATTGTATTATGAAATGTGTAGTTTGGTATTAGTTTCCTTTCTGCAAGTTAGAAATATTAAATTGTGCATGACATCTTCAATTACCTCCGAAAGCCACAGCTGGACTGATGGTGAGGGATTGAATTATGAATGTGTGGTTTGATATTAGTTTACTTTCTGCAAGTTAGATATCAGTTACTCAAGTTGTTTATGGTTACCTCCGAAAATCATAGTTGGACTAATGATGAGGGATCAGAAGATAAGTTGATGTAATTTGATTTAGATTTACTTTGTTGCAAATTTTGGATTTCTTTCAGCATAGTTTCTTTTGTGTTTGAACAACAACAAGAATAATGAGTTTCATGATCAGTAGTTCATTGTTTGTTTGACTAGAGTAGTGATGCAATTTCATTTTCTTTGAAGAATTAATTTTGTCATTGTGTGTTTTTAAATTCTTTTGAAGTTTGGAAAATCATTAGAAAGACATTGTTGTCTTGAATATTTGTCTCCATACTTGTTTTTCAGAATTTCATAAAAAAACCAAAAACGACAAAAATATAAGAAATAGGTTATCTTGCACATATAGTGCGCCACACTTCATCAGATTACGAATCCCGAATTGATAAATTAATGTAGCAATTTAGAACACGCTAAATTGACCAGCCGAAGCTAACGAGGAAGCACCAACTCCCACTGATTTTCTGCAGACCAGCCTACGGGGCTCAACCTCGATCGGCTGGCGTGACTGTCAGCTCGACGTGGGGAAGCTCCAATTTCTCGGTTTATGTTGAATGATTGTTGGTGCACCAGTCTCGGCCTACATTCGTAACTGTCTTTACTCTTCTTTTCTTAATCTTCTCTGCCTTACACTTCTATACTCTGCCTTCACAATATTTGCTCTCTCTAACCTCACTTGTGCATATCAATGTGATATTATATATAGAGTTCCTCACATGACTGTTTGTATTTCATAAAGAATTTGGAGTGAACAGTCATGACTCTTTGGCTTCTGTCTTCTTATTCCTTTATCCAACTCATTTTTAAAATTACAACAATATGTACAAATTTCCATGCTACAGTGGGATTTTGTCTTTTCCTTAGGATACTTGCCTTTGCATCACAAACAATATAAACAACCAAAATTTTTACATTCTCAGTTACACATTTCAATATCACTCAGCTCTTCTTCTGAACTTTGGCTTTACTGGATTTTTTCTTTCTCTACTATTGTTAAGAAATTGTTCTGCATAGTCTTTGTTTACTATCATCCGCATAATTCACCTGTTCACTGCACTTTTGAATCCCTTTGTTGTACATCTTCCTGTTAACCGAACTTTCATCTCTGCACACTCTCCTCTTCTTTTTCCTTTTCCATACACATTCATATTTCAATCTTTACAATATTCCATACGAGACTATATATATCTGAATTAACCCTCGACTTTGTTTTTAAACCTTAGGCATTTCAAAATGCATCCATATGCATTAGACTTATAATCAGTTCCAAGCCATTCTTATGTGCACATTCCACTTTAATATATCAGATATTGTGATATATATTAATCAAGTCATAATCCCATTTTGCTCTCACTTACTCCATACACACGGTCATTACATATACAAGTTGTATGGTATTCAGTCAAATATTAAGATCCTTGGTGATATGTAATATGTTTACGAACTTCCACTTTGTCGTCGAACCTTATTTAACTTAAAACCTTAATTGAAAAAAACACACATATGCATGGGCCCCAACGCATCAACATTCGATATATATTAACATAAATAAATTCTTATATGCTCATGGTTTCCTCATTATATATATATATATATATATATCTGAACCTTAGGACTAAAGTTATAATCCTTCGCACTTTTTATTAAATCCAACGCTCTGTTTTAAACACATAACCGTATAATAAATCTTGGCTCCGAACCCCACCTCTTCAATTGATCCAACGGCTATTAGAGCCTGGGCCCGCACCAACATATGCCACATACCTTTAATTATCGTCCGCGCACCTTGGTTAAACCCCGGGCAATTCCAACACGTGATCACCGTCCGATGGCCCTTTCCCAAATCAACGGTCGTCGTCAATATCACTCGGCGTCCTGGTACGAAGGTTAACGTGCGATGGCGCAGGTTAAACGGTGGTTTTCCAATTCGCTCAGGGACGCGTGTCAATTTCTCTATGGAATCGCTGTGAATTCAGGAATACCGCTTGCCGACAGATGGTGGTGCGATGAAACCCACGGTTTCGCTCCAAACCGCCGTCATTGTTCCTCTCGATCACGGTTCCGTTCTCCACTCCAGATTCCGTCCTCGCCTTGTTCCGCTCTTTTATGTGTTCCGAAACTTTCGATATATATATAACTATTCATCGCATTTCACCGCTGTGATTTCATCTATTACTACACATAGCTCCATTCACACTGCGGATTTGACTATGGTTCTGCCTCTCCTTTTGTGACATTGATCCTTCCGGCCCTTCAGATATATATGTGCAGAATCTCGAATGAGCCCTTATTTCAGAGTTATTCGATCAATACAACACATCTAAGTTCGGAACAGAGGATCTTCATATATCTATACTAACCCTTATTTTATATATATCCTCCGCGCATCAGAATTGTTTATAAATCAAACCATTTGCATTAAACCTTATTACAATTACTCAACAACACCGAATTCCTTATTTTATGCAGGGAATTTCCACGACCCTTCACACACAGTTTTCAACACTCTTTTCATTCTTTCTATAATATGTTCCCACACTCAGAACCAGTTTCTCAAATCAAATATCTCTGCTCCTTGACTGATGCTGCTCCTTGCTCCTGAAGCTCCTCTGCTGCTCCTTTGACTTCTCCTTAGCCATCTCCTTTGCCATCAATGACAACATTTCCAACAAATTATCATCAGGAAAGAAGACAAAGGAACACTGGATTATAAAAGAAGATGGAAGGTCAATACCACATTGAAGACTTCTTATCTTCAAGTCATAAGGAGGAGGAAGAAGAAGAAAATGCACCATATTTTAAATAAGACACAAAGAAAGCAACAAAAAAAAGTGATTTGACATTTACATGTCATCATGTAGTCCACGTTATCAGTGTCATGTCATGTCGTGTCATGAGCCATCATGTTTCACATAATTCATGGATTATGTAATTCTATATTGGAAAATGTAATGTAAATCTGAAGTCCAAGAGTCATCTATGTAATGTGAAGGGTCATGTAGTAATTTGAAAAGTCATGAGAAGTCAAAAATCATGAGGGTAGTCCATGAGTCACAAAGGAGGTGAAGGATCACCCCATTTGTTATATATACACCCTCCTTGTTCATGCAAGAGGAATTTTTCACCTTGGCTCCTCCTACCAAGTATTGGAGAGGAAGATAGTTATTTGGAGGAGTAAGTGACTTCTCTAATGCTACACTATTGGGGATAGTGGTGTTCACTGTCTTGATGTGTCTTGGAACTTTGACTTAATTCTGAATCTCCTTAAGCTAGAACGCTTTCATGCATATGTCGTGAATATTGTAATACTACTCTTTAAATGTTTGCGATTTATGTTTTTTTCATATGTACTAAGGAAATTGAAAAAATTCAGTGGCTTTGGTATTTATGTTGTTGAAGTGTGTTGTATTTTCTTTAACAATCATCTCTTCCTTGTAAACTATTTCGTTGGTAGATCAACGATTCATTTATATGTATATGCACGTGTTCATTTTCTAGATTAGTACTATTACTTGTCTTTAAAGGGCCCACTTTTCTCTTCCATTTGGTAGAAGGACCTTGATATTATCTGCAACTAAACATTTAACAAGGCATACTCACTTTTTGATCCAAGATTACTTGTGCATTACTCTCTTGTGTTGAACTTTGTAGCCAAGAAAAATCTATAAGTATATATGGAAGCCGAGATGATACCCTGAATGGGGCTCCTATTACAAATTGCGTGAGGTCTAATTGAGACTTCACATCGAGGAGGCCCCCTTGGTTGATGGATTTCTAGCACCATCAACAAATGGCACTAGAAGAAGGGCCAAATAACAAGTTGTGCCCATTGAGTCTATTTTGAATCCCTTATCTTTAATGGCTCATTATAAAATCATACTCCTAGGTTGTTTCTCTAATTTATCCATTTTTCAATTTCCAATACGGTAGTCATCGGTATTTTCACATGTTGATGATGACTAGTTTCTTAAGCTAATTTTTCTAAGTTAATCTCTAAATTGTCAACTCTGTCATCTGAAAACACCCCCAAAACCAATTTTGTCCTCTGCCCCTTCTGTTGACCCAACAGTGAGAAAAACCCATTTATCAGAATCCCTGTCACAGTTTCAACAGCGCCACATCCATAGTTGCCACTCCAGCTACAATTCTCTGTTGTCATCAACCCTTATTCCTCAAGCTATTCATTATCCATTTGTTGATAATTTACACCCAACCCTATCCACAGTTTATAAATGCATTTAAGATCTAATTGTACAAAGAAAAACACTCAGAACAGTCAAGATCGCCCCTAAGTTAGATAGTGGTGCTTTAGGGAATCCCTCCCTTGGAAAAAAAATCCTGAGCCAAAAGCCTTTGTTCAGTACCAGCCAGCCCGAAATTAGTGCCTAATCTGCAAAAAAAAAAATTGATCCATCCATAGGTCGTGCCACTAAGAGGTCATTCTATCTCAGTCCAGAAGAAGTTCAACAAAGATCCAAAACAGAAGAAGATAAGTATGTTCACTGTCTAAAAGAACATGCTTAGGTTAGGAAAAATCTCCATAAGATCCTAAGGAAGCTCTTCAGAGTTCAAAGTCATATGTTTGTTACATCTCTGTAGGGGTGTGATTGCAACAATGATCAATGTGCAAAAGAGCGAAGGGACAAAGTCAAAAGGGTCCTGCATGACTGAATTAGCTTGCCCTCAGTAAAACAAGTGAAATACAGTAAGTGAAGGGCTACTAATGGGTGTAGTTTGAAAGCCAAAGTTGCCTAAAAAAACAGAGAGTAGCCTCCAAGTCATATAAAGGCAAAAAGCTGATGTTACGCTGCTCAGCAGTTTTTCAGCATCTCCTCCAAAAAGCAATTTCAACATGCCTCTGCAAACAAAGTCAAAGGAGGTTAGTCAAATATGTCTAGCAAGCAAATACTCTCCATATTCAAATCACATGGTTTCTAGTCTAAGGGTTCACATGGATGTTTTACAAAGGATATATATCTCAGACCATGACTCATAAAGCAAAATGTCAAATTTCACCTTCTTGCCCATTTGATATGATACCAAGCAGACATATGATTTGCATAAATATGACACAGTTTTGAAATAGATGAAATGTCATATCTATAGTGCTAACCTCCTTCATTAAGCAGGATAGTTGGGGCATAATTAGCAACCTCCTTCATTAAGTAGATGGTTAAAGGCAGAGAGAACCTCCTTCATTTAAAAAGCAAAGGGTTAAGTTGTCAAAGTGATTTCAGAAATTGTGAGTCACTCCTTCAAAGAGATGGAAAAATATACATCGATAGTGTTTTCAAATAATGTGCTTGAGCAATTTTCTTATAAAAACACAAGGGTGAAAATCCAATGGTGTGTAAATAAGTTCATAAGTCAAAAAAGCTGTTTCACATCAAACAAAAGGATGAAATTTTGGTGTGAAGAAGTCTTTGATTCCTCTGTTTATAAAGTCCACTCCCCTTCCTTTTATGTGGCTGAAACTTCAGGCAAAAGCCTCATCAAAGTGGTAAGGGATCACCACTCCAACTATTTGCACCATGATATAGCTCATCCAAAAGTTTTAAAAATGTGTGAAGCCATGTTTCATTTATAGTCAAAAGGACCTCCATCAACAGACAAGGAAAAAGGCCTCACATAAATCACGAAAGGCCATTTTGTAGGTACACTGCTTGGTGGTCTTATGATTATTTTCCATTTTTGACTATTCTAGGAAAACATAGCTATAACCCTTTATCACCAATCAAAGATGCTACGATCACCTCTTCACCAAACTAACCCAAAAACATCACAATGTCAAGAGCCTCCTCTGAAATGGCTGAAGGGCCTGTTGTTTGAAAGTATTCAAAAGGACAAGTGAAGAAGGCGGCCTCACGAGAATATTATGGAAAAAGCCACAGTTTACAAGGCCAAAAGGTTTTCCAAATTTAAAAAGGAGGAAAAGGCCTTTTAAGCACGATTTTTGGGAAAAAGGTTTTCAAATTTTAAAGAGGAGGAAAATGCCTTTAAAAGGGCCCTCATCAAGTTTAAAGACTCGAAACAAGCATTCATTAACCTCCTCACCAAATAAAGAAGCATTTTTCGGGCGTTTTTGAAGATTTTAGGCTCAAAAGCTTTGCGCGATGCACCTGTACACATGCACGGCGTGCCTGTGGGTGCCCTACCATATAAATTACATGGAGGCACAACGCGCCTATAGCCTCGTGCGGCATGCCTGTGCCGACGGTCACTGGGCGCTCAAGGCCGACCCAACACCTTTTCTGCGCAGCGCGTTCTCCTCTAAACGCCCGCTCGTCCACCTGTTTTGAACGTGTTTCTTTGCACACTGCACCGACACACAAAGGGCCTAAAAAACTCATGTTTAAAGGTATTCCTCACCTCTTAGTTAGGTTTGGAGTTCAAAGGAGATTTTTAATCAGTATTTTCAAAGGAAAATATGTGTTTTCTTGTACTATGAAATAGTGAAGGATTTATACAGTCTCCAGTAGAAAACAGAGTTTGTGAGGGTTTTTCAAAGCAATTTAAAGAGATATTTTAACAAAGGTTTCAAAGAGCACTTTGTTTGCATCATCAAAGATAAACGGTGGTTAGAGGACAGGGTTTCTGTCAAATTTAAAGGAGGTTTTCTTGCTGTATATTGCAAAGGATAAAAGACAGAGATTGAAAGTGAATATACTGTGTGTCAAAATCAAAAGACAGTTGTCTCCAAAATCCTGCTTAGAACTGTCAAAGACCTCTCTACTCAAACACAATGCTAAAGGGTGAAATGGCCTTCATTCATCTTATGTATTTATAAAAACTCAAGAAAAAAGAGTGATCCTTAAAGGAGACATAGTTTGTTTGAAGGGGGAACGATATAGTGACAGGGGACTTCTTTGTGGTGGAGAGACAATAATCATCACGAGAAGGCAGTTTTATTTAAAGCATAACACAATATTTTTGAAGTGTAGTATTTGTTTTCAGTCACTCCCTTAAAAACAAAGAAACACGGGGAGATAGTGAATTAAGAAAAAGAAGTTCATCTTGTCAAAATCGAGAGGGCGTTGTTTTTGTTTAAACAAATTTGTTGGCTAACTAAGGATAGACTTAGTTTTTCAAAAGGTAAAGGGTATTGGTTGGAGATTTATCTCAGTGATCACTTAAACAGGATTTTCTTGGTGAGTCGACGGATCTCGGGCTTGAGTGCCTCCTAAGCAAGATAGCAAAAGTGGTCCTCACAAAAGGTATGAACCTTTTTCAACAGAGGAAGTGAATTCCTCTCATTTAGTGCTCTTTAACTTTCATGAAGTAGGATGTTTAGATTTTTGTCAGAAGGTTCAAGAGGTGAAAAGTTATCTTCCTTTGACACATTTGTTTGCTTTAAGGCTACAAGGGAAGCATGTTCATCTAGCAGGTTTAGACTTCAAACCCTCTCCTAGATCTATCTCCAGAGCTACCAAAATTCCATATGTCGGAGAAAAATGGTTTAAACAGACTTACCTAGATTTAGATCAATACAAACCCTTCTTGAAACCATAACATTGGGATGCATGCCCATCTATTTTTCCTTTTTCATATTTGTTGACCAGTTATGCTCCTCTCATGAGAATCATCATGAAGTATTTCACATGCGAAGGGAGGTTTTCTCGGGTTTATGCTTACCATATCAGGCTACTCATGCACTTCACAAGAACCCAATTGCTAAACCTACCCTTTTTCCTCTATAGAAGCATTGAAAAGATGGCTTCTACTGTTCAAAAGAAACCTTCCTCTCAGCAGCAAGCTTGTATTTTTCATCATTCCCTTATCAAGATCATCATCCTCCATCAACTTGAGAAAAAGGGAGTTTCTTGGGACTCTTTCATTTCACATCCCGATTTTTCCACTACTTCTTCATCCCATGCTCCTCCACCATTCACTCATCAAAACAAAATATAGAGCGCCATTCACTCACCAGAAGAAAAAATCTCCTATAATTGAGATGAAGAAGAGCACAATGAAAGAGAGAAAAAGCATTGGTCAAGAAAAGCAAAGTGAGAGAGAGAAAAACGGTGAAGGAGAAAAGTGAAAGGAGAAGCAAAAAAGTGATGAGAGGACAAATGAATAAGAATCCAAACATGACGATAGAGCATAAAGAAGGCAATGATGAAGGCTGGAACAAGTTGATGAAGAACACAACATTTGAAGGAAACTATTGGCCACATGAGTGAGCATTCTAAAGAAGGCAGCCTTCAAAAGGAGGAAAACAGTGACAAAGATGATGACGGGAGCAGTAAAGGAAAATACCAAATAGAGCATGTGCTAGCTGCCTCTCCTAGGCAAGGGGCCATGATTTCTTCTCCAAAGGTAACAAAGCCCCGAACATCAAGAAATAAAGTGGCTCAAATTGCAACTCTAAATGTTACTAGAGAACTCCGAAGCAAAGGCAAGTTGCCCAAGCAATCCATTGTTGAATTACCAAAGAAGAGGAGAACCAAGAAGGCCACCCAAAGCAAGGGAGAAGAGAAGGAGGAAAGTAGCCATGAGAAAGAAAATGATTTTGATATAATTCAGATAAAAAGTGATGACAGTGACAATGAGGCTAAAATCCTTGAGTCCCTCTTGCGAAAGAGAGAAGAACAAATTCATGACCTAAGAGCTGATCTAGAGAGGTCTAAGGACCTCATACATTTTCTGCAAACACAAAATAAGCAAATGAATGTCCACATGGCAGTTTATGAGGCACGAGCTATCAAGTACCAAAAGGAAGCCTCCAAAGTGCAAATCAAGTTGGAAGAATTTATGGGTGAATTCAATGACACTGAAGAAGAAGATCAGCCAAGGAGGAAGAGACCTAGGACTATGGGACTCAAAAGAGCTTTGGAGAAACAGAAAGAGGAAGAGGCTGCCCTTTTCCAATCCTTTCCTCTTACTACTTTATTCACCCAAGAAATAGAAAACAATAGGGAAGCATGGCTTGAAAGGGTGAATAAACACTTGAGAATAAGATGGAAAGAGCTAATAGAGCCTTAAGCCTTCAAAGGAAAATGACTGGGCATTATAAGAAACTAAATCAATTTTCTTGGAGGAAATTGAAGGTTACACAAGAAAATCTCAAGGTGGCTCGAAAGAGACGCTCGGTACAGAAAGTGAAGAAAGGCATATCAAGGCTTGAAATTTTGGTCTCCACTTCTTAGCATGCTTCTGAAAACCCATGAGGGTCATGATCGCCAAAATTGGGCATATTTCGACAAGTTTTTGTTTTTTGACATTTTTGAGTTTTTTGTAGAAAATCATGGGCATCGCCATTTTAATTTGAAGCATCCTTAAATGTTGAAAGTGGTATCATTGGATGCATTGATTTCAGGCGCATCTACTCAACAAATTTCATATCAATTGAAGATGTTTTGGTCCCCCAAAGTGGCGAAAAACAGTCACTTTTTCAACACTTTGTCTCACATATCAGCAAAGGCTAATTTATGGGTTTTTCCACACAGGTCAGAGTTTCATAGGCTTCTAGTGATCATTTTGGCGAAAAAAAAGTATTTTCAAAAACTATACATATAGGGCTTTCCAACGAGCCATCATGGACCACAAGACAAGGAATTTTCTACTGCTATATTTCTAAAGCTTTTTTGTGAAAAATGCAGTTTTCTGAAGTGGCTTTTCCAAATGTGCGTTTAGCCTTTTTTGGCCATTGTCAGTTAGGAAAAGTCAATTTAATTTCATTTTTTAGCATTTTTAGGATATTTTTATAGATATTTTGTGCCTTGGGCTTTGCAAAGCCTCAAGGACAAAATTAGATATTTGTGATGGGCCAATGAGCTTGCTAGTTGCACTAGGAGGTTCTCCTTCACTTTGACCAATATATTCCAAGAGATTTCATTGTAAACGAGGTTGAACTTGATGATATAGAGAAATATATGGTTATAAAAGCTTGGAATAAATACTTTGTCTCATGCATTGGATAATTTCTTGAATGTTTTGGATGATGAAAGAGCACTGCTGTAGGATTCCTTGACTTGGTAAAATGGTATAGTGTTCCTCTTTGTTCTGTTTCCTTAGTTTTCATACATATTTTCATATTCTCTTTCTTGCTGTAGGACAGTAAAGAATAGATTTGAGACATGCCCATGGAGGCACCTCAGATTTCCTGATTCATTATAGCTTCTATGTTTGTCTTCTTTCTTAGTTATGTCAAATGAATTCTTAAATGCTCTTTGATACCCTCAGAACTTGTTTTCAGTTGCATTAATGGTTATTATGTGTGCTAATTAGTATGATTAACGATACGCCCTGCTTACTCCTTAGTTAACCAAAACCCCATTATTGAAACCTTTATCTGAATTTTAGATTTTCATAGTTGAACCAAAGAGGTCTTGTATCGATCTTTCTCTTTACCTATACTCTGCAATCTTAGTTCAAAGTGCCCAATAGCTCAAAATACTATGTCTAGGAGTTCCCTCTTAGTATCTTGAGTTATTTGTTTGTATTAATTGTTTTTCCCCAAAGTCTAATAACGATTTTCCTAAATTTAGAGAGTCCTATATCTCTATGTATCGCTTGAATGTTTATTTTATACATCTATCAGTTTGAAGTTACATTTATTGTGATTAATGGTTAGCCCTACCACATAGATGTCTGTTGTTGAACTATTTATGTTTAAAAGTCTTTGTCCTTCACAAAACTTAGTGTCCATTCCATTTCATTCCACCTAAAGATCCATTTTACCTTGATCAAATCAACCCTTCAATATACCTTGTCTGCCATCTGAGGCTTTCTCGACCTTTTCGACCCCATAGCCCAGTTAATGTAAAACTATTTTTATCTATTTAAAACTTTGATCAGTTCCTCCCTCAAAAAACCTAAAAAACAAACCAAAAACCTACTTAACAACTAGTCTAAAATCAAAAACATAAGAAGCAAAAAACTATACATTCCTTGCACAAATAGAGAGAGCCCTCTCTGAGTCTAGGAAGGCTAGGTCCTTAGGCTCCAAAGTTGGTTTGATGTTACCCTATCACTTGGCTTGCCAATTTTCCAAATCATGGGACCCTAACATAATGGCGATCATGGTGGGACCTTCTGAGTTAGTGACAATCTAAGTATACATTAGGACTTCAGAATCCCTCAACCTAGAAGTTTCATTAAAGAGTAGAATCTAGTTGTCTCACTATCCTAGAAAAATGATGACCTAGCTATAGGATACTCTTACAAACCTTAGGGCTACATAAAAACTCAGAAAACCCCAAAACATCCTTAGATTGGTTTTGGACAGTAGTGGTGGTGGACCATACATATATACCTTCAAAACAACTAAAAATCCACCTGGCGACTCCACTAACCTCCAGTAGGCCTAAAACTCCATAAAAACCAAAAAAAATTCATAAACCATACTATTCTGTTGACTCACCTTTCCAAAAACTCAAAATTAATGGTGCAACCTCTGAAATCAGTGACAAAATAAGTATAACTTAGCAATTCAGAAAACTTCACCTAAACATGGGAAATCAAACAGAATAAACTTGCAAATAGAACCATAGCTTTCCCAATAGTATAGCAAACAGTTGAAACTAAGTATTAAGTCTTTCTTGCAAGTTTCCATGTCAAATTTTGCTAGAAATGTTTTTCCTAAAAGCATCTTTGTCAGTATTGGTGGTGGACCATAGATCTCAAAAAAATCCACCTGGCGACTCCACTAGCCTTCATTTTTGTTTCAACCATTCTTCACATTAGCGAAACCCTTAGAGAGGTCACCCATCCAAAAAAAATCACAACTATCATCCTCTCTAAACTTTGACTTTGAAATCTGGCTTCACAAAGAATTAATACTAGATCTCACCCTGACCCAAATCCCCCTATCATAGTTGATAACCCAGAAAATATTTCGTGGCAAAATTCCGATACTGGTAACTTAGATACCGATAGGACCATCCGCAAAGCAAGCTCTGTACTTGAACATCCTACATCCTTGCAGGATTACCAATTTGACTTGAGCTCAGCAAAAAACCTTTTTAGAAGCAAGTCGCAAAGTAAAATCAACCTTGACGATCTTGAGCCTTTAGATTTGCAACAGAGTCCTAGAAGAGAAGCCTCACCTACTACATCTCCTGATTTTTGGCTTCTCTACCACTTTCGCTCTTACCACCCCAAATCTGCTCAGAATCAGTTCACAATTCCAAGTACCTCCACCACACCCATTCATACCACCACTATTCAAATTACCTCATCTCATCCTACAAGCCCTCATACTGTAAATCTACCATCAGCTCGCACCATGGAAGCTTGGTATGTGCCCTTAGTATTACCACAGCCCTTGGCACCTTTGTAACATGATTACCAATCCAAAATCCCGCACTTCACCGGGACTGAAGCTACTACTTCCAAACAACATGTGGATAGAATTAGTGATGCCTTTGAATACATGGAATAGAATATGAGACCATAAGAATGAGGATGTTTGCCCAAAGCCTAGGTGAAGAACCCAAGAAATGGTTTAAAAGCTTATCTCCTGACAGTATACATGATCTCCCAACCCTCTACCAACCTTTCATAAACAGGTGGGAAATCAGGAAAAACCCCATCCAAATCCTTTCCGAATATAACAATCTTAAAAGGGATAATGGGGAAAGTGTTCAGGTATATTGCACTAGGTTCAACAGTGCTTATAACGCCCTCCCGCCTCACTTCAAACCTCCACCTGGCTCAGCATTAGCAAATTTTCCTAAATGTTTCGAACCAGATATGACATACCAACTAAGAGACAAGTACCCCACAACTTTAGAAGAAATGAAAAAAGTGGCTATGAGTGTGGAAGCCAACGTAGCTGAAAAGAGAGCTAGGATGAGATTGGAAAAGAAAGTCACATACCGGGATGAGCTTGCCCTTTCAGTCACTTCCTCGGATCCTAGAATAGATAGCCTGGTTGATCCATGGAGAAAATGTGGAAAAATATAAGTGAAAAGGCACCTCTTAGGGACAAACAACCAAACCCTCAAAATAGGAACTGAAACCAAAAATTTAGAAGAGACCCGCCTCAAAATAAACCAAGGGAAAATGACCAATAGATCAGGCCACGTTTCAATGAAAACTATGTTGATGAGCTGAAAGAGATATAGAACCACTTGATGAAAGTCATTTAAACTTGATAGGTTCTGATAACAAGGGTGAGGTTTTCCTCATAGAAGAAGAACAAGTTTTCTTCTCCTCAAATCAAAGTGAAGCAAATTATGAGGACCCCAAAGATCCTGATATAGGATTTCAGAACGCCATAATAGAAGCTCATAAGAAATATGATCTTAGGAGTAAGAAAAAATAGGACAAATCTAAGAAAGGTAGCTCAGACACTGCTGTTACTAAAACCCCTGACACCATTCTTAAAAGAATCATAGATAGTAATAAAATTGTGGCCAAGAAAACTGACCAAAACAAAGGCAAAGATAGTCAGACAAGCCTTGACCCAAACTGTCTTAGTACCTCTACTAAGATTCCCGAGACAGCTTTGTTGGAAAAAAACTCCAAATCAAAATCAGCAAATTAAGAATATGCAGAAAGTCATGGCTGATAAAACTGAAGTAAATCTATCTAAACTCCAAACACCCTTCAGTTTTGAAGGGGAAATCTCCAAAATTAAGATCACCATGCCTCTCACTAAACTTCTTGCCCAAATCTCTTACAAATCCCAAGTGCTAAAGGTCCTAAACATAGGAAATGATGTAGATACTCTACACCTAGCTGATGATACCCCTGAGGTGTTGTTTGGTCCAAAAATAGAAGGGAAATTCTAAGAAGAAACCACTCTTCCCTTTCACATCAGTCTGAATATACATGACCAAATCCTACACAATGCCATGCTAGATTTCGAGGCCTCGCACAATCTCATGCCAAAAGTTGTAATTGAAAGATTAGGCCTAGAAATAACAAAACCTTATAAAGACTTATATTCATTTGATTCAAGCAGATTAAAGTGTCTAGGCCCGATCAAAGATTTTTGTTTCAGTTTGGCCCAAATACCTGCAAAACACCTTGTCATGGACATAGTGGTAGCAAACATCCCTCCCAAGTACGGAATGCTTTTATCCAGAACTTGGGGGGCCAAGCTTCAGGGAAATATTCAACTGGATATGTCCTATGCCACCATTCCTATGTTTAACCAAACAAGAATATTGTATCGGGAATCACACATGAAATATATGGTCAACAGCCAAGAAAGGCCAGATAACATCCCAATGTACTCCTTGCATTCAGATCTAAATTCCTTCATTTTACACACTGATGAAGACATTGAGGAATAGTCAGGAGAAATTGAAACAAATTTAGGCGCACCACATCAACCACCCCATGTTCTCTATGATGAGCTGGACACTCAAAATTATCATGACTTTGAGCAGTTATCTCTTGAGGGAAGAGAATTGGATTTTCTAGAAATAGAAATAGAGCAAAAAGTAGAAAACATTATGCACCATCAATAAAATTGCTCAAACCATAGACAAACATCAGCAGTAACATCAGGAACCTTTTTCAGAATAAAGGCACTAGAAGACTTGCATATTACAAACCTTTTTGGAAATCAGGGGTAGGGTAGCCTAATGTTCTTACCATACCTAAATGCTTCATCATCTCATAACTTTACCTCCCCAAATGAAACCTCGACTATAGCCACAACTGCTAAAGATCCAGGAAAAATGTCTGATAAACTTGATATGAAGGGATGTAATGACTGTAGTCCAAATATACCTGAACTGTTTGAACTAACTCACATTCTGTCACTTCACCAAAGATTTAGAACTGCTAGAATTTTCAAGATTTTTCAAGATACTAGCACATGTCGGGAAAACAGTGTGAAACATTATGACACTTCCATCATTTCAAGAAACAACTTTGACAAAATAAAATACAAAAATCTTGTATTTTAGAAACACAAATACACACCATTTGGACATAAGTTATATCCTTTCTGCCAAAGAGCATACTATACAAATGATAGGTTCTTATAATCATGTGCCTTTACAAAATGATGTTTCAGGGTATCACCAATTAATTCCTTTGCAAAGCAATTAGCTCAAAGAATTTTTCAAATATGATGGAAGCAGTTCCATCCTCAAGCCCAGAATTGAAAAACTACCAGACACCAAAGACATGTTCCTGAAGGCCATGTTTCCAGTTCTAAATTTCTTCATTATGATGTACCTTGATGGTGTCATCATATGTTTCAAAAATGACAAATAATATCTGCATTATTTGAAAAATATGTACAACAAAAGGAGAAGTGGAGATCAAAGGAATAAATAAGTATAGCGGGAAGACATAGGGTTGTTTAGAGATTCATGCATGAAACCTTATGTTATGCTTACAAGAGAAAATTTCCCAAAATTTTATTTTCAAGAGCTGAGTGGACCAAGAGCGTTAGGAGATCCTTATGAAGATAAGATGCTCAAGTTTCACCATTTTCAGGAATTCTAGTTCCAGATTTTTCAATCATTGTATATATCATTGTTTGAAGAAATAAATAAAAAAACAGAAAATTCAAAAACAATAGAAAAGTAGAAAAAGAGGGCAATTTAGAAAACATCAAAAAGCCCCATGTTCAAAAAAGAGTCATGTTGAAAGTGCGCAAGTCTAAATGCCACTATTAGTGCTCAAAGGATGTCTTGTTCAGTTATCTAGCCTAATCATAACTGAACATGGTTTAAATTTATTTCTCATAAGTTAGTGAGAGAAAAGATAGTCAAATTGTGTAAGCTTGACTTGTCAAAGCAAGTAGATTAGGAAAAGATACTTGTTCCACATGCTCAAAACAGAACCAAAGAGGAAAACAGGGATGAAAAACAAACTATGTATCCTAGCCCTGATTTTTCTAGATCTTATTTCCATGCAAAATAATATTTGTGTGCAGCTTGTCTTTTATGCCACAAGTACATGACAAATCAGACTGTCTAATCCTGATTTGGTCATTTTTCAATTTCATGTTTTAGTTTAGTGAATCAAATCCTGTCAAACAGCTTAACCTTGACAGTCGATCTAGCATAGGTAGAGAAACAAAGGAGTTCATCAGTTTAATCTAAACTCCCAGTGGATATAAGTGTAGAAATAGATAGTGTCATTTTTCAAAAATCTTATGCCAAGGGTTGCTAGTCTAAATGCACCCGAAAGAAGAAAAAATGTTAGGGAATGTAGCTAGGTAGGTAGAAATGACCTTGATGCTAATCATGCTGTAAATTTTTAGAAATAACATCAAGAAAGAAATAAATTTGCGCCAATGGATAAGGCATTGGTCTTCAAAAGCCAGAAATCTGAAATTCTGGACGCCTCCTGAAAAGGAGCTGCCCTCCCCAAATGGAGCCACTGTTAGTCATCAGTATTTTTCACCTGTTAATGATGACTAGTTTCTTAAGCTAAGTTTTTTAGAAGTTGACCTCCAAAATTTCTAATCTATCATCTAGAAAACACCCCAAAACAATTTTTGTCCTCTTGCCCCTTCCGGTCAGCCTATGATGAGAAAAAACCCATTTGTCAAGTCTTATATGGTTTCAGCAAAATAACCCTGTCCATAGTTGCCATAGTTGAAAGTTATATGTTGTCATTTACCCTTATTCCTCAAGCCATTCATTATCCAACTATTGACAAAGTGTCTGCAACCTTATCCTTGGTTATCTGCATTTAAAGATCTAATCATACCAAAGAAAAACACTCAAAATCTGTCAAGATCACCCCTAAGTTAGGTAGTGTTGCTTTAGGGAATTCCTTCCTTGGCAAAAACATCCTAAGCCAAAATCCTTTGTTCAGTACCAGCTAGCTCTGAATTAGCGCCTAATTTGCAAAAACAAATCTTCAACCATCCATAGGTCACGCCACTTAGAGGTCATTCTGTCTCAGACCGAAAGAAATTCTACAAAAATCCAAAATAGAAGAAGATAAGTATGTTCACTGTCTAAAAGAACATGCCTAAGTCAGGAAAAATCTCCATAAGACCCCAAGGAAGCTCTTCTGAGTTCAAAGTCATATGTTTGTTACATCTCTGCAGGGGTGTGATTGCAACAATGATCAATGTGTAAAAGAGCAAAAGAACAAAGTCAAAAGGGTCTTGCATGCTGAATTAGCTTACCCTCAGTGAAACAAGTAAAATACAACAAATGAAGGGCTGCTAACTGGTGTAGTTTGAAAGCCAAATTTGCCTAAAAAGAGAGAACAGCCTCCAAGTCATATAAATACAAAAACATGATGTTATGCTACTCAGCAGTGTTTCAACATCTCCTCCAAAAAAGCAATTTCAGCATGCCTCTGCAAACAGAGTCAAAGAAGGTTAGTCAAAGATGTCTAGCAAGAAAATACTCTCCATATTCAAATCACATGGTTTCTAGTCTAAGGGTTCACAGGGATGTCTTACAAAGGATATATATCTTAGACCATGTCGCATAAAGAAAATTGTCAAATTTCACCTTCTTACTCATTTGATATGATACCAAGCAAACATGATTTGCATAAAGATGACACAGTTTTGAAATAGATGAAATGTCATATCTACAGTGCTAACCTCCTTCATTAAAATAAAATGGTTGAGATCATAGTGAGAACCTCCTCCTTTAAAAAGAGCAGATGGTTGAAAGCAAAGTGATAACCTCCTTCATTTAAAAGAAGGGGGTTAAGGTGATTTGAGTGATTTCAGAAATTATAGGCCACCTCCTTCCAAGAGATGAACAAAAGATGCATCAACATTTTTTCATATGGTTTTTGAGAAATTTTCCTTTTGGAAGACAGTTTTGAAAAACAGTGATAAAACAATAAGGGTTCATAGGTTAAAAAACCTATTTCACATCAAGCAAAAGGATGGCATTCTGGTGTTAAAAGTCTCTATTTCCTCTGTTTATAGAGGCCTCCTTCAAACTGTGATAAGGGTGAAATTTGGGCTAAGGATCTTCATCTAAATGGCCAAATAAAGGTAGAGCTAGCTAGTTTGACAGTAACTTTTGCATATGCATACAAAGAGACAGTAAGGATAAGGAGGGCCTTGACATAGTGTTCCAAGTTTCAAACAACCTTTGAAGAGATAAATCACATCACAATATCAAAGAAAACTCTTGATATGAATAAAAAAAAACACTGTTGTTTTTTATATGATTTTAAGAAGTTGCATTGATAGGTTTTTGAAAAATCACCAACCTTGATAAAACAACAGTGGGTCCATGTCTCAGCTTAAGGGAACCTCCTCACTTCAACAAATATGAACATAGGGTTTTAAGGCTGTAATGATTGATATTTTTATAAAAAACCTTTTCAAAAGGCACATGAGCTTTTTTCGTTTTTAAAAAAAGGGAGGAAAAGACCTTTCAAAATCCCTCACCGAGTTTAAAGGTTCAAAGAAGTGGTCATTGGCATTCTCATCGAAGAAGGAGACAAGTCTTGGGCGATTTTGAAGAGTTTTGGGGCTTAAAAATCTGCGCGGCGCGCTTGTGAGTGCCCGAATGAAGAAAAAACATTGAGGCATGGCGCGCCTGTAGCTTCGCGCGGCAAGCCTATGCTGGTGGTCACTGGGCGCCCGACGCCGACCCGACACCTATTCTGCGCGACGCGTTCAGCGCTAAACGCCCGCTCGTTCACCCGTCTTCAACATGTTTCCTTGCACACTGCACCAATGATCAAAGAGATCCAAAAAGTCATGTTTAAAGGTATTCCTCGCCTCTTTTCCGAAGTTTGAGTTCGAGGAGGGTTTTAAGTCATGAATTATCAAAGAAAAGGAGTTTTTCTCATGCTGTGAAATAATGAAGCTTTTGTGTCAGTTTAGAGAAGTTTTCTCGCTGTAATTTTAGAGATGAACAATGGTTAGAGGATAGGGTTTCTGTCAAGTTTAAAGGAGTTTTCTTGTTATATATTGCGAAGGATAAAAGACAGAGATTGAAAATGAATATGATGTGTGTCAAAATCAAAGGATATTTGTCTCCAAAATCCACAAATAGTCCTTATAAAAAACCCTCATTCCTCAAACACAAATGCTGAAGGGGTGAAATGGTTTTCATTCAACTCATACATATTTGATAAACTACAGAAAACAGTGATCCTCAAGGGAGACATATTTTGTTTTGACAGGCCTATTTCTCAGTAACAATGGGAGTCCTTTTATGTTTTAGAAAAGCAATAATCATCCACGAAGAGGAAGTCTTATTCAAAAGCAAAACACAGTGTTTTCTAAAGGGTACAGTCTATGTTTCAGATCAGTCCATTAAAACAATGCTACCAAAAGAGACATTGTTTTTCAAAGGGACCTCTTTCTTGCTTCAAACAACCACAGTAAACAGTGAAATAAGGGAGAGGAATTCATATTGTCAGGGTCAGAAAGAGTTGGTTTCATTTGAACAAGTGTGTTGGCTAAGTAGGGACAAACTTGGTTTTTCTCAAAGAACAAAGAGTATTGATTGAAGATTTATCTAAGTGAACATTTGAGACAGTGTGCCTTGGTGAATCAACCAAGGATCTCATAATCAAAATGCCTCTTAAGCCAGATAACATAAGTGGTCCTCACAAAATGTATGAACCTTTTTCAACTGAGGAAGTGAATGCCTCTCCTTCAGTGCTTTTTAACTTTCATGAAGTAGGATGTTTAGAATTTTGTTAGAAGGTTTAAGAAGTGAAAAGTATTCTTCCTTTGATACATCTGTTTGCTTTAAGGCTGCAAGGGAAGCATGTTCATCTAGCAGGTTTAGACTTCAAGCTCTCTCCTAGAGCCATCTCTAGAGCTACCAAAATTCCGTATGTCGGAGAAAAATGGTTTAAGCAAACCTACCTAGATTCAGATCAATACAAAACCTTCTTGAAACCAGAACATCAGGATGCATGCCCATCTATTTTTCCTTTTTCCTATTTGTTGACCAGCTATGCTCTTCTCATGAAATATTTCACATGCGAAGGGAGGTTTTCCCGGGTTTATGCTTATCATATCAGGCTACTCATGCACTTCACAAGAACTCAATTGCTGAACCTACCATTTTTCCTCTATAGAAGCATTGAAAAAATGGCTTCTATTGTTCAAAAGAAGCCTTCCTCTCAGCAGCAAGCTTGTCTTTTTCATCATTCCCTTATCAAGATCGTCATCCTCCATCAACTTGAAAAAAAGGGAGTTTCTTGGGACTCTTTCATTTCACATCCCAATTTCTCCACTACTTCTTCATCCCATGCGCCTCCCTCACCATCCACTCATCATGTTTCTCCTTCGTCTAGTAAGTCTACTCCTAAGAAGCAAAAATCTCCTATAATTGAAAGTGAAAAGGAGCACAGTAAAGAAGAGCACAATGAAAAAGAGCAAAACAGTGATCAAGAAGAGCACAGTGAAAGAAGGCAAACAAGTGATGAGGAGGAACAAAATGAAGAATCCAAGCACAACAGTGAGCATGAAGAAGGAAATGATGAAGAGATGGAACAAGTTGATGAGGAACACAATAGTCACAAAGAGGAAACTATTGGTAGCCCACACAGTAGTGAGCATGATGATGATGAGGCACAAAACATTAAGGATACAGAGCCCAACAGTTTTGAAGAAAGCAGGGACAAAAGTGAACAAGATAGCCCTCAAGGAGACATACAAGGTGACAGCCAAGGCACTTATGAGGAGGGTCAAGACAGTCCTCAAAGGGACACTTATGATGAAAAACAGGAAATCCCACCAGCCAGCAAGGATGATGACAAACAAAACCCAGGCAGTGAGCATTCTAAAGAAGGCAACGTTCAAAAAGAGGAAAACAGTGACAAAGATGATGAGGGGAGCAGTAAAGGCAAAGACCAAATAGAGCATGTGCTAGTTGCCTCTCCTAGGCAAGGGGCCATGCTTTCTTCTCCAATGATAACAAAACCCCGAACATCAAGAAAGAAAGTGGATCAAATTGTAACTCCAAATGTTACTAGAGCACTCCGAAGCAAAGGCAAGTTGCCCAAGCAATCCATTGTTGAATTACCAAAGAAGAGGAGAACCAAGAAGGGAACCCAAAGCAAGGGAAAAGAGGAGGAAAGTAGCCATGAGAAAGAAATGGATTTTGATATAATTCAGATAAATGGTGATGACAGTGACAATGAGGCTAGAATCCTTGAGTCCCTCTTGCTAAATAGAGAAGAACAAATTCATGACCTAAGAGCGGATCTAGAGAGGTCTAAAGACCTCATACATTTTCTGCAGACACAAAACAAACAAATGAATGCCCACATGACAGTTTATGAGGCACGGGCTATCAAGTACCAAAGGGAAGCCTCCAAAGCACAAATCAAGTTGGAAGAACTTATGGGCGAATTCAATGACACTGAAGAAGAATAACAGCCAAGGAGGAAGAGACCTAGGACTATGGGACTCAAAAGAGCTTTAGAGAAACAGAAAGAGGAAGAGACAACCCTTTTCCGATCTTTTCCTCTTACTTCTTTATTCACCCAAGAAATATAAAACAATAGAGAAGCATGGCTTGAAAGGGTGAATAAACACTTGGAGGATAAATTAGAAAGAGCTAACAGAGACTTAAGCCTTCAAAGGAAAATGACCGGGCACTATAAGAAGCTAAATCAATTTGCCCGAAGGAAATTGAAGGTTACACAGGAAAAGCTCAAGGTGGCCCGAAAGAGGCGCCCGGTACAAAAGGTGAAGAAAGGCATATCAAGGCTTGAAATTTTGGCCTCTTCTTCTCAGCATGCTTCTGAAAATCCATGAGGGTTATGCTCGCCAAAATTGGGCATAATTCGACAAGTTTTTGTTTTTTGACATTTTTGGGCTTATTTGCAGAAAATCATGGGCATCGCCATTTTTGTTTAGAGCATCCTCAGAGGTTGAAAGTGGTATCATTGGATGAATTAAATTCATGGGCATCTACTCAAGAAATTTCAGATCAATTGAAGATGTTTTGGTCCCCCAAAGAGGCGAAAAACAGTCACTTTTTCAACACTCTGCCTCGCATATCAGCAAGGGCTAATTTCTGGGTTTTTCCACACAGGTCAGTTTTTCATAGGCTTATAGTGATCAGTTTGGGGAAAAAAAGGTATTTTTAGAAACTATACATCCAAGGCTTTCCAAAAATCCATCACAGGCCTCGTTTTGACATTGATAAGTCCTCCAAAAGTTGCCCACAAGACAGGGAATTTTCTGCAGCTAGATTTCTGAAGCATTTTTGTGAAAAATGCAGTTTTCTGAAGTGGCTTTTCCAAATGTGCGTTTAGAATTTTTTGGCCATTTTCAGTTGAGAAAAGTCAATTTAATTTCCCTTTTTATCATTTTTAGGATATTTCTATAGATATTTTGTGCCTTGGGCTTTGCAAAGCCTCAAGGACAAAATCAGATATTTTTGATGGGCCAATGAGCTTGCTAGTTGCACTAGGAGGTTCTCCTTCACTTTGGCCTATATATTCCAAGAGATTTCATTGTAAACAAGGCTGAACATGATGTTAGAAGAGCAATAAAATAGCACTATGAGCTTTGAAGAAACACTTGTCATGTGATTTTTATGATCTCTTGCTTGACTTGGATGGTGGAAAAGGATTGCATGTAGGATTCCATGGCTTGGTGAATGGTATAGCGTTCTTATTTTGTTATGTTTTCTCAGTTTCCACATATTCTTCCATGCTTCTTGCTTGTTGTAGGTCAGTAGAGAATATATTTGAGACATTCCCATGGAGGCACCTCAAGTTCCCTGATTTTATTATAGCTTCTATGTTTTTATTCCTTCTTAGTCATATAAAAGAATTCTTAACTGCTCTTTGATCACTAAAGAAACTTGTTGCTTGTTTCATTTATGGCTGTTATGCATGCTAATTATGATTCATGGTACACCTTGCTTACTCATGGCTAGTCAAAGCTCCATCTATGAAAACTCTCTTTGAATGATTGATTGTCTTAGTTTGAACCAAGGAGGTCTTGTTTCGATCTTGCCCTGTGCCTAAAAACTTTGCATTCTATCTTCAAAGTTCCTAATAGCTCAAAATATGATGTGTGGGAGTTCCCTCTTCGTAAATTGAATTGTTTGTCCATATTTTTTTTTTTCCCAACAATTTGAAGGTGATTTCCCAAGGTTAGAAGGTCTTATACTTCTATGCATCGTTGGAATGTTTATTTTACGCATTGATTAGTAATAAGTTTCGTTCATAAAGGATCATGGTTAGCCCTAACTTATGAATTCTTGTTGATTAATTATTCATGTTTAAAATCTCTTCATTATTCACAAACTTATTGTTCATCCCATTTCACTTTCACCTAAAGAATCTGTTCATCTCGACCAAATTGGCCCTACAGTCATACCTCTTCCGTCATTAAGGAAATCTTGACCTCATTTGACCCCATAGCCCAATTTTTTTGACATCTCCATATCTATTTATCCTTTCAATCAGTTCTTCCCTCAAAAACCTACAACAAACCAAACCACACTTAACAAATAGCCTAAAATCAGAAACATAGAAATCAAACAAGTTCACATCCTTCGAAAAAATAGAGAGAGCCATCTCTGAGTCCTAGAAGGCTAGGTCCTTGGGCTCCAAAGTTGGTTTGATGTTACCCTGTCCCTTGGCTTGCCAATCAGCCGAATCATGGGACCTAACACCATGATTAAACTTGAACTTGTAGGCTCCTTTGTGAATGGTAAACCTTCTTTGTGCTTTCTTTGGTCAGCAGCCATCTCTTTCTTGTTAAAGCAGGTAGCGTACTTTAGATTTTTTCCGCTTGTTCAGCAAAATCCTTTGATGATAGTAATTTGTTATGGTAGAAGAAGGCTAGCATGACAAGGGATTTCTATGGAGATATAAATGACAGCAAGGTGTTTTGGTAGTAGATTGCAAAATCGAGAAGCAAAGTATGAGAAATGAAGGATATCTTTGAAAAGGAAAATGAGATGGATTTCAGATGGTGGCTGATGCTAAAACGTGCCTAACTCTCAAACGATAACCCTACTCTGATAGCACAACCTTGAAACCTTCAGAGGTTAACCACTCATCGTTATGCAAAAAATCGTTATAGAATTAGACCACTTTTCATAGTACATTTATTTTGACAAGTTTCAGTTTTGCTATGGAATTACTAGGTGTTTCCGCAGCAAAATCTGTTAATTTTGTACTAAAATCGCTGCAGAATCAGATAATTTCTTACAGATGGCTAGATTTAAGACTTTAAGTCACTTTAAAGTATCTACTCAAGACCCACTCTTTTGATATGAATCGAGATCATCTCTAACAACTTAAAATAAAACTTAAAACCTATGTTTATCATAAAATTTATAATTTCATGATGTTATGCAACCTAACTAACTTAAAGACCAACTTGACATATTTCAAGTAAAATTTTGAAAAATTTTGGGTGATAGTAGATCCTTCAATGGCTGCCCACCTATGGCGCATCTGCATACAACAACCACTCTGGAGGTGCCACCCCCTTCGAGGTATAGGTAAATTTTGACATTCCTATATTTGAAGGCCAGATAGATGCAGACATCGTAGATAGATGGTTGAATTTAATAGAAGGGTATTTCTTGGTCCATGATTTCTCCGACCGAGAAAATATTATTTTTTCACTCCTCAAATCCTCCCCCCATGTCAAAGATTGGTGGGAAACCTACTGTAAGCAAAAGGACGAGGGGGAACCCTCTCTGTTCTCGACCACACCCACTTGGAATTCATTCCAAGATGGAATCAAGGAACAATATTACCCCGTGGGGAGCTATGAGGACAAGTACATCCAATGGACCATGGTACGATAGCAAAGGGATCAATATGTGCACGAACTAACGAATTTGTTCCATACCCTACACACAAAGTTGGGTATTAAAGATTCAGAGATACATTTAGTTCTCAAGTACCACAGTTGTCTCCATAGACATTTTCAAGAGGAAATGGAGTTCCTCGACATTACCTCGCTTGGCATGGAATATCACTATGCCTCCAAGATTGAGCGTAAATTTAAGCTGAAGAAGCGAGACTTTGGATCTATGAATCTGAAGCCAGGGAAAGGCACCCCTGAACCACAGAACAAGGGGCAGACCCAAAGCGGGGAAACTCAGAACACCACCAAAAATACAAAGAAGAACATGGGGAAGTGGTGTAAATTCCATAATAGCCCCACTCACAAAACAAACGGGTGTAGGGCCAAATAGTCGCTGGTGGCCGAACTGAAGGCACCTGAATGAGATGCACGTTTTGATCCTGAGCCATAACCAACCAAGGGAGATGACAAAGGGAAGTAGATCATTGATGCAGACCAAGTGCCATTGTTTCCACCACCAAGCTCTAGAGGGAGGATCCAGAGGAGGGGGAGCACCTCTTCCATTCGCAGGTGTGGGTGAAGGGTTCTCCACTGCAATTTCTTGTCGATGGTGGAAGCCAAAAGAACCTCATGGAGGAACTTAACGTAATGGGGAAAATTGCTTCCTAAGGAGGGAGGAATGATCTAGGTAGATATTGGTGGCCACCCACAAATTCCATTTGGACCCACACCATCAGTTCTTTCAGTTTTTCACTTTCAGCACATCTTACTATTTTTAGTAGGTTTTCGGGTCCTGAACTTCTGAAGCTGTTTGGAGGCCCTAATGATATAGGTGGATATTTTTGGCCACCCACCTATTCAATTTGAACCCCCATCATCGGTTCTTTTAGTTTTTAGTTTCGGCACAGTTTACTATTTTTAGCAGTTTTTCGGGTCCTAAACTTCCGGAGCCGTTTTGAGGCCCTAAACAACGTTTTTTGGGAAAACGGAGAGAAACATGGGTCCATGGACCAATTTTTCTCGTTCCAAATTTGTAGTCCTCGGATAGATATTTATAACGAGGTATGGTACGCGTCAAACGAAGATCGTATGCCAAAGTTACGCCCCTGGGAAGTTGAAACACCAATTTACCCAAACGAGGCCCATAATTTTGGCACTTCATCTCCTAGGGTTAGGGTTTTGGCTGTTTAGGATTTCCCATTGTTTCTAAATGATAAATAGGCCCTCGAGCCTGCGAACCTATGTTAAAATGGGCTATGGCCAGCCTCATTGTAACATAGTTCGAAGGCATGTAGCCTCACATCTCCTTCTCGAAGATAAGCTATCATAAGCTAAGCTAGTTTATTCCCATTATGTTTGTAAACATATTTCGGTTATTTGATATTAATTAAGTAAGTATTGCTTCACTGCATCGTTGTGTTATTCTATTTCTATATATTTTATTACGTTCCTACATAATTCCCCCACTATTAGTATCGAGTACCTCTTTATGTTTTCTTTGCATGTCCCCCAATGAGGTCGGGGTATAAGGAGTTAGGGCTCGATCTAGGTGAACTCTTGTTAGTCATCAGTATTTTTCACTTGTTGGTGATGACTAGATCCATAGCTAAGTTTTCTAGAAGCTGATCTCCATATGTCAATTTGTCATCTAGAAAACCCTCATAAAACTTTTTTCGCCCTCCTACTTTTCAGTCCGCCCATGTCAAGGTTAAAACTCATTATCACTATCCTATCTAGCTTTAGCCCTACTAGTCTGCCCATCAGCTCTAAAAGGACAATCCAAATTTGTTCAAAAATCCTACCCTAAGTTAGGAGGTGGCGCTTTAAGACATTTTACCCTTGGCAACCATCAAAAGGCCAACAAACCTCCATCTGCTACAGACCAATCATAACAGACCTCCCGCTCTGCAAATGAAATTGATAACAGCCCTAAGTCGCGCCACTTACACACCCCTAAGTCTCAGCAATGCATAGACCACAGTCTCAAGCTGATTTTAGGTGTTTTACAATGTTTTATGGATTTTATAAAAACAGGAAACATGTCATCATCTCAGGAGAAAATTCTTGAATCCACATTCAGAAGAACAGCTGCTTCTCAATGTAAACATGAGCCTGAGATACATCTGTAGGGCAAGGAGCTACTCATCAAGACCTTGCAGCTTCCATTCAGCATGAAATCACAGTAGAAGAAAGACAACACTGTCAAGCAGACTAGTAATTTGTCATGGCCAAGAACCTCCTTCATCTACAAGCAGAGGGTTAAGGCGCCTCCTTCATCTACAAGAAGAGGGTGATGGCCAATTTGACTTCAAGGATTGCAAAACTTACTATAAGCACAGGTTTTTTTTTTTTTTTATTAGACAGTAAAACGGTGACTTTAGGTTTCTGAGTGAAAGTGATGATCAAAACAGGGCTAAGACCTGAAATATGCAAGACAAAAGAAAGCAGAGTTTTTGGTCTTGTGTCCTAAGAAAGAGGATCATTTGAAGTTTCAGTCATCATCATGGCGCAACGGAAAAAGACTTCATTGGTCAAAGCTATCATAACAAATATCTTTGTAGGGGTGTTAATATGAATAGCTCCAATCAGTCTTGAGTAGGAAAATACTTCAGTAAAAGGACCTCTGTGTGTTCTTTTGTTTCTGTTGAAATGTGAAATATAGTCCATGGTTTCTGGATGAACATAAAGAAAAGGCAGGAAAGTAGTACACAGCCCCAGATATAAGACATCTTGCTATCATGCAAAGCGCCAGTGCAAGTTCATGGTGTTGCTATCTACACTCCACCACAAAGACAAATGTGTCCTTCAGATGCAGTAGGGTTGGTGTTTTCAAAGCTCCATTGAAAAGAGAATGACTGATAAAAGCCTTGGTACATATGAAATATTCTAGCAGTCATACCACACCTCATATGTTTGTCTCCTCAGCACTAAGGTATAAAAAGCTTATGAATCTGATTTTTAGACCATTGGGAGGCATGACATAAATGAAAGTAACTCCAATCACAGACTGGTATCTTTTAAAAACTGTTTATCATAGCTAGCAAAGGCAATCTAGGCTTTTATTACCAAGAGACATCATCACTGAAAATATTGTTTAAATGTGCAAAAGGGGGTCATTTGTCATACTGATAGTTTTGGAAAGCTTGAAACAAACATAGGTTTTCATTATTCAATCAGAGACATCATAATGATCTGTTTTGAACCGAGAAGTGTATTGGAAAAAGGTGCCCTTCTTAATCAAAAGACCATGGCAAACTCTGAAAAAATGCAGCCAGTTTGACACTTACAGTTGAAGAAGAAACTGATGAAACACTTGGAGACAGAAATTGTCAAGACAAGTTAAAGGGAGATGGTCTACAATTATTAAGGTATGAATCCAAGTTTGAAATTATGTGCTAAGTAATCACCAAAGAAGACAGTATTAGCAAAGGTCACCTTTTCGAGCTGTATGCATGAGTCAAAACAGTTTAACTTTTCCAAAACAGGCTTGCTGGTTATAAAAAGTTGTTCCATGTGGAAACTGTTTAAAGGGGAAAAAAAAATGCCATGGCCAACATCATTTCCAAACCCAAGTTTCACGAGTGCACCTAAGGTATTATTGAAGAAAGAAAATAAAACTTTGAAAGCATTTGCAAAGACCAACCAAAAATCTGATTTCATTTCAGTCAACAAAGTGACCGTTGGGGTTTTGTTTGTTTCAAAAAGGGTAAATTGAATTGACCAACTTCATTTTCGAAGTCTCCAAACAAGAGTATCGAGCAAAGCCCCTTCGCTGCCCTCAACATCAAACAAAGAAGTTTTGGAGTGATTTGAAGAATTTTTTGACAGTTGGATCTGCGCGGCGCACCTGTATATGCACGCGGCGCACTCAGAGGAAAATTAGCACAGGCGCACTACTGTCGCGCGGCGCGCCTGTGCGCGACGGTTGCAGTGACCCAACAGAGCCACCCGACAGCCCATGTGCGCGGTGCCTTCTCGTTAAAACGCGCTGCATTTGTTGTTACGCCTCCAATCGCCTTCAAGGTGTTTCTAACTCACAAACAAAGATCTGCATCATGATTTTTGAGCAGTGAGCATATTCATGAAATTTCTCTCCAAACAGTCAGACCTTAGTGACAAAAGAAGTCAGTTGGAGGTTTTTTCTATCAAACTAGCATGAAGAACAGTGGGAGGTAAATAAAACAGTGTTTGTTGAAGAGGGCAGTGTTCAATTTAAAGGAGGGTTTGTTTTTAAGAGCATTTTTATTGGTTAAATGCTACAGGCCTGGTTACTACATCAAAAAAACACAATAAGCCCTGTTAACCTACCTCAGAAACAAAAAGCCTTGGACTCTATTAAAGTCATTATGGGTGACTGTGTGCATATTTTTGAATTAATTAGTGAAGTGGCATAAAAAGCAGCAGTATTCTGATTAAAGAAATACTCGATTGTTTGAAAATTCCTACAGACCTCTGCCAACACCTCAGAAGCATGTCAAATCTCTGCCACCTTGTCCTATAGGCAGTAAATTGTGAATGTGTGTCTATATAATCTGGTTGACTGTGTTGTTGATGAAAGCTTTGTTGGTTGAGTTGCATACTCGGACAAGGGCATGATTTTGAAATTAAGAAGTATACCTCAGTCAAAGACACAAAAATATGTTGTTGACCTCCAAGCTTCAAAGGGAAAAGTGACCCTATCACCACACACAACAATTTCACATTGACTGGGTATCTTCTTTTCACTGTATCTTCTTCTTAAAGGGTTTGCTGGTTGGATTACATATCAAAAGTTGGGAAGGCCACTTTTTAAAGGAGCAAGGGCTTTGTATTGTGAGGAAATATTTTGCAAATCATCCAAATACATGGTTTCTCTATCAAAACAGTGAATTGACACAGTTTGGTTCAAAGAAGGCAGTTTAAAGGCAGTAAGGCTGTTTGGTGCTTCAAGAGCTTATTTATCCCAAAATGCCGCCCAGGAAAGACAGGAGAAGTGGTTTACATAAAAGATATGAGCCAATCTCTACAGAGGAGGTCAATGCACATCCATGCATCCTTTTCAACTTTCATGAGGTAGGTTGTTTAGATTTCTGCCAGAAGGTAGAGGAGGTCAAAATTTTCTCGCCCTTGACACACCTATGCGCCCTGAGGTTCCAAAGCAAGCATTTCCAGATAGCAGACCTTGATTTCAAGCTTTCCCCGAGGTCAGTGTCTAAAGCCACCAAAATTCCATATCATGGCGAGAAATGGTTCAAACAGACCCATCTAGACTTGGATGACTACAATCCTTTCATCAAGCCCGAGCATAGAGATACTTGCACTGCTATTTTTCCTTTCTCTTATCTTCTTGCCAGCTATGCTCCTCTAATGAAGGTCATAATGAAGTATTTTACTTGTGAAGGGAGATTTACTCAAGTTTATGCCTACCATGTCCGACTATTGATGCATTTCACTAGAACTAGGCAGCTAAATCTCCCTTACTTTTTATACAAAAGCATCGAGAAGATGGCATCCACAGTCCAGAAGAAGACTCCATCTCTGCAAATAGCTTCCCTTTTCCATCATTCTCTGATCAAAATTATCATCCTACACCAGCTAGAGAAGAAAGAGGTTCCATGGGATGTGTTTATCAGTCACCCAGATTTCTCTACTATTCCTCCTGTCCATATATCTCCCACCCAGCCTGTTCATCGCCCTGTACCTTTGTCCAGCAGGCCTACTCCTAGAAGGCTCAAGATCACCACAGAACAGTCAGGACAACATGAAGAAGAAGGACATGAACAGGTAGAAAAGGAAGAGGATAAACATGAAGAAACTGATGAAGACCAGCAACATGATTTTGATAGTCAAGGGCAGCAGCTTGAGCCACAAAGTGAGCATGAAGTTGAAACACACCAGCAACTTGATGTTGGTAAATAGGGGTAGCAGTTTGACCAGCAAAAAGAAATAGGTGAAGAGCAGCAAATTGAAGATGAAGGGCAGCAGCAGGAGCAAGAAGAAAAGAGTGCTGAACAACAGCATCTCAGTGAAAATGAACAGCAGGGACAAGAGGAAGAGCAGCAGCTTGATATTGAAGGTCATGAACAGTAGTTTGGGCAGAAATTTGAACAGCAGTTTGAGCCACCAAATGAACAAGAAATCCAAGCACAGCAGTAGCATAATGTTGATGACCAAGGGCAACAAGAATTTGACACAGATCAGCATCATGACATTGAAGAGCAAAAGCAACCTGAAGAAGACACACAACAGCCTCAAGGAGAGCAACAGTTTCAAGAAGATGACAAAGGCAAAGCAATTGTGCCTCCCTCTCCTAAAAAGACAAAGCCCAGCACAACAAGAAAGAAAGGGCCTAAGGCTGCCACTCCAAAAGTAACAAGAGTTGTCCCTAGCAAAAGAAAATCGCCAAAGAGGTCTCCCACTAGCATGCCAAGAAGGAAGAGTGCAAGGTTAGCTTTCAAGGGAAAAGGGAAAGGCAAGATAGGAGAAAGTCAAGAACATGGAGGTGCATTGGCTGTCATTCCAATCCAAAGTGATGACAGCGATAATGAAGCCCGCATTCTTGAAAACCTTCTAATCCATCGAGAGGGTCAAATTGAAGCATTGGAGAATGACCTTCATCGGGCAAAGACCTTCAATCATTTCTTGGAGATCCAAAATAAACAAATGAATGTCCATATGGCTGTCCATGAAGCACGAGCAATCAAATACAAGAATGAGGCTGCTAAAGCACAAGTAAGGATAGAGGAGCTCATCGGTGAGTTTGATGAAGATGAAGAAGAAGACCAGCCTAGGCGGAAGAGGCCTAGAACCATAGGGCTTAAAAGAGCCCTGGAAAAGAAAAGGGAAGAAGAACAGGCCCATCTTCAATCCTTTCCCCTCACTGCACTACTTGAGCAAGAAATTGAAGAGAATAAGGAGGCATGGCTAGAAAGAGCCAATAAACACTTGGAGATGAAGCTTGAAAAGGAAAACAGAGACCTGGAGCTACAAAGGAAGATGACACAGCACTATCAAAAGTTGAATCAGTTTTCCCGGCGCAAGCTAAAGGCCACCCAAGAGAAACTGAAGGAAGAAAAGAGGAAGTGCCCGGAGCGGAAAGAGAAGAAAGGCATATCAGCACTTAACATTTTGGCTTCAGATTTGGAACATGTTTCCAAGGACCCTTGAGGGTCATGCACCCCAATTTTGAGCTCATTTTGACAATTTTTGGTTTTTTGGCATTTTTGGGTTTTTGGTCAAAAACTCATAAATTCGCCATTTCATTTTGAGGATTCGTCAAGGGAGGAGAATGGTACCATCAGATGCCATAATTTCATGAACATGTCCTCAACGATTTTCAGAGCATTTGGAGATCATTTTCCCCTTCAAAACAGTGAAAAAGGCTCGCATTTTGCACACTTTGCCTGGTCTATCAGCAGACTGTAATTTTCTGGCTTTTTACACACAGGTGCAGATTTGGAGGACTTCTGGGTATCGGATTGAAGAAATTTCAGTTGCACCAGAAAGTAGACACTCAGAGCTTTCCAACACGCTATCATGAGCCTCGTTTCGACATCAGGAAGGCTGCCAAATGTTTACGGAAAATCAGGGGACCTTTTTCTGATGTAAATTTGAAATATTTTTGTAATTTTTGAACCTCTAAAATCTGCTTTTTTTCCAAATGTGCGTTTAGCTATTTTTACACTTGGAAAATGATGAAAAGTCAATTAAATTCCCCTTTTTAGAAATTTTTAGATATTTTATGAGATATTTTTGTGCCTTGGGCTTTGCAAAGCCTCAAGGACAAGTTTAGATATTTTGATTAGGCCAATGAGGATGGAAGTTGAACCATGAGGTTTTCCTCACTTGAGCCTATTTATTCCACAAGCTCTCATTTGTAAACAAGGCTGAACTTGAGAAGAGAAGAAATATATGGTCATATGAGCTTTGGAGAAAATACTTGTGTTATGCTTTTGGATTGCCTCTTGAATGTTCTTGGATGGATGATGAAGGATTGTTGATGGATTCCATGACATGGTAGAATGGTATAGTGTTTCTTGCTTTGTTGTTGTCTTCTAGTTTTCATTCATGATACATGTTTCTTACTTGCTATAGATCAGTAGAGATTAAGTTTGAGATATGCCCATGGAGGCACCTCAAAATTCCTGAATCTTCATAGCCTTCATGTTTTCTTCTTCCTTAGTTGTATTAAAGAATTCTTAACTACTCTTTAATAACTTGAGGATATTGTTGCTAGTTTCATTAATAGTTCTATGCATGTTGAGTAGGATGTATGGTGTGCCCTGCTTACCTATGACTGTCCATAGTTCCATTCATGAAGCTATCTCTTTGACTGATTAAGATTATCATTTTGTTTGAACCAAGGAGGCCTAGTCCCGATCTAGCCCTTTGCCTAAAACTATGCAAATCTTGTTGATCAAAGTGCCCAATGACTTGAAGTACTGTGTTTAGGCGTTCCGGCATAGTGTTTTGAGTTGTTAGTCCATCTTATGTGTTTTCCCCAAAGTCTGATAGCCATTTCCCAAAGTTAGAGGGTCTTATACTTCTATGCATGGCTTGAATGTTTGTTTCGATGTGTTGATTAGTTTATAGTTACATTTTGCATGATTAAGGGTTTTCTTTACCATGTTTATGTTATCTATTGAACCAGTGATGCTTGAAAATCTTTGTTGTTCACAAACTTGATGTCCATTTACTCCATTTTTCCCTAAGATCCTTTCTACCTTGAATCAAATCGGCCCTTCAACAGCCTTGTATCGTCATCTAATAGCTTTCTTGGCCTTTTGACCCCATAGCCCAGTTAATCTAACATCTTGTTACCTATTTCATATCTTTGATCAATTTCATCCCTCACAACTTAAAAAACCAAAACCAAAAAACATACTCCATAACTAGCCTAAAATCAGAACACGATAAGCGAATACATAGATATCCTTTACACATATAGAGAGAGCCCTCTCTGAGTCCAGGAAGGCTAGGTCCTCGGGCTCCAAATCTTGGTTTGATGTTACACTATCATTTGGCTTGCCAATCAGCCAAATCACGGGAACCTAACATAATTGCGATCACGGTGGGACTCTGAGTATTAAACAAACTTAGATTCCCTAGACCTTAAGAGACCTTAAGAATACTATTTGATTGACTTATCCCACCGCTCTCTAACATAATGGCGATCACGGTGGGACATATTGAGTACATGACAGTCTAGCAAACTTTTATAGACTCCTTAGTCCTTCAACTTTTAACTTAAACCATCAGCCTTTAGAATCATTTAGTGTAAACTCTCTGCTTCACCATCTTAGCAAAGTGATGAATCAGGTTTATAACACTTTTACATCCTAGGCTGCACATAAAACTCAGAAAAACCCCAAAAACTCCCTTAGATTGGTTTTTGTCAATATTAGTGGTGGACCATACACACATATCTCGAAAGCAACCAATTTCCACCTGGCGACTCCACTAACCTCTAGTAGGCCTTACTATTTTACCAAAATTTAGGTTACTATTCGATAGACCTATCCCATCGCTTACTAAGATAGCGAGAGATGGTGGGACACTGAGTACATGATAATCTAGCAAACTCTTATAGACTCTTTGGTCCTTTAGATACTTAAACAAGCAAGCAGCCCATAGACCCATTTAGAGTAAACTCTTTTTGTTCTCATCACCCTAGCAAAGTGTTGAAACAAGTCTAGGATACTTTAACAAACCATAGGCTGCACATAAACTCAGAAAATCCAAAACATTCCCAGATTAGTTATTGGTGGTGGACCATAGCTATCTTCACAAAAACAACCCAGTTCCACCTGGCGACTCCACTAGTCCATCCCTTTTATTTTTGACCATCCTTCACCTTAGTAGAACTTTAGAGAGACCACTCATCCAAAACATTCACCAATACCATTCTCTCTAAACTCTAGATCCAAAATCTGGCTTCACGAAGAATCAACACCAGATCCCATCCAAACCCAAATCCCCCTATCATAGTAGATGATCCAAAGAAGATTCTGTGGCAAGCTTCCGAAACTGACCATCTAGCTACTGGTAGATCCATCCGTAAAACAAGATCAGTACCTAAACATCTCACTATCCTACCAGATTCACCTTTTGAATTAGAGTCATCAAAAACTCTTCTCAGAAGCAAATCATATAGTAAGATAAACTTTGATGATCTTGAACCCCTAGACCCACCACAGAGTCCTAGTATAGAAGCTTCACCTTCCACACCCCCCGATTTTCAGCTTCTCCATCACTTTGATTCCCACCATCCCAGATCTGCTCAAAACCAGATCACTAGTCCAAGTTCATCCGCCACACTTGTCCAAACCGCCACTGTTCAAACCACCTTAGCTCATCCCACTAGTCCTCATCTTGTACATCATCCATTAGCTCCCGTCATGGCAGCCTGGTACGCACCTTTGGTGTTGCCACCACCTTTGGCTCCTCTCCCAAATAAATATCAAGACAAAATCCCACACTTTACTGGAGAAGACACCACCACACCTCAACAGCATATAAGTAGGATGAGTGATGCTTATGAATACCTGGAGGTACAAGACGAGACCGTCAGAATGAGAATATTTCGCCCAAAGCCTGGGTGGTGAACCCAAAACATGGTTCAAAAGCTTGACTCCAAACAACATCCACAACATCCCAGAACTACATCAAGTCTTCAGAAATAGGTGGGAAATCCGAAAGAACCCTATTCAAATCCTGTCAGAATATAACAACCTAAAACGGGAAAATGGGGAAAGTGTCTAGGCTTACTGCACTAGGTTCAACAGTGTGTATAACTCCCTCCCACCTCATTTCAAACCCCCACTTGGTTTAGCCTTGGCAAAATTTCCCGAGGGTTTTGATCCGGACATGACATATCATCTGAGAGACAAAGATCCCCCTACCTTAGAAGAAATGCAACAAATAGCAATAAAAGAAGATGCCAACTTAGCAGAAAAAAGGGCTAGGACTAGATCAGAAAGAAAGGTCACATATAAAGACGAGGTCTCCACTTCATCGCCTTCCCTAGATCCTAGAATAGATGATTTAGTCAAAACCATGGCCAAAATGTGGGAAAGGATAAATGAAAAAGCTCCTGTTAGGGACAACCAACCAAACCCTCCAAACAGAAACCGGAACCAAAACTTTAGGAGGGAGCAGCCCCAAAACAGACCAAGGGAAAATGACCAACAAATTAGGCCACCATTTAATGAAAATTATGTGGAAGAAGATGACAGGGATACAGAACCTCTTGATGAACATCATTTAAACCTCATAGGATCTGATAATGAGAGTGAGGTGTACCTCACAGAAGAAGAACAAGCATTCTTTTCCCCTAATCAGGATGAGGCCAACTATGAAGATCTCGACGACCCTGCCATAGATTTTCAAAATGCCATAATAGAAGCTCACCGGCAGTATGACCTTAGAAGCAAAAGAAACCAAGATAATTCCAAGAAAGGTAACTCAGATACTGCTAAAACCCCTAATACCATCCTTAGGAAAGCAGTTAACAGCAACAAAATCGCAGTCGAGAAGAGTGACCAAAACAAAGCTAAAGTTACCCAAACTAGTCCTGACTCAGTTGCTCCGAGTACTTCCACAAAAGTTACCGAAGCAACTATGGCAAACAAAATCCCGAAACAAAGCCAACAAACTCAGAACATAGAGAAGGTCGTGGCTGAAAAAGCTGAAACAAACATATCTAAACTTCAGCTGCCTTTTAGCTTTGAAGGCGAAATCGCCAAGATCAAGATCACCATGCCTCTTACCGAACTCATCGCCCAAAGCTCTTATAAAACCCAAGTGTTAAAAGTCCTAAATCTAGGAAATGATGCGAACACTGTTAATCTGGCTGATGACACTCCTGAAGTGTTGTTTGGTCCAAATATAGAGGGAAAATTCCAAGAGGGAACTACTCTTCCATTTTACATTAGCCTAAACATCCATGACCAAATCCTCCACAATGCCATGCTAGACTCCGACGCCTCGCATAATCTTATGTCGAAGGTAGTAATGGAAAGACTAGGCCTGGAAATCACAAGACCATACAAAGACTTGTATTCATTTGATTCGAGTAGAGTCAAATGCCTGGGTTTGATCAAATACCTTTGTTTTAGTCTGGCCCAAATACCTGCAAAACATCTAATCATGGATATAGTAGTGGCAGACATCCCTCCCAAGTACGGGATGCTTCTATCCAGATCTTGGGGAGCCAAACTCCAAGGGAATATTCAACTGGACATGTCATACGCCACCATTCCTGTGTTCGGCCAGACCAGAATACTCTACCGAGAGTCACACATGAAATACATGATTAGTAGTCAAGAGAGGCCAAACAACATTCCAATGTATTCCTTACATTCCGACCTGAACTCTTTCATTATGCATATTGATGAAAACATGGAGGAAGAGTCAGAAGAGACTGAAATAAACTTAGATCCACCACATCAGCTGCCCCTGGTGCTCTATGATGAACTAGACACTCAAAACTACCATGATCATGAACAACTGTGTCTTAAAGAAAGTAATTATGTCCCTTCTAAGGTGGGATTAGAGCAAGAAGCGCAAACCCTTATGTACTATCAAGCAAATTACTCTAACCCTAGTCAAACACCAGCAGTAACCTGCGGAAATTTTTTCTGGGTAAAGGCTTTAGAAGACTTACACATCATAAACCTGTTCGGAACCCGGGAGCAAGGGAGTTTAATGTTTCTACCATACCTCAAAGATTTACCATCATATGGATCATCCACTGCAAATGAAACTTTGACTATAGCCTCAGCAGCTCAAAATATAGAAAAAATGCCTGATAAACTTCTTATGAGCAAGAATGATAGATGCAGTCCCAGCATACCTGAGCTACTGAAATTGGCTCATATTCTGTCTTTTCATGAAGAACTCAGAAATGCTAAAATCAGAAATCTCATGCAGAATACCAATTTCTACAGGAAAAACAAGGGAAAATGTTGTGATACTTTTTCTTCCTCAAAGAATAACCTTGACAAGATAAAACATAACAATTTGAACCAAACTATAATAATCAAGGATAAAACAGCTGGTCATAGAGTCTGTTTTGATTTCAGAAATACTACTGCATATCCCTATAACAGAAATTCTGTTTTTTCTACCCAAGACCATGATATACCAATTAAAAGTGCTTTTAATCATGTGTTTTCGCAAGGTGATGTTTCAGGTCATGTTCAAAAGATTCCCTTGCAAAGTAGACAGCTTAAAGATTTTTTCCAGTTTGCGGGAGGTAGATCTAATTTCAAAATCAAAATTGCAAAACCACCCAATATTAGAAATCTGTTCATGAAGGCCATGTTCCCAGTTTTAAATTTCTGCATTTTTGCATACCTTGATGATGTCATTATCTATTTCAAGAATGACCAAGAGTACATGCATTACTTGAGGAAGATGTACAGTAAGGAAAGGAGTGGAAATCAGATATTCAAAGAGGTACAACGGGAAGATACCGGTTTGTTTAGAGATTCTTGCATGAATCCCTGTGTCATGTTAGAGAGAGAAAACTTCCCAAATTTCTCTTTTCAGGAGTTGAGTGGGCCAAGGGTGAGAGGAGATCCTTACGAGGATAAGATGCTTAAATTCCGTCATTTCCAAGATTTCTGAGTTTGAAATACTTTCATTCATTGTATATACCACTGTTTTAAACATAGAAAAATAGAAAAGTCAAAAACAATAAAAGATAGAAAAGGGGGCGAGTGAAGATAAAACAGAGGCCCCATGTTCCAAAAAATAGTCTTTCGAAAAGCGAGCAAGTCTAAATGCCGCTACTAGTACTTCAATGTCTTGTTCAACTATCTAGCCTAATCATAGCTGAGCATGTTTAAATTTATTTGCTGATAAGTTAGTGAGTGCAAAAGATAGTCAACATTGTGTAAGATTGACTTATCACAGAGTTTAGATTAGGGAGAGATTCTGGTTCCACATGCCTAAAACAGAACCAAAGAGAGAAGCGAGGGATGAAAAATACATTGTACATCTTAGCCCCGCTTGTCTAGTTTTCCTTTTGTTGCAAAATAATATTTGTGTGCAGCTTGTCTTTTATGCCGCAAATACATGACAAATCAGATTGTCTAATCCTGATTTGATCATCTTTTAAATTTCGTGTTTTAGATTAGAGAACAAAATCCTGTCAAACTGCTTAATCTTGACAGTTGATCTAGCATAAGTAGAGTAATGAAGGAGTTCATCAGTTTAATCTGAACTCCCGGCAGATATAGGAGTAGAAATAGATAGGTTCATTTTGCAAAAAGAAAAATATACATTGTCAAAAGGCTACTAGTTCAAATGTGCCAAAGAGAAGAAAAAATGTTAGGAAAGATAGTGGGGTAGGTAGAAATATCATTGATGTTAACCATGCTGTCACTTTTCAGAAATAGCATCAAAGAAGGGTGAAATTTTGCGCCAATGGGTAAGGCACTGGTCTTCATAAGCCAAAGATCTGAATTCTGGACACCTCCTGACGAGGAGCTTCCCTCCCCAAATGGAGCCACTGTTAGTCATTAGTATTTTTCACTTGTTAGTGATGACTAGATCCATAGCTGAGTTTTCTAGAAGCTGATCTCCATATGTCAATTTGTCATCTAGAAAACCCTCATAAAACTTTTTTCGCCCTCCTACTTTTCAGTCCGCCCATGTCAAGGTTAAACCTCATTATCACTATCCTATCTAGCTTTAGCCCTACTGGTCTGCCCATCAGCTCTAAAAGGACAATCCAATGTCTGTTTCAAAAGCCTCCCCTAAGTTAGGAAGTGGCGCTTTAAGGCATTTTACCCTTGGCAACCATCAAAAGGCCAAAAACCTCCATCTGATACAGACCAATCATGACAGACCTCCCACTCTGCAAATGAAATTGATAACAGCCCTAAGTCGCGCCACTTACACACCCCTAAGTCTCAGCAATGCATAGACCACAGTCTCAAGCTGATTTTAGGTGTTTTACAGTGTTTTATGGATTTGACAAAGACAGGAAACATGTCATCATCTCAGAAGAATTTTCTTGAATCTACATTTAGAAGAACAACTGCTTCTCAATGTAAACATGAGCCTGAGATATATCTACAAGACAGAGAGTTTCTCATAAAAGCCTGGCAGCTCCATTCAGCATGAAAACACAGTAGAAGAAAGACAACACTGTCAAACAAACTTGTAATTTGTCATGGCCAAGAACCTCCTTCATCTATAAGCAAAGGGTTAAGGCACCTCCTTCATCCACAAGCAGAGGGCGATGGCCAATGTTGATTTGAAGAAATTACAAAACTGACTGTAAGCACAGGTTTGTTTTTACTAGGCAGTGAAACAGTGACTCAAGGTTTCTGAGGGAAAGTGATAATCAAAACAGGGCTAAGATCTGAAATGTGCAAGACAAAAGAAAGCATAGTTTTTGGTCTTGTGTCCTAAGAAAGAAGATAAATTGAAGTTACCAGCATCACCATCATGGCGCAACAGAAAAAGACTTCATTGATCAAAGCTATCATAACAAAATATCTCTGCAGGGGTGTTAATATGAATGGCTCAAATCAGTCTTGAGCAAGAAAATACTTTAGTAAAAAGGACTTCTGTGTGCTTTTATGTTTCTGTTGGGCTATGGGATAAAGTCTATGGTTCCAGATAAACATAGAGACAAGGCAGACAAGTAGTACACAACCCCAAATATAAGACATCTTGATATCAGTCAAAGCGCCAGTGTAAGTCCAGTTGTTGCAAGCTACACACCACCACAAAGACAAATGTAGCCTTCAGATGCAAAGAGGGTTGGAAGTTTTTTTCTTAAAGTTCCATTGAAAAGAGAATGACCGATAAAAGCCTTGGTATCTATGAGTAATTATAGCTGTTGTTTCACATCTCACATACTTATCTTCTCAACACAAAGGTATAAAAAGCTTATGAATCTGAGTTTTAGACCATTGGGAGGCATGACATAAATGAAAGTAACTCCAATCACAGACAGGTATCTTTTAAAAACTGTTTATCACAGCTGGCAAAGGCAATCTGGGCTTTTATTACCAAGAGACATCATCACTGAAAAGATTGTTTAAATGTGAAAAAGGGGGTCATTTTTCATACTGATAGTTTTGAAAAGCTTGAAACAAACATACTTTTTCATTATTCAATGGACAGAGACATCATAATGATCTGTTTTGAACCGAGAAGTGTATTGGAAAAAGGTGCCCTTCTTAATCAAAAGACCATGGCAACTCTTAAAAAATGCAGCCTACTTGATACCTACAATTGAAGAAGAAACCGATGAAGCACTTGAAGGCAGAAATTGTCAAGACAAGTTAAAAGGGGGATGGTCTACAGTTATTAAGGTATGAATCCAAGGTTGAAGCTCTGTGCTAAGTAATCACCAAAGAAGACAGTATTAGCAAAGGTCACCTTTTCGATCTGTATGCATGAGTCAAAACAGTTTAACATTTCCAAAACAGGTTTGTTGGTTATAAAGGGTTTTTCCATATGGAGACTGTTTAAAAGGCACAAAAAACACCACTGCCAAAATCATTTCGAAACCCAAGTTTCACGAGTGCACTGAAGGTATTATTGAAGAAAGAAAAAAAAACTTGGAAAGCATTTAAAGACCAACCAAAAATCTGAGCTTCATTTCAAATAACAAAGGACTGCTGGGGTTTGTTTGTTTCAAAAGGGTAATGGACATCGACCAACTTCATTTTCGAAGTCTCCAAACAAGAGTATCGAGCAAAGCCCCTTCGCTGCCCTCAACATCAAACAAAGAAGTTTTGGAGTGATTTGAAGAATTTTTTGACAGTTGGAGCTGCACGACGCGCTCAGAGGAAAATTAGCACAAGCGCACAATTGTCGCACGGCGCGCCTGTACATGCGCGCGGCACGCCTGTGCGCGACGGTTGCCATGACCCGACAGAGCCACCCGACAGCCCATGTGCACGGTGCTTTCTCGTTCAAACGCGTCGCGTTTGTTGTTACGCCTCCAACCGCTTTCAAGGTGTTTCTAACTCACAAACAAAGATCTGCATCATGATTTTTGAGCAGTGAGCATATTCATGAAATTGCTCTCCAAACAGTCAGACCTTAGTGACAAAAGAAGTCAGTTGGAGGTTTTTTCTATCAAACTAGCATGAAGAACAGTGGGAGGTAAAGAAAACAGTGTTTGTTGAAGAGGGCAGTGTTCAGTTTAAAGGAGGGTTTGTTTTTAAGAGCAGTTTTATTGGTTAAATGCTACAGGCCTGGTTACTACATCAAAAAAACACAATAAGCCCTGTTAACCTACCTCAGAAACAGCAAGCCTTGGACTCTATTAAAGTCATTATGGATGACTGTGTGCATATTTTTGAATTAATTAGTGAAGTGGCATAAAAAGGAGCAGTATTCTGATTAAAGAAAGCCTCGATTGTTTGAAAATTCCTACAGACCTCTGCCAACACCTCAGAAGCATGTCAAAGCTCTTCCACCTTGTCCTATAGGCAGTAAATTGTGACTGTGTGTCTATATAATCTGGTTGACTGTGTTTTTGATGAAAGCTTTGTTGGTTGAGTTGCATACTCGGACAAGGGCATGATTTTGAAATTAAGAAGTATACTTCAGTCAAAGACACAAAAAGATGTTGTTGACCTCCAAGCTTCAAAGGGCAAAGTGACCCTATCACCACACACAGCAATTTCACATTGACTGGGTATCTTCTTTTCACTGTATCTTCTTCTTAAAGGGTTTTCTGGTTGGATTACATATCAAAAGTTGGGAAGGCCACTTTTTAAAGGAGCAGGAGTTTTTTATTGTGAGGAAATATTTTGCAAATCATCCAAATACATGGTTTCTCTATCAAAACAGTGAATTGACACAGTTTGGTTCAAAGAAGGCAGTTTAAAGGCAGTAAGGCTGTTTGGTGCTTCAAGAGCTTATTTAGCCCAAAATTCCGCCCAGGCAAGACAGGAGAAGTGTTTTACATAAAAGATATGAGCCAATCTCTACAGAGGAGGTCAATGCAAATCCATCCATCCTTTTCAACTTTCATGAGGTAGGTTGTTTAGAGTTCTGCCAGAAGGTACAGGAGGTCAAAATTTTCTCGCCCTTGACACACCTATGCGCCCTGAGGTTCCAAAGCAAGCATTTCCAGATAGCAGACCTTGATTTCAAGCTTTCCCCGAGCTCAGTGTCTAAAGCCACCAAAATTCCATATCATGGCGAGAAATGGTTCAAAGAGACCCATCTAGACTTGGATGACTACAAGCCTTTCATCAAGCCCGAGCATAGAGATACTTGCACTGCTATTTTTCCTTTCTCTCATCTTCTTTCCAGCTATGCTCCTCTAATGAAGGTCATAATGAAGTATTTTACTTGTGAAGGGAGATTTACTCGAGTTTATGCCTACCATGTCCGACTATTGATGCATTTCACTAGAACTAGGCAGCTAAATCTCCCTTACTTTTTATACAAGAGCATCGAGAAGATGACATCCACAGTCCAGAAGAAGACTCCATCTCTGCAAATAGCTTCCCTTTTCCATCATTCTCTGATCAAAATTATCATCCTACACCAGCTAGAGAAGAAAGAGGTTCCATGGGATGTTTTTATCAGCCACCCAGATTTCTCTACTGTTCCTCCTGTCTGTATATCTCCCACCCAGCCTATTCATCGCCCTGTACCTTTGTCCAGCAGGCCTACTCCTAGAAGGCTCAAGATCACCACAGAACAGTCAGGACAACATGAAGAAGAAGGACATGAACAGGTACAAAAGGAAGAAGATAAACATGAAGAAACTGATGAAGACCAACAGCATGATTTTGATAGTCAAGGGTAGCAGCTTGAGCCACAAAGTGAGCATGAAGTTGAAACACACTAGCAGCTTGATGTTGGTAAACAGGGGCAGCAGTTTGAACAGCAAAAAGAAATAGGTGAAGAGCAGCAAATTGAAGATGAAGGGCAGCAGCAGGAGCAAGAAGAAAAGAGTGTTGAACCGCAGCATCTCAGTGAAAATGAACAGCAGGGACAAGAGGAAGAGCAGCAGCTTGATATTGAAGGTCATGAACAGCAGTTTGGGTAGAAATTTGAACAACAGTTTGAGCCACCAAATGAACAAGAAATCCATGCACAGCAGTAGCATAATGTTGATGACCAAGGGAAACAACAATTTGAGACAGATCAGCATCATGACATTGAAGAGAAAAAGCAACCTGAAGAAGACACACAACAGCCTCAAGGAGAGCAACAGTTTCAAGAAGATGACAAAGGCAAAGCAATTGTGCTTCCCTCTCCTAAAAAGACAAAGCCCAGCATAGCAAGAAAGAAAGGGCCTAAGGCTGCCACCCCAAAAGTAACAAGAGTTGTCCCTAGCAAAAGAAAATCTCCAAAGAGGTCTCCCACTAGCATGCCAAGAAGGAAGAGTGCAAGGTTAGATTTCAAGGTCAAAGGGAAAAGCAAAATAGGAGAAATTCAAGAACATGGAGGTGCATTGGCTGTCATTCCAATCCAAAGTGATGACAGCGATAATGAAGCCCGCATTCTTGAAAACCTTCTAATCCATCGAGAGGGTCAAATTGAAGCATTGGAGAATGACCTTCATCGGGCAAAGACCTTCAATCATTTCTTGGAGATCCAAAATAAACAAATGAATGTCCATTTGGCTGTCCATGAGGCACGAGCTATCAAATACAAGAATGAGGCAGCTAAAGCACAAATAAGGATAGAGGAGCTCATCGGTGAGTTTGATGAAGATGAAGAAGAAGACCAGCCTAGGCGGAAGAGGCCTAGAACCATAGGGCTTAAAAGAGCCCTGGATAAGCAAAAGGAAGAAGAACATGCCCATCTTCAATCCTTTCCCCTCACTGCACTACTTGAGCAAGAAATTGAAGAGAATAAGGAGGCATGGCTAGAAAGAGCCAATAAACACTTGGAGATGAAGCTTGAAAAGGAAAACAGAGACCTGGAGCTGCAAAGGAAGATGACACAGCACTATCAAAAGTTGAATCAGTTTGCCCGGCGCAAGCTAAAGGCCACCCAAGAGAAACTGAAGGAAGAAAAGAGGAAGCGCCCGGCACGGAAAGAGAAGAAAGGCATATCAACACTTGACATTTTGGCTTCAGCTTCGGAACATGTTGCCAAGGACCCTTGAGGGTCATGCACCCCAATTTTGAGCCCATTTTGACAATTTTTGGTTTTTTGGCATTTTTGGGTTTTTGGTCAAAAACTCATAAATTCGCCATTTCATTTTGAGGATTCGTCAAGGGAGGAGAATGGTACCATCAGATGCCATAATTTCATGAGCATGTCCTCAGCGATTTTCAGAGCATTTGGAGATCATTTTCCCCTTCAAAACAGCGAAAAAGGTTCGCATTTTGCACACTCTGCCCGGTCTATCAGCAAACTGTAATTTTCTGGCTTTTTACACACAGGTGAAGATTTTTAGTACTTTTGGGTATCGGATTGAAGAAATTTTAGTTGCGCTGGAAAGTAGACACTCAGATATTTCCAACGAGCTATCATGAGCCTCGTTTCGACACCAGGAAGGCTGCCAAATGTTTCTGGCAAGTCAGGGGACCTTTTTCTGATGTAAATTTGAAATATTTTTGTAATTTTTGAACCTCTAAAATCTGCTTTTTCCAAATGTGCGTTTAGCTATTTTTACACTTGGAAAATGATGCAAAGTCAATTAAATTCCCTTTTTTAGCAATTTTTAGATATTTTATGAGATATTTTTGTGCTTTGGGCTTTGCAAAGCCTCAAGGACAAGTTTAGATATTTTGATTAGGCCAATGAGGATGGAAGTTGAACCATGAGGTTTTCCTCACTTGAGCCTATTTATTCCACAAGCTCTCATTTGTAAACAAGGCTGAATTTGAGAAGAGAAACAATATATTGGTCATATGAGCTTTGGAGAAAGACTTGTGTTATGCTTTTGGATTGCCTCTTGAATGTTCTTGGATGGATGATGAAGGATTGTTGATGGATTCCATGACATGGTAGAATGGTATAGTGTTTCTTGCTTTGTTGTTGTCTTCTAGTTTTCAATCATGATACATGTTTCTTGCTTGCTATAGATCAGTAGAGAAAAAATTTGAGATATGCCCATGGAGGCACCTCAAAAATCCTGAATCTTCATAGCCTTCATGTTTTCTTCTTCCTTAGTTGCATTAAAGAATTCTTAACTGCTCTTTAATAACTTGAGGATATTGTTGCTAGTTTCATTAATAGTTCTATGCATGTTGAGTAGGATTTATGGTGTGCCCTGCTTACCTATGACTATCCATAGTTCCATCCATGAAACTATCTCTTTGACTGATTAAGATTATCATTTTGTTTGAACCATATTTTTTTTTGTTCACAAACTTGATGTCCATTTACTCCATTTTGCCCAAAGATCCTTTCTACCTTGAATCAAATCGGCCCTTCAACAGCCTTGTATCGTCATCTAATAGCTTTCTTGACCTTTTGACCCCATAGCCCAGTTAATCTAACATCTTGTTATCTATTTTATATCTTTGATCAGTTTCATCCCTCACAACTAAAAAAACAAAAATCAAAAACTTACTTCATAACTAGCCTAAAATCAGAACACAATAAACAAACACACAGATATCCCTTACGCATATAGAGAGAGCCCTCTCTGAGTCCAGGAAGGCTAGGTCCTCGGGCTCCAAAGCTTGGTTGATAAAACACTATCATATATTTTTGTTAATCACCAAATCACCTGAACCTATGAACCCTTACAAGATCACCCTCGCAAACCCCTACAACCTCCCATGGAGGAAAATAGTGCATCACATGGGAGCTGTGAGATCCTATCAAAATATTTCAAGGAGGCCCTCGAGAAACAAAGGAATGTGATGATGGAGGGACTTGGCTCGCATCAACCGCTTCCCACCTATGGCGCAGACTGCGCATCCAAAAACCACTCTAGAGGTGCCACCCCCTTCAAGGTACAAGTAAAATTTGACATTCCTATATTTTAAGGCCAGATAGATGTGGATGTCGTATATAGATTGTTGAATATGCTAGAAGGGTATTTCTCGGTCCATGATTTCTCTAACCGAGAAAAGGTTATTTTTGCACTCCTCAAAGCCTCCCCCCATGTCAAAGACTGGTGGGAAACCTACTGTGAGCAAAAGGACAAGGGGGGAACCTCTCTGTTCTCAACAGCACCCACTTGGAATTTTTTCCAAGACAACATCAAGGAATAATATTACCCTGTGGGGAGCTATGAGTACAATTACATCCAATGGACCACGCTATGGTAGCTAAGGGATCAAGATGTGCACGAACTAACGAATTTGTTCCATACCCTACGCACAAAGTTGGGTATTAAATATTCAGAGAGACATTTGGTTCTCAAGTACTACAGTTGTCTCCACATACACATTCAAGAGGAAATGGAGTTCCTCGACATTACCTCACTTGGCATGGCATATCCCTATGCCACCAAGATTGAGCAGAAATTTAAGCAGAAGAAGCGAGACTTTGGATTCACGAATCTGAAGCCAGGGAAAGGCACCCCTGAACCACAGATCAAGGGGTAGAGAAAAAGTAGGGTGACTCAGAACACTACCACAGATCCAAAGAAGACATGGGGAAGTGGGGTTAATTCCAGAACAGCCCCACTCACAATACAAACGAGTGCCGGGCCAAATAGTCGCTGGTGGCTGAACTAAAGGCACCTGAATGAGATGCATGTTTTGATCCTGAGCTAGAACCAGCCAAGGGAGATGAAAAAGGGAATCATATCATTGATGCAGACCCTAGTGCCATTGTTGCCACTACAAAACTCCAGAGGGAGGATCCCAAGGATCCAGAGGATGGGGAGTGCCTCTTCCATTGCAGATGTGGGTGAAGGGTTCTCCACTGCAATTTCTTGTCGATAGAGAAAGCCAAAAGAACCTTATTTCAGTAGAGGTCATGAAGTGGCTCGACCTACCGACCATAGTGCACCCACAACCACATACCATCGAGTGGCTTCACCCAGGGAGAGATCTGTGCGTAAGCCAATAGTGTCGCCTTCTGTACACCATCAAGCCATTCATGGATGAGGTATTGTGTGATGTTTCTCCTCTTGATGTAGCTGATGTAGTTGATGTATTATTGGGCCACCCATACTTGTGGAGGCGAAATAATCTATATGAGTCTAGGCCTCATTCTGTTGTTATTACTTTGGGAAATAAATTGTACAGGATATCAGAGATAGTAACGCTTCTTGCCATCTCCTTGACTATTGCAAAACAACGCAGTAAAATTGTTTCCCAAACCAAGAAATTTATTTTCCTTACAATTTTCTCACAAGGAAAGAAGAATATTATGGCCACAAGCTTGAAATAGGGCTCCTGTGCACGGCTATAGTAGATGGACAAAGTCGTGGAGGAATATGAGGACATTTTCTCCTCACTCACAGAGGTTCCTCTACACTGTCAGGACAAGCACTCCATCGATCTGAACCCTGGAGCACTGTAGCCTAATATTGCCATACCTCATTCAATTACACAGAAATAATCCACACATATACATTCTGAGGAAAAAAAAATTATTGAACGCATCTAGCACGTCCGCTAGCACGTCCACGACATCCTTGAAAAATCCAATACCAAGTTCAGCAAAATTTGCCTCTCATGGAGGAAATTAAAACAATGGGGACCATTACTTCCTAAGGAGGGAGGAATGATCCAGGTGGATATTGGTGGCCACCCACCTATTCCATTTGGACCCGCACCATCAGTTCTTTCAATTTTTCACTTTCAACACATCTTACTATTTTTAGCAGGTTTTCGGGTCCTGAACTTTCGGAGCTGTTTGGAGGCCCTAATGATACAGGTGGATATTGGTGGCCACCCACCTATTCAATTTTAACCCCCATCATTGGTTCTTTCAGTTTTTCAGATTTGGCACAACTTAGTATTTTTAGCACTTTTTTGGGTCCTCAACTTCCAGAGCTGTTTTGAGGCCTAAACAACGCTTTTTGAAAAAACCAGGAGAAACATGAGTCCTTGGACCAATTTTTCTCACATAAAATGTTGTAGTCCTTGGATAGATATTTCTAATGAGGTACGGTGCGTGTCAAACGAAGATCATATGCCAAATTTATGTCCCCGGGAAGTTGAAACACCAATTTACCCAAATGGGGCCCATAGTGTTGGTGCTTCATCTCCTAGGGTTAGGTTTTTTTATTTTTAGAGTTTTCCATTATTTCTAAACAATAAATAGGCTCTCAAGTCTGATTGTAACATAGTTCAGATGCATGTAGCCTCCACATCTCTTCTCAGAGATAAGCTACCATCGCCCTAGCTAGTTTATTTCCATTCAGTCTGTAAACATATTTTAGTTATTTGATATTAATGAAATGAAGTATTATTTCTACTGCATCTCTGTGTTTATTTCTATTTCTGTATTTTATTGCATTCCTGCATAAATCTGGATCAGCGGTATCAGAGCGGTCTGCTATTTCTCTTTTTTTCTTTGCATGTCCCCAACGAGGTCAGGGTATAAGGAGTTAGGGCTCGATCTAGTTAAACCCTTGCAAGATCAACCTCGAAAACCCCTTATGACCTCTTTTGGCGAAAGAAAAGAAATATGAGGGAGCAAGAGATCCTATCAAAATATTGCTCTAGGAGGCCCTCGAGAAACAAAGGAACATGATGATGGATAACTTTCCTCAAATACTTCAATAGTTGCCCACCTACGGTGCATCTGCATCCAACAACCACTCTGGAGGCACCACACCCTTCAAGGTACAAGTAAAATTTGGCATTTTTGTATTTGAAGGCCAGATAGATGCAGACACCGTAGATAGATGGTTGAATTTTCTAGAAGGGTATTTCTCGATCGATGATTTCTTTGACCGAGAAAATATTATTTTTTCACTCCTCAAAGCCGCCTGCCATCTCGAAGACTGGTGGGAAACCTACTATGAGAAAAAGGACAAGGGGGAACCCTCTCTGTTCTCAGGCACACCCACTTGGAATTCGTTTTGAGATAGAATCAAGGAACAATATTACCCCGTGGGGAGCTATGAGGACAAGTACATCTAATGGACCACACTGCGGCAGTAAAGGGATCAAGATGTGCACGAACTAAAGAATTTGTTCCATACCCTGTGCACAAACTTGGGTATTAAAGATTCAGAGAGACATTTGGTTATCAAGTACCGCTGCTGTCTCACAGACACATTCAGGAGGAAATGGAGTTCCTTGACATTACCTCGCTTGGAACGACATATCGCTATGACACCAAGATTGAGCAGAAATTTAAGGAGAAGAAGCGATACTTTGGATCCACAAATATGAAGCTAGAGAAAAGCACCCCTGAACCATAGAACAAGGGGCAGAACCAAAGCGGGTGTTGGACAGAATTTTGAATTACGGATAAAACACGCTTCCCTAGATAGGTGCTAGTCTAGAACAATAGATTAAAGACTATACGACTATTTATCCTAACTAAGAACAGACACACATAATGGATTAGAGGCTTACTTGTGATCCAAGCGCTTCTAAATGGCTCCTTCTGTTGCTTCCATTGTAGCTTCAAATTCCAGCGGTTTGTGCAAAATGCTTCCTGCAAGAATGAACACTAAACAACAGAAGATAGCAATATACAGATGTCTATTCAAGTTAGTTTGCTAAATCAGTAAAGCATAAACCATATACATCAACCAAGATCTTACAATATGGAAAATCAAAGCCAATACATACGCATATAGGGAAAAATAAGTTGTACTCTTTATTAATGATAGAAGGAGAGGTTACAACCAAGTGAATTATTTGAAGTGAACCTTCCAGCAATGTTCTCCAGCCTCATCAAAGTATAAATCTCTCCAGCAGCTGTTACAAAAATCTAAATCTCAGTTGAAAATTCACCAGCATATCTCTACTCAAATTCTTCCTTACCAATCACTCAGATCTGTGCTCAATTTATAGAGAAGCTGAAGGTTGTTTTACAATCAATGACTTTCCAATAATAGGCAAGACATGTTCCCAATCTTGTAGATGTCAAATGGACACTTGGATTCGAAGCTTGGCACATGTGAACTCTTCTAGAAGGCATTGGCCAAGTGGATATTCCGAAACAATGAGAATTTCGCTCCCAATGTGACCAACACACTTGTGAATGTCGGGAAGTGCTTTGCAGAGCAACCTTGCATGGGGCTACTTGCATATGCAACATACTTAGCCCCTTTAGAGGTTGTGTTGGTGAGCTCTCATATGCTATATAATAAGCTTCAAACTTTGAAACCTTTGCTTGATGGAAGTCTTGCTTGGTTTGTCTTGTTTCTGTCTTAGGGCATGTAGTAACTTAAAATGATAGGGAATGATAGACCCTTAATCATTGGTCCTGGAGATAACGCCCAGTTAACCAGGTCATTGGGAATGGTTCCCAAATTGACCTATAAAAAATTGGCCCATAAAGCATGAAGTAAAAATAATAATAATAACTTTTGATTGAGATGCTTTACACTGTGATGGGCTGGAGATGAAGCGGAGTGGCCACCTGCATCAATCTTACAATACATTACATCATGATATATCCTCTTTGATCATAATTGTTGAGGGTAGGCATTCCCATGTTCAACACATAAACAATCTAATAACATGTACATAATTCAGAAATTCATCTTCATTGGAATGTTGCCCAAATGTAGACATGCCTACAGATATAGGCCCATGTTTGGATGAAAATCTGTATGTAAGGTCACCGTATAGATGATGTGTACAAAAATCCTGAAATCTCAGCCCAGATGGATGGAACTAGATCCGGGGTCTTCTTATCTCATTCACTCGATCATTCGGGTACAAGTCAAGCCATGTGAATATATTATTTGTAGTCGAACATGGAAAGACATTGTTTGATTATTAGCCAATGATGTGATCTGTTAACAAACACGAGAGAACCACCATTAATGTCAATGGCCCTCAAGGTACTTTAGTACATTTCATAAGGCGTGAATAGATGATTTGATGTCGAACGCAAAACAAAATATTTCGGTCAAAGGTCCGGAAGCGAGGATCTTGTCAATGCTTTAACAAGCCTCATGGTACTGGAATCTGATGTTTCTAAGTGAACTTCCTAGATATTGATTTGTCGTCGACAAGATGTCACCTTATTTTGAAATGGGAGTTACTAATTTCAGACACAAAGGTATGACTTGATATAACAATTTTTCAGGGATGACAGTCACGAGAATGAAGGTTTATGGGTATTGCAGAAGGATGAAGTATTCACTGGATGACTTCTCTTGAACATATCGATGACACTGTGATGAGTTGGCAACATTGACCCAAAACCGAAGTGAAGGTATGATGAACCATAGGTATGAATGAATTGTCAAGAAGATTACCCAACCCAAACAGTCACATACATGGAGTGAAGGAAGTGTCATGTTCAAGAGCGACTTGCTACCATAAAGAATTCTTGCTCACTTTTCCCAAATTTTCCCTGGTCATTTTTCGACCAGTACCTCATTATTTTTAACAAGCTTGAGGAGGATAACATTTTCTTGATCTATAATTCAACCCTTCAGGCAAATAAAGTATCTCTATTTAATAAATTAATGAGTCTAGCGATGAATGAAACTCGATTCTTTCCATGATCAAAAAGCCCATCACTATTTTATGTTTTAACGAGCTTAATGACAGTGATAGCTCGGTCCTTTTTCATATTTAGAGAGTTTGAAAAAGAGGACGAAAGAAAACTCCATAAATAAATTTTCGTAAATTTGTCACTCAGATCCGAAAAAGTGTAAAATAATATCTGAGAGAACCTCTTTAGTCATGTTTAACCAAGGTATTCCTTTTTCGTAAATTATCTATCTCAGTCTAGAAAAGGGTTAAACTTATATTGAGTATATATCAATTCATTTACTTTTGCGAGCTCGAAAAGACAAGTGCTTGGCAATATTTTCACATTATCGAAGTCTGAAAAGAGCTGAAAGAAGACTCCAAAGGTTCCTTTTTCACTGTTATTGAAGCTCGAAAAAGAGATAAAAGTGTGCTTCAAATCCTTTTTTGTTTTTAACAAAACTCGAAAAATAAGGAGAAAAAGTATGTTTTGTGGTCAAGTCATTCTTTGAATAAATCTGCACGACTAATTTGTTCATCAGTTGTATTTCCTGTTCATAACAACATCAAATGGATTAAAAATACATGTTTCATGATAAAAACATAATAAAACTATAGTCATAGTAATAAATTTATCTTGCAAATAATTAAATGACTATTAAAAGTAGTTTCACTATTCATTTTTACCATTCCATAGTTACCATTTGCATTTTGGAGCTCTGAACCTGATTTTCCCCCAAACTTCAGTCATCGAGTGCGATCGTTTCTGTGGATGGATTTCATCATCGTTTGATCCAGGTTAGTACCATGAACCTCCTCTTTCCTTTGGTATTCATTTCATCTCCAATTTCTGTAAATTTTTAAGGTTTTAAGGCCCCTAGGGTAAATTCTGCACAAATTGAGGCAAAGCACCCCTGAATGTCGAAACCTGTGTTGCATAGCAGGTACAATGAAGGGTAATTACATGTGCAACGCACTGTCTCTTGTTAGGGAGTGCATTGGGCACAGTTCAAGTTTTTAATTTTCATGTTATGCCCAAAATTTGCCTAATTTTTTGCAATGAATGGAATCTAATGGATCTTATGGTTGTATTTCAAGTTTCTATCGGATTACAAGAACTATTACATGGAGGGAAAGAGAACATGAATAAAATGATATGATTACCTTAAATGATCCGGGTACTGTAAGATCCCTAAGAGATTGTGGACTAATTAAGTACTTGAAATTGTCAGGAATGAGGCAACAAATAGAACTCTTGGAGTTCTTAGTTTGAGCATGGGATTCGGTGATAGAGGCATTTCATATTAAGAACCAAGTGGTTCCCATAACAGTTGAGGATGTGTATTTTCTCACTGGTTTGTCGAGGAGAGGTTTGCCCATTCCACTCTCAGGGTCTACCATTGGAGGAGAGATAGTGAGGGATTATATTCTGCAGTATTTCTATCCAGGGGCAGAAACTAGAAAATATGGAAAAATAAACATCCGATATGTCAGATATTTTACTTTGAGAACTATCCTTTTCATAATCGCTAAAATTGCTGGCACCGTTACACTACATGTAGCGAATAGATCGTATATGCAGTACACGCTAGAGTGCTTAGAGCCAATAGTCTTCAACTGGTCTGAAGTTGTTCTATCTCAGATAAAGGAACAACTGAACAAAGCAAAGGGAGGAAGGAAGAATAATTTCAGTTATGGTTCATTCCTTATATCCTTTGCTTTGGAACGGATTCCACTGATGCAGCCACAACATGTGACACTGGATATAGCTAGTCCTAGAGATCCTCGTATGCAGAGATGGGTAGAACTCATGGGTCGGCATCCAGGCCAATCAAACGTTGTGTTCTCTACTACATTCTTCACTTGGTTCCAGCAACAAATCATCGCCATCGATGAGTACGCATACGCAGGTGTTGATTTTTGAGGAGATCCAGATTTAGCATTACCAGAAGGCGCTCCGTCGGGTGCAATGGGTAAGAATATTTTGACCAAGTTTTTTTATTTTCCTAAGGTTTATACAATGTTTTTGTATTTTGATGTTTTCCCAAGACTAAACTAAATGTTTGATGTAATGCAAATGTTGGTCGTGTTCAACCAGTAAAGGAACCAGAACGTGAAACATATGCGCTAGTAGAGAGGGCTGTCGGGAGAGAAGTCCTTTAGGACCTTGATATGGCTGAGACTCTGGCTGAGCTTCGGCAGCACAAAGAGGGATTGAAATTCGGGATTTCAGATTGCCGGATCGAAGAGCTTCCCATGCGACTGTAGCGACACACTATTGGGGTTCCTAACCGTTGGATGCGGTTACTCCGTAGGATTGCTATATCTATAGCATGTTACCATGAGCACCACTAGTTTACTTGTGACATTTTGCATACATTTTGAGCTCAGATGACCAATGTGTCTTGGGCACAAATTTTGTAAAAACCTATAACTATCTATCTATATGATTTCAGAGTTTTTCCTATGTTTATTGTGCAATCCTATTCAATGATGTGAATGTTTTATTTACATATGTTGCAAATGTCTGTCTAAAACTTGATTAGCTAATGTATCAGTCAATGTGTTCAAATTTCTGGAAATGTGTTGATATTGAATACAATCAAAATGTCTTTCCAAAAGTCGAACTCTTAGGAACAGTCTAAGAAGTGTTGGATTTCTAACAATATAAACACTAGTGAGTTGTAATACCACAAGTTGTGAGTCTAACCTTATGATTATGTCGTTAATACCAAATGAAATGGCATCAGAGAGAAGTTCGATCAACGCACTATACTTAGCGATATTGTTCATCGATCTAGCAATAAAAATCCCTTGAAAACTCACTAACTCGTTGTTCAGAGCAAAAATGGCCCACGCTGCAGAGGATAGATTCTGTGTACTACGACTAGCACCATTAGCATATCCAACAAATCATTAGGGGAATTTTGAGGTCTAAAATGGGGATCCTAAGGAAATAATAAAATAATAGCTAAACCAATAAAATAATATTTATGAATTTGAAATTCCATTTTTGCACCATAATCCATGTAACCATAGTTAAATTCAATTCAAAATTTGTACCAAAATAAAATTATTTAAAAAAATGTATTGATGTGACTATAAATAAGAGTGAGCTTTTCAAGAAAAAAACATTATCATTGAACAACTAATGCATTTGTCCTTTGTACTTAAATAACTTAAAATATAAATATAAAGTTATAAATTCTTAATTATATTATATGTTATTGATTAAAATTTATATTATTTAAATTGTATAATAACATGTAATTAATATAATATATAAAAATAATATAGTATAATAAATGTATAGGGATATGCATTGTTTCTTTCAAGAAATATGAAATGATAATAATATTATTTTACTCAAAAAATGTGAAATGACATTTATTATGAGTACTTTACTTTATGACTTTAAAGGTACTTAGAGCACTACCATGGTTAACCATGAGTTTTTCTCCACAATTGAGAATGTGACAAGTAAGTACCTTTAACTCAAGCAATGCCACCTCAACCATTAATGATGATGTCATCCCCTAAAATGTGATTGGTTCTCATAAAGTGAATTTTGATTGTACATTTTCCTTAGGAGGCCCATTTTTTACCTCAAAATTCCCCTAATGGGTTCCGAAGATTCAGAAATCTGCTATGAAATGTAAAGCGGATTACTAACGTTAAGAAAACTCTAAAAACAAATTAAGATAGTGAATGAAAATCAACAACATATATACAATATAATACAAAAAATTACCACGCTCATGATTAAGCATAGTAACATTTCAGATACAACCCATTTCTAGGTTGTGCCAATGGAATTCCATCGTAATCAACTAACTCATAGGCACCCTTAGCAAGAACTCTTTTGACAATATAGGGGCCATGCCATAATGGCTCAAATTTACTTGTACCTATTACATCAGCTTCTTGATCATAAAGAAGGACCAAGTCGCCCTCTGAGTAGATGTGAGGCTAGATATTTTTGGCGTATTGCGCCTTTATACATCTCTTATGCGCTTCGTTGGTAAATTGGGCTTCACGACACGTTTCATCAAGATGGATGAGGTTAAGGAGATGCGCTTCTTCTTCTAAGGTGTCAGGTAACAGGTCTACTGCGAGTTTTAACAATGATGTTTCGCATTGGATTGGTAAGATAGCTTCTAGACCATATACCAATTGAAAAGGAGTAAATCTGGTTGCGTTTCTCACCGAGGTTCGATACACCCACAAGGAAGAGTACAGGATCAAATGCAATTTTATTTTACGAAGTCCTATAATTCGTTGAAGAATTCGTTTAAGAATTTTGTTAATAACCTCAACTTGTCCATTTAATTATGGATAATAAGGAGTAGAATTAGCATGCGACAATCCTAACTTGGCAGTCAATTCAAACATCATGTGGTTGCAAAAATGATTCCCATGATCCGTAACTATAGCCTGTGGGACCCCAAAACATGCAATAACATGATTAAAGAAAAACAATGAAGTTGTCTGTCTTGTGTTGTTGAATATAGGCATCGCTTCGACCCATTTGGTAAAATAGTCGACTGCGACAATAATATAACCATGCCCCCTGGACAAACGAGGGTTATAGGTCATGAAGTAAATACCCCATTTTGTAAATGGTCCTGCAGAGACAACAGGATGCATTGGCACTGGTGGTTTGTGGATCTTACGATAAAAAATCTTGCACGCATGACAAATTCTAACTGCGAGGATGCAATCTCTAAAAATAGTAGGCCAAAAGTAACCGGCGCGGAGTATCTTATGTGCGGTAGCATATCTAGATAAATGTCTGCCACAAGCCTCAGCATGACAATCATTTAATACTTTTTTGGCATCCTCATGAGTGAGGCACCTCCTTAAAATGGTATCGACACCACGACGATAAAGTGTATTGCTGACGATCAGATAATCTTTGGCTTGGTATCAAATACATCGTTGTTCAGAGCGAGAGGTATTAGGTCAAAAAGTTTGGGTTTGGAGATAAATGATGAAATCCCCATACCAAGGATTAGATGATCCGATCAGAAACAGAGAATGGTTGGAATTTATGGTTCTGATGTAGTTGTAGTACTATCAGAGGGAAGGTCACAAAGAAGCTCAGCCAAAACTAAAGACTTGTTTGATATGGATTTGATGAATTCCAAATCAAATTCCTGCAAAATGACAATCCATTTTGAATATTTTCCCCCCAGCAATTGATGTGATAAGATATAAGTCATGGGGTTGCAATCCAAAACGAAAGTGGTTTTTCGGAGCAGGATATAATGACAAAATCTTTAGGTAGCTTGAACAGCTACCAAGGAAAGCTTTTATACGTATGAGTACTTAACATCTGTATCATTGAGATTACGACTCAAATAATAGATCGGATGTTCAATTCCAACTTCTACTTGGACCAATACCATAGCAATGGTCGTTTCATCCGCGACGATATATAAGAAATAATCATTTTGATAATTAGGAGGATACATTAATGATGCTTAGACAATATTATCCTTGACAGCATCAAAAGAAGCTTGTGCAACTTGGTCCCAATGGAAGGGAATGCCCTTTTTTAATAGTCGAGTAAATCCTTTAGCCATTTCGACGTAGTTTGGAATGAACCTTCTTAGGAATTTAGCCTATCCTTGAAGTTTCTATATCTGAAGTAAATTTAAGGGCACAGGTAAATCAAGAATGGCCTGAACCTTCAATGGGTCTATTCAAATTGCTTCTTTTGAGACTACGAATCCAAGCAATTGACCAGTACCAACACAAAACACACATTTATGTGGATTGAGGTGTATTTTGTAGTGTTGAAAGCGTAAGAAAATGGCTCTCAAATGCATCGGGTGATTAGTCTGATTTCGTGAATGTGGTGGTAAATCATCTAGATATGGATGAACAATGTGCATGATTTCATTGAAAGCATAATCCATTGCTCTCTGAAAAGTTGCCCCAACATTCTTTAAACCAAACGGAAGTTTCCTATAAGCGAATGTGCCCTGGGGATAAATGAATGTTGTCTTATGTTGATCATCTGGGTGGATATTGATTTGATTGTAGCCAGAAAATCCATCCATGAACAAAAATAGTTCACATCCAGCATAATCATCAATAATCTGTTCGATAAAGGTAGTAGGATAGTTGTCTTTTGGACAAGCATGATTAACATTCTAATAATTGATGCACACTCTAATGGTTCCTTGTTTTTTCATGACAGGAATGATATTGGAAACCCACTCAGTTAGTGGAACAGGGTAAATGAAACCAGCACGCAAAAGTTTCTCAACTTCTGCTTTGATGGGCAGCTTTCTTTGGATGAACCGAACAAATTCGTTGGCACACCGGTTCGACATTAGGATACATATTAATAGTGTGTTCAACTATACTAGTATCTATGCCTGGAATCTCCTCGTAAGACCAAGAAAATACATCACGAAATTCACGAAATAGAGAGCGATATAATTCAATTTATGATGGAGAACAAGATACACCAACATGAATATTTTATACAACGCCAGGTTTGGTCAAAATATCGATAGAAATGGTTTCTTCAATATTTGACAAATTTTACTCAGAATTGATTGCATTAATTGGTAAAGAATTCAAAAAGAATTTTTTTATTGATGGGTGATATAGTTCACTAATATAGTTTCCTTCATAGACAGGAAGATGGGAACGATGATGATAATCTTCCCATGGTTCTCCTTCTGACATCATAGCTTCCAAAATATTTTCATCTATCAAAAACATTGAGGAAAATGGGTTAGATGGAGTACCAAAATCTAAGGAACGATCAACCCAAACACTCAGCGATGTTGATTTCAGATTTTCCGCCCAAGCCAGATAGATTGATTGCTATGCCAGCTCAATAGGGTTGGGCGGTGAAAATTCATCCAACGTAGAAATATCAGAAACACCCGTACTCTCCCTTAAGCTAGATAGAGTGGAAGAGATCATGTAGCAGTCTCTATGCTTGCAATTTTTGTCGACGTCCCAGGCAGTGGTAATGCAAAGATTCCCATAAGAGTGGAATCATTTAAGAGTCCTACATCAATGTTCTGAATTTCTATTTGGGGTTTGTGAACAAACAAAATGCTTCTAGTTACTTTCAAAGAGGAGGCAAAGAAGGATAGTTGATTAATGACTGTGATTGTACCTTTATGTGGAAAGGAAATCATTCTAAAGTATGTAGAAACAATTGTAGTCATCGCACATACCCATGGCCTTCCAAGTAAAATAGTATAGTCAAGGGGTCCGTTAATGACCTCAACATCAACATTCATTGTTTTTCACCCTAGTTCAACATGCAGGTTATTGATAATACCACAAGGTTTATATGTTCTTCCATCAAAAGCCTTCAACGTCGTTGATGATTGTGATAAGCATGGTGAGCCAAGCGACTTCCAACAATTTAAAGACATAATACATGTAGATTCTCCCTCATAAATAATAGTGCTATGAACAAGGTGATTGAGAACATTTACTTGTATAGAGAATGCTAATTCTGCTGGTAGTTGCAGCACATAGCCTGTATGATTAAAGACGACAAGATTTGAATCAGTCGGATCAATTCCACCAATGGCTGACAGTAAAGCCTGTTTCTGGTAGGGAAAATTTTGTAATACCTCAAGAGTAGACATAGCTAAAGGGAATTGAGCCAAATATTCAACTATATTATAATTTTGTGCAGCTCTTGCTTGAGGATTATATGTCAATTTATGAATTACTCCCTTTGGTGGCTTAATTGTCAATTTAGGAATAACAGTAGGAGGTATTGATTCCGTAGACGGATTCATAGTCGAGGTAGTAGGTTGATCAGTGGCATGACTACCATAATCTTTATTACGTGTTGACACCAAAATATCTGTTGAAGGTTTTGTGACGAATAACATTAGCACTTGGGAACTAGGAGCTGGATCCATAGTAACCAAATTAGTGTCCGGATTTGGAAATGGGTTTGTCAACACAATTGATGCATGGGAAGCCTTGATGATTTTTGAGACTTCAACATGGTGAGGACAATCCCTAACAAAGTGTTCCTCGTTACATATTATGCATGGATAACGAGGTTTCCGAGGTCCAGACGGTTGATCAGATGATCTTTCCTATGGGTTATAAGTTTGTTTTTCCTTTGATTTCCCCTCTTTCTTACTTCCTGGTTGCTTGTCACATTTGCCTTTGTCAAATGACACGGCATTAATTTCAGAAGTAGGAGCAGGATCAGATGTAGTAGTGTGGTGTGTGTTTGTAGTTCCTATCAAGCCGTGTCTGGCATGAGAGTCCTTTAATTGAGGAGGAACATTGAAATTAGATCGTGGTGTGTTGGCTCAAGGGGTCTTGACCTAGGTTCAGAGGTTAAGGTTTTCCAACAAACCCCTATACTACTGGCCCTTTCGGTAGTGACCTGCTTGCGTAGGCCAAAGTCTCACCCGAAGCAGTATGGGAGGGTGCTGGAACCAGGTTTCTGCACCCTGGGAGAGGGTAGGTAATTCAAGCAGAGCCGTGTGCAACGTTACAATTACCATATCGTATATCCCAGAATCAGATTTTAAGATCCTTTCGCGTCCACGTGCGCAATACCAATTATAGAAATTAACAGATCATAAATTCACAGAACAATAACGTAACAAACATAGATATTCTTGCCTAAAATATAACAAACCGGTGTCAACGCAGCATAAGTAATTAACAGAATTACGTTTACAACTTAATCAGACAACCTTATATCACAACAATCATAACAGAACAGATTCAAACAACATCATATGGTTCAACAACACTTCACATATAATTCTTATCAAAACCTTCTTACATTCCCCAAACTATCACCTGTGCACACAGCCAGCAGGGCCCGCACACAGCAGGACAAAGGATCTTTGTGCACACAAACAGCAGGAGTCCTAACCCAAAATGACCCAACCCAAATCTAACAATTCTTATTCTACTTCAATCTCTATTCATTTCCTGTCCTTTGACTCAAAAAGGTTCTACTACTTATACTATTTTAGCCTACGCATCCACTGGTCTGCACACCGTAATTTGCGGACCCTTGGTCTACCCTTAACCCGGCGACAATGTGACAGTTGACCCGTTATCCTCTCAGAAATTCTTTCTTGCCATGTAGGCCCAAGGTTATTTTGGGAGACCTTCAAGGAATGCATCTCCCCCGAAGACACATCATCCAGTCTCTCCGTGCTTTGCCTTACACAAGTCCCCTCCTGCTGATTGCCTAAAGCTTCACCGGGTTATAATGCTCCTAAAATACCAATAACATTGCCCCTCATACTCCCGCAAAACAATTAGCATTTTTTGGCTCCCCCTTTCCCTTTTAATTTCCCTACACCCTTGTTTCACCCCCCCCGCTTCCCTATCGTTTCCTTTGGCCTTGCCAAAATACATCAAAATGGGTCAAACCCACTTAACCTTATAACAGCCTAAGCCCCCTTCCCGCTAACCCCTTGGAACCTTTTCTCCCCATATAACCCAGCCACAAGGGATCGCAAGGCCATTCCAAAGGCGCTTGCCCATTGTTTCCTCGCACGATTATAGCCGTCGATCGCTAATGCGACCCGACGACTACGCCTCTGTGCCTCCGTTGATTTCCCCATTCACTACCCATCGCCGTCTCCACCATTCATTTTCCGACAGATCGACAAGCAGAGCCTATTCTGCCCAGTGGACCCCGCAGCGCACTATGTCAAACCCGTCGGTTTCCATCGCACCGCTTATGCGCGACAGGCGGTTTTTCTCCAATGCCTAGCGATTCCACTCATCACGCGCCGTGTGTCCCCTGTACGATGGCAAAACCGCCATCCCATCGCGCACTATCCTTCGGACCAAGCCGCAGAGCGATATGTGTAATACCTGTCTGATCTGTCAACCCCCATCCGACGGCTATCGTCCCTCGAAGCTGTGCACTACTTAACTCCTGGCCCCCGTACCTTTGTTCCACTGTCTGTTGCGCTCCGCCGTTGATCTCCACCACGATCGACAGCCCAGATTTTTTCACCCGCCGCTGACTTTTCCACTATCCCCGGTCCCACCACGTCATCTCCACGTGCATCCTCCGTACATACTCCCATTCCATTGCATATAATTGATTCATTTCGTGTTTTTAAAAAAAATTTGTTCCTTTTTTGCTCTGCAGATTGCCACCCCCCACTAGAGCGATTCTCCATTGTTCTCCCGCATTCTTTCCTCCATGTCGCCAATTGCACGGCCTTTTTCCTCCATCCCCACTGCATCCATTGTCCGTCCATGTTGTTTTCCTCACAATTTTCGTGTTTTGCAGGGTTGTAAATGATAAAAGACTGCCATAATGTGCAGCCTCTACACAGTGATAGAGAAATCAAAGAAGATCATTTACAGAGGTAGAATTGATGAAAAATGACCCAGGAAGGTGAAGACAGGACGTTCATTAAAGAGAACAAGATTTAAACTCTATAGAAAACCTTCCAGCACCATTAAAAGCCTGAGCTAACCTGTCAGAGGCAGAGATGAAACGGCAGAGTGTTCCAGTACAAAGCGAAGGAGATTAAGGCACACTAATGAAGATCTTGAGCCTTAAATATGCAGTTTAAAGAGGCAAAGCACCAGTTTGAAGACCCTGAGGATCGATCAGAAGGTCCTGTGCACAGGAAAAGGTAACATCGTGGTCTTGAGATTTGATGAATTCAGGCTGAATGTTCAAGATGTGGGCAATTATGTACCTGATTGGTGTTGTTTTTAATATGACAAGCATGTTTCTTTGGATCCTGATCTAAAGCAGCTGGTGATGTTTTCCTTTTTCTATATTTGTGATTGACTTGCTTTCATTCCATTACGTTTCTTCAGGCTCACATCAGAAGTTTTGCATAAGACTTACCCTTGATAGGTACCTTATGCTGTTGCTCTCCCTGCCTTTATGTTTTCTGCTTATGTGTGTATCTGAATATCGATTTCAATTGATTTAACCAGTGTAGTGGATGTCATTGCCTGCTCTTTGATGTGTGAAATAATGAAATATCTATGTTTAGATGTTCTTGTTAGGATTTAGTTGAATGAGTTGAGAACACTGGGAGGTTTAGAACTTTGTCTCTGCCTCACTAGGATCTTTCCATCTCAATTAAGCCTTTCCAAGATCCCTTGTATTGCCCCTGATTTTTTCCAAGCAGGTCTGGAGTTAAATGACCTCTAGCCTGATCTATAGACAGAATTGGATGGTTCTCCTCCTTTCATTTTCAGTCCTTAATGTCCCATTCCAAATATCATCTTTAAGATCCAAATGCTCTAAATGACAAGCCCAACTGAAAGCTTGCACATTGAATACAAGTAAATCCTTTCTTGACTCCATTGCCCAATGGCCTTGATGTTCCCTGAGTTATATGTCTTAACCTAATCCCCTCTATGCTCATCCTTGTCTTATATTGGACCTTCCTTTCCTGATTCCCAGCAACCAAACATCAAACAATCAAACAAACAACCCTGAGCCTATAACTAGCCTAAAATCATAACTTAGAGCCTCCAAGACATACACTTTGACTCATATAGAGAGATCCCTCTCTGGACCTAGGAGGGCTAGATCCTAAGCCCTAAAAGTGGTTCTATGTTGTCTCATATTTTGGTCTTGCCAACCTGGCCAAAACATGGGAACCCCAACATAATGGCGACTCCGCTGGGGAACATTGAGTGCATTACAATTTGAACATCCCTAGGCATTCAAAACCCACAATCTCTGGTTAGGTTGGCAGTTAGTCACACCTCTTCTCGGACAACCTCAGTGTCATTTGTTGTGTTCTATTGCACTCTTAGACAGAGCCTGGACAGGGCCAGGTAGCCTCTGGATCTCATCCTCTTTGGGAGGTGACACATCTGGTAAATGCCCTCCCAGTCAATCTCTGGTTAGAGTTTGTTGTGTTCTAAGGTTATCTCTGAAAGGTGATAGTGCCTAAGCACTGTGGTGGACAGTGTGACCCCTTAGACATACCCTAACCTTCCACCTGGCGACTCCATAGTTCCTAAAAGATCAAAGACTCCACTGGTGATCAGTAGGCTTGTTGGTTATCTTGGTTTCACATAAGACTCCACTGGGAGACCTGCCTCCGTAACAACATCAACCACAACAGAAGTAACAGGTAGGGTTAAGCTGCTTAGGTAGAAATATAACATTCTGGCTTTCAGGACCATTCACACAAGAGCTTTCCCTAATCCTAACCCACCTGAAATAGTTGATAACCCTGAGAGCATTCTCAAAGGATCTCCTACACCTAAAATATCAACTATTTCCAGCCACATCCATAGAGCTAATTCTGCACCAGAAGAACTAGTAGCTCTACCACATTTTCTCCCTAACCTAGACATACCCGATAGACTACCAAGAACTAGGTCATTCAATCATATAGACCAACCAGACCCTGAGCTTCACAGTTCACCATCTCATAGTGGTCAACGCACTAGGGACAGAGGAACTCCTCCATATACACCGCCTGATATTCATTTCATTCAAAATTTGGGGTTCTACCACCCTAGGTCTGCTCAACAGACTTCTGCTGGTCCTAATATCCCTATCATCCATATACCAGCTGCTCAAGCCAACCCTATACCTCATCAGAACATTATCATGGCAGCCTGGTACGCACCTCTGGTTTTACCTCAACCCATGCTACCCTTACCCAATGATTATCAGTCAAAAATCCCACACTTCACTGCTAAAGAATCAATCACAGCTCAGCAACATGTAGATAAGATGGAGGATTCTTTTGACTATATGGAAATTGATGATGAAACAATCAAAATGAGAATCTTTGCCCAAAGCTTAGGGGGTGATGTAAAGAAATGGTTTAAAGGCGTGCCTCCGGGAAGCATTAATGACCTCCCAGCTTTATATCAGACATTCATAAACAAATGGGAAGTTAGGGCAAACCCTCGCCAGCTCCTAGCAGACTACATGACCCTTAAGAGGAATGTGGGAGAGAGTGTCCATGATTACACCACTAGATTCAACAGCATTTACAATGCTCTTCCTCCACACATGAAACCTCCACAAGGTATGGCCCTGGCCAAATACCCTGATGGGTTTGATGCTGACATGGCCTATGAGCTTAGGGATAAAGAGTACACCACACTGGAGGACATGCAGAAAGGAGAAGTGAACATAGAGGAAAACCTGATTGAAAAGAGAGCAAGACTGAGATCTGAGAAGAGGGTAACATATAGGGATGACACTGTAGCTTCCACTTCAGACCCAAACTATGATAGATTATCCAAAAACATGGATAAGTTGCAACAAATGATGGAAAAAATGGTTGTTACAGTTAGTAATCAGAATAGAAACTAGAACCAAAACTTTAGAAGAAACAATACCACTCCCAACAGATAGAAAGAATCAGATCAACAAGTTATTCCCCCTTTCCAAAAAATTTTAGATGAAGATGAGGGAATCATAGAAGAGTCTGAAGGGAATATAATAAACGTGTTCAAAACATAAGATTCAATACAAAACTGTGATTCAGAAGAAGATCTGCCCTTATCCTCTTACTAGGATGAGGAAGGATCAGAATCTGAAGCCTACAGACTTGGATTTGAAAATGCTATCATGCAGGTCAGAGAAAAATACAAATTTAGGAGAAAAAAGAACCAAGACACTTCCAAACCAAAGGCTCCTGAGGTTACCATCAAGAAAAGACCTGAGAAAACTTCTAAAGCAACTACTGAGGGTGAAAAAACAGCAGCTAAAAGTTCTAGGAAAAACAAAGAAAAAGATAACCAATACAAGAATGAAAAATGAGGTGAGTCCGCTAGCAGTACTAGCACTTCAGTTAGTACTCCTGATACAATTGTTCCTAACCCTGTACATAGTGAGAAATTACAAACTGATTCGGTCACCAAGGTGGCTAATAAAATAGAGTTAACCATTTCCAAGAGTCGGCCCACCTTCAATTTGGAGAGTGAGATTGCAAAGATCAAAGTCTCTGTACCATTATCTGAGCTGGCCACTCAGGATGTATATAAAGGCCAAATTTTGAAAGCGTTGAATTTAGGGGAAAACAATGATACTGTAAATTTGAATGATGATCAACCTGCCCTCCTGTTTGGTCCAAAGATTGAGGGAAATTTTCAGGAAGGGGTAGTTCCGCCTTTCTATATTAGTCTCAACGTTCATGACAAAATACTCCACAATGCCATGCACGATTCTGGGCATCACACAATTTAATGCTTAAGGTGGTGATGGAAATATTAGGCCTAGAGATAACCCGCCCTTACAAATATTTGTATTCGTTTGACTCTAGCAGAGTAAAATGCCTAGGCCTAATCAAAGACTTGTGTGTGAGCTTGACCCAGATTCCTGCCAAGTGTATGGTCATGGATGTTGTGGTGGCAGATGTGCCACCTAAGTATGGCATGCTGCTATCTAGATCATGGGGAGCCAAGCTGCAAGGAACAATGCAAATGGATGGCTCATATGCCACTATCCCTATATTTGGCCAACTTAGAAGACTGTATAGAGAGTCCCAGATGAAATTCCTGGTCAGTAGCCCCGAGAAGCCTGAAAATTCACCATTATACTCTGTACACACAGACCTAGATTCTTTCATTCTTTATAACGACCAATCCTTAGGAGAGACAGAATCTAAATGCAGAAATACAAGCAAGGACACAGATCCCATGGACTTTAACATAATGGCTACCCTAGAAGAATACGATGAAGAAAACCATGGGCAATGTTCTGAAAACGAAACTCTGAGTTAGCCAGAAACATAACATAAACAGCAAGATAGCCAACTCTCTGAACTCCACACGTGTCATGAAGAACAAAACAACCCGCAGCCTAGTACAGACCCTATAGTGCGACATAATGGCGAACCCTCGTGGGAAATGAATTTCGATGGGTCCTGTACAAACAATGCTGGAGCAGGGGTGTGGCTACTCAACACAAAAAATGACCACGCAGAGAGCCATGTTGTGAATCTGCATTTCAAATGCACAAATAATATTGCAAAATATGAGGCTCTCATCTTAGGCCTGAATCTGTTAAAGAAGTTAGGAGCCTGTAGGATATCTGTGCAAGGAGACTCAGAGTTAGTCATAAAACAAGTGAATGGTGAGTATACAGCAAAACACCCGAGGTTGAGAGCATATAGAAATGACACTCTGGATTTACTGAAAACATTTGTTGAATATGAATTAGTGTTCATTCCTAGGGGTCAAAACGCTATTGCTAACTGATTAGCTTTCCTGGCTAGTTCATATCCTAAAACCCCTAGGGACCAACAGATCATCATTCAGACCAAATTTAGACCTGCAGTGCCAGACAATGAAAAATATTGGCAGGTTTTTGAAGGAGATAAACAGATTGAGGATTTCCTAATAGGCAGAAATGAGTTTGAATTTTCTGATTCAGACTTTAAATCTGACAGTAGCTACCTAAGTGAAGAATTCTCTAATGAAGAAACCCCACCTTGTAACATAGAAATAAATTCCTTTTTTGAAGAAACTGGAAATTCAACCACAAAATGTGAAAAAGCAGATAGTGAAGAAATGGAGGTGTTACAGGCCAAAGACAAGAATATACCCAGAGGCCTTGCACCCCTGGAGGACCTTTCTGACTTTGATGATGTAGCCAAAAAGCCCACTATAGAACATGCAGACTCAGACATAGAAGAATGCAACATAGGCACTGAAGACAAGCCCAAAATGATTAAAATGGCTAAGTCTATACCTGCAGACATGAATAAAAAATACATTGACCTGTTTAAGGAATTCATTGATGTGTTTGCATGGAGCTATGAAGACTTAAAGGCCTATGACACCAACATCATACAACACAAGATACCCCTGAAGGAAAATCAGAAGCCTTTCAGACAAAAACTCCGTAGGATCAATCCGAAACAATTGCCTGCAGTAGAGAAAGAGATCAAAAAGATGTATGATGCAGGCATAATATTCCCTGTAAGGTTTTCTGATTGGGTGTCAAACTTAGTGGCTGTGAGAAAGAAAACAAGGGAGATCAGACTATGCATAGACTTCAGAAACCTCAACAGAGCCTCCCTGAAAGACAATTACCCTTTTCCTAGAATGGAACATATCCTACAGAAGGTAGTGGGCTCTAAGAGAATCTCCCTACTTGATGGTTTTTCAAGATACAACAAAGTTTTTGTAGTCCCAGAAGATCAACTCAAAACAACTTTTACCACTCCCTGGGGCACCTTCATGTACGTGAAAATGTTCTTTGGACTGATGAATGCTGGAGCTACCTTCCAGAGAGCGATGGATATAGCTTTCTCAGATGAGATAGGACACTTCATAGTTATCTACTTGGATGACTTGACTGTATTTTCTAAAACTGAAGAAGAACATCTGAAACATCTGAGAAAAGTTTTTGAAAAATGTAGAAGGTACGGTCTATCCTTAAATCCTAAGAAAACTGTTTTTGGGCTGCAAGAAGGTAAAATTCTTGGCCACATTATATTTGAGAAAGGGATTAGGATAGACCCTCAAAGAGTTGAGGGGATACTTCAAATCACACACCCGAGAAACATCAAATAATTACAGTCCTTCATTGGGAAGATCAACTTCCTGAGGTGATTTATCCCCAATCTAGCTGAACACCTTAGGAACATGACTAACATGCTGAGGAAGGGTGTGGAAGTGAAATGGACTGTTGGAGCTAAACAATCTTTCGAATATGTAAAACTTGCACTCACACAAGCTCCTGTTCTGATCAACCCTGATTTCTCAAAAGATTTTCTAATATTTTCGTTTGCCTCAAAGCATACAATCGCTGCAGTCCTGCTGCAAAAGAACTCAGAAGGTAATGAACATCCAATTGCCTTTTTCAGCAAAGCCTTGAGAGACACACCCTTAAAGTACAACATTATGAAAAACAGGTCTATGCCCTGGTAAAGGCTTTAAAAGACTTTAGGGTGTACATTCTACATTCTCACACCATTGCTTATGTGCCAAATATAGTGGTTAAAGATATATTTTCCCAGGAACCTGATGGGAAAAGGGGCAAATGGATTGCTACAATCTTGGAATATGACCTTGAAATAAAACCCACCAAGCTGATCAAAGGTCAAGGCCTGGCCCAGTTAATGGCTGAATCAAGCTTGCAGGCCCTTGACATTAACATGATAAATGCCTTAGATGAGCAGGAAGGATTGCCCCATCCAACTGTTGAGGAGAAGTTTCAGAACTCTCCTTGGTACTCTGATATCCTTTATGTGCTCACCAATCTCAATTTCCCTCTAGAACTGTCCAAAACCAAGGCCAGATTCATAAAACTCAAAGCCAGAAATTACTGCATTTTGAATGAGAATCTATACTGGAAAAATCCAAATGGCCTATTGCTGAAATGCTTTTCTGAACCTGAAGCCGAAAGAATTAAACAGGAATTCCATGCTGGGGAGTGTGGAGGCCACCTGAGTTGGAAAGCCACTACAAATAAGATACTCAGGGTTGGTTACTATTTTCCTACACTCTTTAGTGAAGTCCATAAAATGATACTTGCCTGCCACAAATGCCAGATATTTGAAGGCAAAAGAAAGCTACTCCCCCTCCCATTACAACCCATCACTGTAGAAGGTCCCTTCATGCAATGGGGCCTAGAATTTATTGGAGAGATTCACCCCTCTTCTTCTGGGCAACAAAAATGGATCCTAACTGCTACAGATTACTTCACTAAATGGATAGAAGCCATACCCACTAGGAATGCCACTGATTCTGTCATCATTAGGTTCCTAGAAGACTTCATCCTATCTCGGTTTGGCTGCCCCAGGAAAATAATCACTGACAATGCTGCTGTCTTCGGATCCAAGAAAATGGTTGATTTCTGTCACAGATACAGAATAGCACTTGGTCATTCAACTGCCTATTACCCCCAGGGTAATGGATTGGCTGAATCATCTAAAAAAATCCTTGTCACAATCATTAAGAAGCTGCTGGAAGAGAACAAAAAGTCATGGCATAAAAAGTTGATACATGCTTTGTGGGCTGACAGGCTCACCACAATGAAATATATTGGCATGTCACCATTCCAGCTGGTTTATGGAACATAAGCAGTTTTTCCTACTAGCCTTGGAGTACCAATGATTAAGCTTTCCCAAGAGATTTAGACAGAGGAAGACAATATGGTGAGAAGAATTAATGAAACTATTCATCTTCAGCAAACAAGAGAAGAGGTATATAGCAGAGCTATCAGAGTTCAGGAAAACATAAAGAAGCTGTTTGACAAAAGAGCCAAAGCTACAGATTTCAAAATTGGTGACAAGGTTCTGAAGTGGGACTCAAGAAGAGAGGACAAAGGTAAACATGGAAAGTTTGACAGCTTGTGGCAAGGTCCATACATCATCCAGGCCACTGTGGGTCCTAATGCATTTTTCTTACAAGAACTTGATGGTACAGAGCTGTTTGGGGGCCCTGTCAATGGCAGGATGCTCAAACACTACTTCTACTAACTTTCATTTCCAGTTCCATTTCCATTGTACATACCATTGCAGTTTTACTTTCAAAAAAAAAAAAAAAAGTTTCAAAAACAAGTGAAAAGGAGAGGTGTAGACACGCTCAAAACCTAGACCAGCAAAGGAAAAAGAAGAATCAGCTCTAACATGCCTAAAACCAGAGCTGAAAGGCAAAATAAGTGACTCTTACAAGCCCAAAATTTGAGTCAAAAAAAGAAGGAGGATGCTGCAAGTTTCATATTTTAAGCCTCCACAGTTTTGTTTTCTGCAAGATTCTATCCATGTGCAACTGTTTTTATGCCTTGGATCCATAGCAAGTCAGACAGTTTAATCCTGGCTTGACTGTTTTTCAATTTCTGTCGTAGAATATAGAGAAGAAATCTGCTGGACAGTCTCATCCCAGCAAATATTAGAATAGGTAGAGAATCATATGAGACCAACAGTCTAAGCTGGACTCATGGAGTAACAAGGGTAGATGTAGAATAGGTTTATTTTCTGTTGTAAAATAAAATGAAGAAAAGGGTCTGCTAGCTCAAATGCACCCTAAAGAAGAAAAATGCTAGGACTGTAGTTTTGGTAGGTAGTTTGATTGGGAAAAATGTTTCTGCTGATGTAACATATTCATATTGTGGCAGCTGATCAAAGAAAGGGATGTGCCAAGTAGCAGGCAACTGGCCTATTCCAAAGATCATTTCTGGTTTCTTGCCCCCTTCAAGAAGAAGCCATCCCCATGTGGAGCCACTGTTAGCCCCCCCTATGAAATTCTTGACAAGCAAGCCGGGGGCTATGTCATTTTGGAGACCTTCAAGGAATGCATCTCCCTTGAAGACACATCATCCTTGAAGTCTCTCTGTGCTTTGCCTTACACAAGTCCCCTCTGCTGATTTCCCATCTAAAGCCTCACTGGTTATAATGCTGCTCCTAAAAGACCAACATTACCCCTCATAATCCTGCAAAACACCACATTTTTACCTCCTTTCCCCTTTGACCAAGTCCCTCCTTTCCCCTTTTAAATTCCCTACACCCTTTGTTTCCCCAAATTCCCCCTCCGTTTCCCTATCGTTCCCCTTTGGGCCTCAAAATACATTGAAAATGGGTTAAAACCCACTTCCGACCTTATAATAGGCCTGATCCCCCTTTCCATTAACCCCTTGGAACCTTTTCTCCCCATATAACCTAGCGCCGTGACCGAAGCGCTAGCCCCAAAGGCGCTTGCCCAGTGTTTCACCGGGCACAATTATAGCCATCGATCTGCACAGAACAGACGGCGATCGCTGCCCTTGCAGCCTCCGTCGATTTCCCCGTTCACCACCCATCGTCGCGTCTCCACCGTTCATTTTCCCGACAGATCGACAGTGCAAAGCCTATTCTGCCTAGTGGACCCCGCAGCGCACTATGTCAAAACCGCTGGTTTCCATCGCACTGCTTATGCGCGGCAGGTGGTTTTTATCCAATGCCCAGCGATTCCACTCATCGCGCGCCGCGTGTCCCCTGTATGACGGCAAAACCGCCATCCCATCGTGCATTATCCTTCGGACCAAGCCACAGAGCGATATGTGTAATACCCGTCCGATCTGCATCGGTCCCCTGTCAAGCCGACTATTGTCCCTCAGTACCTTTTTTTAACTCATGGCTTGGGTACCTTGGGCCTTTGTCCTATTGCTCTCACTTAGTCTAGTTACCATGATCGGCCGATCAGTTTTTCACGGCTAGACTTTTCCACTTGTCCGGTCATACGTCATCTCCACGTGCATCCTCTGTACATCCTCCCATTCCATTGCGTGTAATTGATTCATTTCTTGTTTTTTAACGTTTCTTCGTTCGTTTTTCGCTCTGCAGACCGCCACCTCCACCTGAGCAGATTTCCATTGTTCCTCTGCATTTTTTCTCCGCCATGTCACCGTCTGCACGATGTTTCTCCGCCTCCACATCATCCGCCACCTCATCCATCGTTTCTTCACCGTTTTCGTGTTTTGCAGGGTTTCAAAGAAGCAAAAAACCGCCATGATGCACGCCTCTGTTACAGTGACAGTGAAATCAAAGAAGATCATCTACGGAGGCATAATTTATAAAAAGAACGACCCAGGAAGGTGAAGACAGGTCTTGCATTAAATAAGGCCAGAGTTCAACACTGAAAACCTTCTAGCATCATTAAAAGCCTGAGCTAACTTGTCAGAAGCAAAATGGAGCGGCAAAGTGTTTCAGTACAAAGCAAAGGAGATTGAGGCGCGCTAATGAAGATCCTGAGCCTTAAATCAATGGTTTAGAAGGCAAAGCATCAGTTTGAAGACCCTGAGGATCGATCAGAGGATCCTGAGTGCAAGTAAAAGGTAACATCAGGGTTTTCTCATCAGCAGAATGTTTTTCTTCATCAAGTACAGGGTGCCCATACAACTTTTATTATGCACAGTGTCCATGAAGGAATTTCCACCCTAACAACAGTTCAAAACCGCCAGAGCATTGATATGGCAGACTTCTCAGTAGTTTATTTTGTTTTGTTCAAATCACCAGGAGTACCACAGCCGAAACATGTCAACATCATATCTGAAGAAGATCACTCTTTCGTAAAAGGGGTGACAGAGATCAAATACTCAGCATACAAGAAAAATGGGCCTCGACCCTCTTTCTTTCGAATGTTTAATGCAACATTTAGTGTTCACCTACCTCCTTAGTCGATCTTCCATTCATCCTCTGCTATAAAACACAGAAGGAAATTATTTTAAGGGTTTTTGTTGATGAGATATCAGAGAAATGCAAGTATTTTCCTCTTGAGACAAGTTCTCTGTGTAATATTGTAAAATAGACTGAGATTTGATGTATTCTGGCTGAATGTTCAAGCTGTGGGCAATGAATGTACCTGATTGGTGTTGTTTTTAATATGACAAGCATGTTTATTTGGATCCCGATCTAAAGCAGCTGGTGATGTTTTCCTATCTCTGTGTTTGATTTCATTTCATTCCATTTCTACTGGCTCGCATCAGAAGTTTGGCATAAGATTTACCCTTGATAGGTACCTTATGTTGCTGCTCTCCCAGCCTTTTATGTTTTCTGCTTATATGTATATCTGAATATTGATTTCAATTGATTTAACCAGTGTAGTGGATGTTATTTCCTGCTCTCTGATGTATGAATTAATGAAATCTATGTTTAGATGTTCTTGCTAGGATCTAGTTGAATGCGTTAAGAACACTGGGGGGTCTAGAACCTTGTCTCTGCCTCTCTAGGATCTTTCCATCCCAATTAGGCCTTCCTAAGATCCCTTGTCCTACCTCTGATTTTTTCCAAGCAGGCCTGGAGTTAAGTGACCTCTGACCTGATCTATAGACAGAGTTGGTTGGTTCTCCTCCTTTCATTTTCAGTCCTTAATGTCCCATTCCAAATATCATCTTTAAGATCCAAATGCTCCAGATGAATAGCCCAACTGAAAGCTTGCACATTAATTACAAATAAATCCTTTCTTGACTCCATTGCCCAATGGCCTCGATGTTCCCTGATTTGTATGTCTTAGCCTAATCCCTTCTATGCTCATCCTTGTCTTATATTGGACCTTCCTTTCCTTATTCCCAACAACCAAACACAAACAATCAAACAAACAACCTTGAGCCTATAACTAGCCTAAAATCATGACTGAGAGCTTCAAAGACATACACTTTGACTCATCTAGAGAGATCCCTATCTGGACCTAGGAGGGCTAGATCCTAAGGTCTGAAAGTGGTTCTATGTTGTCTCATCTTTTGGTCATGTCAACCTGGCCAAAACATGGGAACCCCAACATGACCCACCCAAAAACCCCGTATTACTAAATATAATAAAAAATATACAAAATGGACCGTATTCACGGCTTCGTAGGAGGACCCCTGCTTGAACACCTGGCGCATTAGGAAATTTTTCATAGAGCGTGCCAGACTAAGTGTAAATCAAGTCTAAATATTGGGCACGACTGATAACTTTCTCTTTTGTGATGATGCCACCCTTAGCCACATCCTCCGTGATAGATGGTAACAGGGACTTAATTAACCATTCAGCAAGTAGCTTATCCAGAACAAATGTCTTAACCATTCGTCGACGACGACACCACTCATGAATATGATCAAAGATGCGAGTATCATTAGTCTGTTTGAATTTGGTCAAGAGTTCCGTTCCAGTTTTGTATCTGATAGGTAACTGGAAGTGGGTAAAAAAGGTAGTAGCTAGGGCAGTGAAATTTTCAAAAGAAGCTCTAGGTAACTTGATGTACCATTTAGCAGCCGAACTTGTGAGCATACGCTGGAAAAGACGTAGTCGAACAGAATCATCATTCAGGGAGTTTTATGAACACCATAAATGATAAGTCATGAGGTGAGTCAACGGATCTTCTCTAGGGTTTCCATTGAATTTAGGAATATCTGAGGGTAATTTTTGAGGTATCGTCGGCCACCAAGGAGCATAGTTGATTGGATCATTGGTTAACTGATTTAAATCTGGCAATTCTAAAGTTGCGAAAAAAGGAAACTATCTATTAAGGTCAGGTTGAGCATAGCCAGGGTAAGATAGAATTGCATGGGCAACAGAACTTTGAGCACCAGCATAAGGAATTTGCTGATGGTAACCCAGATAGGGGTTGTTTTGCATAGCAAACGCTTGAGGATTCTGTTGACCAAAACCTGGATATGATACTTGTTGAAATTAAGTTTGAGGCATTTGCACCTAAGGTTTCCAAGGGGTTTGTCCACCAATGTTATAATCCAAATTAGGATAACTTGGATTCGGTTGATATGTATAAACAGGTTGTGATTGTGACATGCCATAAAATGGTAGACCAACTTGTGAATAAATGATTCTTGATACAAGTTGTAAATTAACCAAAGGATTTGAGTCTGTGGACCCAACATTTGATGATATTGAGTTGAAGGACCCACTTCATAAGGTTGATGTACAATATTTTGATTCTATAACAAGGGTAAAGATGTATTAACAAGTGGTAATTAAGTGGGTGTAACAGGTTGAACTAGTTGATACGAATGTACAACCGTTTGTGGTTGGATAGGCAAAGTGGGCTGCCATTGACAAACATTCAATTCAACATTAGGCTAACCAAAAAGTGACTGAGTATTGTCATATTGGGTGACCAAAGGTTTCCCCCCAGCATGAGGAGAATAATAAGACGGAAAATAATTCTCTCCAAATGCTGGGAGTCCAGTTGATATGGTACTTGAAGGAATTGACCTAGAAGGACCAGCTTGATATTGCCCTGATGATGTGTATAATTAATCAAGCCATTCAGGACTGACGATAGGATTACCAGTTAAAATACCGGATGATGACATTGGTAAAGACCATGGTATTGAAGATGCACCAAAGAAAGTGCCAAATAATTATTTGTAACATGTTGGGACCATAGGGCCACCATGAAAATATGACTCTGGTGAAGTTGTGAACATTGACGGAGTACCAAGGGAAGGAGCTGAAAAAATTGGAGCAGTTGTCCCAACCGAAGATGTTGGTTCAGGCATGGTTGCTTGACCAAATGTATACCCTTTAAAATAGATGGGAGATTGAATGGGAACAGGATCAACAAAAGCAGATGGAAACGATTGAGGAAAATACTTGTACAGGTAAAGGTCCCCCCCAAAATGGGTTGGAGTTAAAGGTGTATCATCTTGTGGGATTTCTTCAATCGCAATTAAACTAGGTGGAAGTATTTCACCATCAGGCCCAAATTATATTTCAAGTGGTTGACTGTGTGATATAGGATTTTTAATGGCTACAGAAATTTGTGGGATGACCAAGGTAGGAACAACTTCCGGTTGTTCGAATTCTAGATTCAGATGTTCTGGCAAAGAAGAGACAGGATTTGGATCAATTTGTGGTTGAACAACACTAGGTCCAGGAGGTATGGTCTCACTGATTGGATGGATCGTGACCACAAGTAATTGTGAAGACTCTGTTTCGACAAAAATAGATGACCCGGGATGTGTAGAAACAATTTGAGCTAACTTTGGTTTATTGGAAAATGATGTTTCACTATAGGTATGGATTGTACTTGATTCGGAAAATCGTGATCGCCTTCTCCTACCAGAAGTAACTTCTAGTGGTAAAGGTCGTTTTGAAGCTAATCTACGCAAACGACAGGGGAAAGGGTTTTGTTCTTCCACGATTGCTAATTTATTTTAACCAAAAAAAATTACACAAAATAAAAGGGTAATGCTAGGAAAAAGGGTTTACCAAGAAACTATGAACTGCAGAATACCTCTTGGCGAACCAAGAAGTACGGGAAGGAAATCTCCCCGAATGTTGTGTTCGGTGTATCACAATTTACAAGGTGGTCGACTCGGTTCACTATGGATAGATAGCTCCTAAAATTTGTCTGTATTAGCACTGTCTGATGCGAAAAGGCATAGTGAGAGCACCCCTTTATACTTATCGTACTATAACACTACCCGATATACCCAAAATTACGTGGACAAGCTACGATATACTTACGTACGTGGAGTGAGGTATCACACGCGGAATGTATCACAGACAAGTTAACGACAGCTGCTATGTTTTACGATGCTAGAACATGTCTCTAGCCTAGACCTTCTAAATGTTATCGTTATGGTTCCATTGCTTTGTTAGGTAAATTGGATTAATTTTATGTTTTTTTTCTAAGTAAAACTGAACTATTATAAATGAGAAAAATATAGTACAATCAAGAGTATCAAGAAACCGACTGACCGGAAATGACGTAACTATCAACCTCGGTGTTGATGAAGGAATGAACCATGCTCGAAGCTACAGCAAATGACATGAAAGCAAAAAGACCGACTTCTACTCCACATGGGCAGAAGTCTCAACACGAAGTTTTTTTCCTTTCTTTTTATTGACTTTTGTCCAGCCATCCTGGGGTGTGTGTGCTAAAACAACTTGAAGGCTGGAGTTCTCCACCATGGGGGTCTCCTTATCTGATTCAGAGGAGGAGGTCTCATGGACGCGTTTCTGGGTGATCGCTGTGGCAGTGGTATGCGCAGGACTAGCGAGCGTTTCTGGGTGATTCGTCTGAGGCGCCTGGTCTGGTTCTGCATCGCTCCCCTCATCTTCCGAGCTTGAGGAATTAGAGCTCACTGCTGGCGGCGGAGAACAAGGGGTCCATCTCGTGGGCTTGGTCTTTGCCATGTTATCCTTTTTCGTTTTTGCAAGGAGAGATGGGCAAGAATTCTGCAGGTGCCCTGTTAAGTGATAGTGGCGACAACGGAAGGCAGTATTCTCGTAATCCAGGTTCTGAGTCCAAACAAAGTCATTGACCTTGAGATTGATTTGGTCTGGCAGTCCCTTGCTTGGATCTAATTCCACACATATTCTGGCATATGTGTAAAGGCCTTGATTTTCCCTCCAGTAATCTCCCATTAAAAACCGGCCCAAGGTGTTGCCTATGCCCCTGTAGACTGCAATATGCCACAGGTGAGCTGGTAAGTTTGGAAGCCTGATCCAAACAGGTGTTCTGGTGATAACTGCAGTTGCTGGATCAAAATCTGGGAACCATGGGGTTAAGAAGAGCCCAGCAGTTCCCATAAACCAAGGACCTTCCTCTAAGGCCTGTTCATAATGCTTAGGATTGTCAAACAAAACTATAAAATATCCTTTTGAATAGAAGTTGACCTTGCAATGGTGAGCCCAGTTGGAATGAATCCATTCATAGAGGTCCTTAGAGCGTGGCCAAAGCCCATTGAATCTGCATATGATGGCTCTTTTTGCAAAATTTTGAAGGTCCTCTGCGAGTCCAGGGTGGGAGATCTCAACAGAGGGAACCTCCTCCAGTTTGTCAACCAGAAAAGGCTGGGGTTTGGGGGCCTCCGGGGGTTTGGGAGTCTCAGAATGAACTGCATCTTTGTAGGAGAAGGGAGGAGCAGAAGAAGATTGTCCTGCAGCGCCACCTCTCAGACGAAGGGAAAACACTAAAGAGCTATTACTTATTATGCAGTAAGAAGAGAGGGGAAGAAGATCATCGAGTTGTTTACCTTGAAATATAAGTCTTTGAAGGGCTGAGGGAATCCCGAACCGACGCTCCAGGTTTGCCTTGAGATACTGCACCAGGTCTGAAGGGCGGACCCAATGCAGAATGGTTTTGCCAGAAAGCTATGTGATTTGAATCTGAAAGGGGGCAGAGAAATTTTTAAAAGCTTTCCTGACCGACCCAGTGCCAAAGTCTTTTGGATCTCCTAGTGTCTGGCTATCTGGAAGCGGAAGGGGAAGAAGAGGCTTCTACAGATAGAAACTATCCCTCCGGCACAGATCCGCGGCAAAGGCTAGGGCTTCTGAACTGAGGAGAGACCGAATATTCGTTTGCAGCATAAGAACCCTTGTCACGTCTCAGAGAGAAACGAGAGATCTTATCGCTTGGGGCACCTCCTGTGTTTTCTAAAGCACGCAGAGTCTTCACATTATCGAGCCAAAGTCAAAGAGTTGGCGTGATTTGGAGAAACACTGCAGAATATGCCGAGCATCGATTGGGGTTGTAAGCGCCTCATGCTACGGTAGTGCAATGACTTTTCGAATCTTAAGAGATGGTGTGTGATTAGCCTTCACAGGGGAGAAATCAAACTCAACCCAAGCCCTGTCGGCGTTGAAGCTCCAGAGACAGAGCGTCTGTGAGTGGGGAGAGAAGAAACCCTAGTCGCCATTCTTTTTCTCTCTTTGATGGAGATCGATTACTCCCTCCTTCAAGGGTGAAAATGTTAAGTCAATGGTGCAAACACGTTTTGAGGGTGCAAACACTTTGTTGAGGGCTTAAATGTTGTGGATGGCACAAATCGATTAATTTTATGTTGATATTGCTTAAAAATTTTCCTTCCAAAGGTTCACCACGATGATGTGTATGAAATTTTTAAAATGCAAGCTAAGAATGATAAACAAACTTTCACTTTCATTTTTTTCAATGAAAAACCTAGCTACTAAGGGAAGAGAGCAAATAATTTGTGAGCAAACAAATCAATAAGCACAAACTAAATGCAGATTTCCTAATGTTCCTTTTGCAAAACACACAAAATTCTACATGCAAATGCAAGTTTTTCTTTTCAGTTTCTTTAATGTTATGAATGAAGAAAAAAACTAAATGCACTAAATCAACAATTCAAATGCCTTTTACTTTCGAGAAATGAAGAATACAAACAACAATTTCTCTTTTGAAGGAAAAATGAGGATTTTAACAACAATTTCTCCTATCAAGGAAATGAAGAATTTACGACAATCTCCTATTTCAAAAGCAAATGATTCTTAATGCGACCATAAAAAATACTTTGAAATCAACTTGTCAATGATAAATAAATTTTTTTTAAACAAACATTGAACAAATTTTCATTCAAAGGAGGAAGAAGTATATAGATTCATTGGTCAATTTGAGGATCAAACTTTTCAAAACACAGCAGAAAACAAACTGAATCAAATTGCAAAGGAAAATTCAAAGGAATCTGGATGGTTTCAGGAGTCAACACAGTCTCCAAGGGGAGACAGTGCTCTGCAACACAGGCCTGAAAGGGAGATAGTGCTATGCAAAGCACTGTGTCCTGTCCAAGGGTGCATTGGGCGCAGTGTATAAGGAAAAATACTATTGTTTAACTCACTCTCTTTGCAAATTTCGCTTTGAAAAAGTTTAATATTTATGAGTAACAACTACTGGGTGGATAAACAAAGAAATCAAAGGCATAAACACCTAGAAATAAGAGAAATTCTCCCCAACGGAGTCACCAATTTGTTGGACAAAATTGTGAATTACGGATAAAACACACTTCCCTAGACAGGTGCTAGTCTAGAACAATAGATTAAAGACTATACGACTATTTCTCCTAACTAAGAATAGACACATAGAATGGATTATAGGCTTACTTGTGATCCAAGCGCTTCTAAATGGCTCCTTCTGTTGCTTCCATTGCAGCTTCAAATTCCAGCGGTTTGTGTGAAATGCTTCCTGCAAGAATGAACACTAAGCAACAGAAGATAGCAATAATACAGATGTCTATTCAAGTTAGTTTGCTAAATCAGTAAATCATAAACCATATACATCAACCAATATCTTGCACTATGGAAAATCAAAGCCAATACAGATGCATATAGGGAAAAATAAGTTGTACTCTTTATTAATGATAGAAGGAGAGGTTACAACCAAGTGACTGATTTGAAGTGACCATTCCAGCAACGTTTTCCACCCTCATCACAGTATAAATCTCTCTAGCAGCTGTTACACAAATCTAACTCTCAATTGAAAATTCACCCGAATCTCTCTACTCAAATTCTTCCTTCTCAAGCACTTAGATCTGTGCTCAATTTATAAAGAAGCTGAAGGTTTTTTTACAATCAATGACTTTCCAATAATAGGCAAGACATGTTCCCAATCTTGTAGATTTCAAATGAACACTTGGATTCGAAGCTTGACACATGTGAAATCTTCTAGAAGGCACTGGCCAACTGGAGATTCTTGAACAATGAGAATTTCGCTCCCAATGTGACCAACACACCTATGAATGTCAGGAAGTGCTTTGTAGAGCAGCCTTGCATGGGGCTACTTGCATATGCAACACACTTAGCCCCTTTATAGGCTGCTTTGGTGAGCTCTCATATGATATATAATAAGCTTCAAAATTTGGAAACCTTTGCTTGATGAAAATCTTGCTTGATTTGTCTTGTTCCTGTCTTAGGGCATGTAGCAACTTGAAATGATAGGGAATGATAGACCCTTACTCATTGGTCTTGGAGATGATGCCCAATTAACCAGGTTATTGGGAATGGTTCCCAAATTGACCTATAACAGCGGGGTGACTCAGAACACCACCACAAATCCAAAGAAGGACATAGGAAAGTGGTGTGATTTCCATAACAGCCCCACTCACAATACAAACAAATGTTAACCCAAACAGTCGATGGTGGCTGAACTTAAGGCACCCAAATCAAATGCATGTTCTGATACGGAACCAAAACCATCCAAGGGAGATGAAAAAGGGAAGCAGATCATTGATGCGGACCCTAGTTCCATTTTTACCACCACCAAGCTGCAGAGGGAGGATCCATAGGAGAGGAAGCGCCTATTCCATTCACAGATGTGGGTGAAGGGTTCTCCACTGCAATTTCTTGTCAATAGTGGAAGCCAAAAGAACCTCATTTAAGTAGAGGTCATGAAGCAGCTGCACCTACTGACCATAGCACACCCGCAACCATATACCATCAGGTGGCTTCACCTAGGGAGAGATCTATGCATCTGCCAACTGTGTTGCCTTTCGTAAAGCATCAAGCCATTCACGGATGAGGTATTGTGTGATGTTGCTCCTCTTGATGTAGATGATATATATTGGGCCAACCGTACTTGTGGAGGCGACATGTTGTGTATGAGTCAAGGCCTCATTTTGTTGTTATTAATTTGGGAAATAAATTTTACAGGATACCAGAGGTAGTATCGCCTCCTGCCATCTCCTTGACTATTGCAAAATAACGCCGTAAATTTTTTTCCCAAACCACAAAATTTATTTTCCTTACAACTTAGTCATTGGGAAAGAAGAATATTGTGGCCATAGCCTCGAAATAGGGCTCCCCTACACAGCTACAGTAGATAGAAAAAGTCATGGAGGAATATGAGGGCATTTTCTCCTCACCCACAGAGCTTCCTCTAAACTATCAGGACAAGCGCTCCATCGATCTAACCCCCGATGCACCATCGCCTGATATTGTCGTACCTCATTCGATTACATAGAAATAATCCACACATGTCCTGTCTGAGGAAACCAAATTTATTGAACGCGTCTAGCATGTATCCGCCACATCTCTTCTCATAGATAGGCTACCATCCCGCTAGCTAGTTTATTTCCATTCTGTATGTAAACATATTTTAGTTATTTGGTATTAACGAAATGAACTATTATTTCCACTGCATCTCTGTGTTTATGTCTATTTCTGTATTTTATTGCATTCCTGCATAAATTTGTATTAGTGGTATTCAAGCGATCTGCTCTTTCTCTGTTTTTCTTTGCATGTCCCCAATGAGGTCAGGGTATAAGGAGTTGGGGCTCGATCTGGTTGAAGCCTTTCACGATCAGCCTCGCAAACCCCGACGACCTCCCATGGAAGAAGAAAAGAAAGACGAGGAAGCATGAGATCCTATCAAAATATTTCTCAAGGAGGTCCTCGAGAAACAAAGGAATGCGATGATGGATAAATTTTCTTAGATCCTTCAACGGCTGCCCACCTGCGACGCATATGCATCCAACAACCACACTGGAGGTGCCACCCCCTTCAGGATATAGATGAAATTTGAAATTCCTGTATTTGAAGGCCAGATAGATGCAGACGTCGTAGATAGTTGGTTGAATTTTCTGGAAGGGTATTTCTCGATCCATGATTTATCCAACTGAGAAAATATTATTTTTGCACTCCTCAAAGCCTCCCCCTATGTCAAATACTGGTGGGAAACCTACTGTGAGCAAAAGGATGAGGGGGAACCCTCTCTGTTCTTGGCCGCACCCACTTGGAATTCGTTCCAAGATGGCATCAAGGAAAAATATTACCTCGTGGGTAACTATGAGGACAAGTACATCCAATGGACCATGCTGCGGTAGAAAAGGGATCAAGATGTGCACGAACTAACGAATTTGTTCCATACCCTACGCACAAAGTTGGGTATTAAAGATTCATAGAGACATTTGGTGCTCAAGTACCATAGTTTTCTCTAGAGACACATTCAAGAGGAAATGGAGTTCCTCGAAATTACCTCTCTTAGCACGGCATATTGTTATGCCGCCAATATTGAGCAGAAATTTAAGCAGAAGAAGTAAGACTTTGGATCCACAAATATGAAGCCAAGGAAAGGCACCCCCGAACCATAGAAAAAGGGGCAGAGCCAAAGCGAGGCGACTCAAAACACCAACACAAATCCAAATAAGGACATGGGGAAGTGGTTTGAATTCCATAATAGCCCCACTCACAACACAAACGAATGTCTGGCCAAACAGTCGCTAGTGGCCGAACTGAAGGCACCTGAATGAGATGCATGTTCTGATCCTGGGCTATAACCAGCCAAGGGAAATGAAAAAGGGAAGCAAATCATTGATGAAAATCCTAGTGCCATTGTTGCCACCACCAAGCTCCAGAGGGAGGATCCCAAGGATCCAGAGGAGGAGGAGTGCCTCTTCCATTCGCAGATGTGGGTGAAGAGTTCTCCACTGAAATTTATTATCGATAGTGGAAGCCAAAATAACCTCATTTCAGCATAGGTCATGAAGTGGCTCGGCCTAACGACCATAGTGCACCCGCAGTCATATACCATCGGGTGGCTTCACCCAGGGAGAGATTTGCGTGTTCACCAACGGTGCCGCCTTCCATACATCATCAAGCCATTCACAGATGAGGTATTGTGTGATGTTGCTCCTCTTGATGTCGCTGATGTATTATTGGGCCAGCCATACTTGTTTAGGTAACATGCTTTGTATGAGTCTAGGCCTCGTTTTGTTGTTATTACTTTGGGAAATAAAATGTACAGGATATCGGAGGTAGTACCGCCTCCTGCCATCTCCTGAACTATTGCAAAACAATATAGTAAAATTGTTTCCCAAACCAGGAAATTTATTTTCCTAAAACCTCACTCAAAGGGAAAGAAGAATATTGTGTCCACAGCCTCGAAACAGGGCTCCCCTGCACGACCGCAGCAGATGGACAAAGTCGTGGAGGAATACAAGGACATTTTCTCCTCACCCATAGAGGTTCCTCTACACTGTCAAGACAAGCACTCCATCGATCTGACCCCCGGCGCACTGCCGCCTGATATTTCCATACCTAATTCAATTACATAGAAAGAATCCACACATATAATTTCTGAGGAAACCAAATTTATTGAACGCATCCAACATCTCCGCCAGCAGGTCCACGACATCCTCGAAAAATCCAATACCAAGTTCAGCAGAATTTGCCTCTCATGGAGGAACTCAATGCAATGGGGACCATTTATTCCTAAGGAGGGAGGAATGATCCAGGTGTATATTGGAGGCCACCCACCTATTCCATTTGGACTTGAACCATCATCTCTTTCAATTTTTCACTTTCAGCACAACTTACTATTTTTAGCAGGTTTTCAGGTCCTGAACTTTCGGAGTTGTATGGAAGCCCTAATGATACAGGTGGATATTGGTGGCCACCCACCTATTCCATTTGAACCCTCATCCTCGATTCTTTCATTTTTTCAGTTTTGACAAAAATTACTATTTTTAGCATTTTTTCAGGTCCTGAACTTCTGGAGTCGTTTTAAGGTCATAAACGATGTTTTTTGAGAAAACCGGGAGAAACATAAGTCCATGGACCAAATTTTCTCACCTAAATATTTGTATTCCTTAGATATATATTTATAATGAGGTATGGTGCACGTCAAACGGAGATCGTATGCCAAAGTTACATCCCAGGGAAGTTGAAACACCAATTTACCCAAATGGGGCCCATAGTTTTGGTGCTTCATCTCCTAGGGTTAGGTTTTTGGATGTTTAGAGTTTTCCATTGTTTCTAAATAATAAATAGGCTCTCGAGCCTTACTGTAACATAGTTCAGAGGCATGTAGCCTCCACATCTCTTCTCAGAGATAAGCTACCATCACCCTAGCTAGTTTATTTCCATTCTGTCCGTAAACATATTTCAGTTATTTGATATTAATGAAATGAAGTATTATTTCGGTTTTTATTTCTATTTTTTTATTTTATTACGTTCCTGCATAAATTTGGATCAGTGGTATCAGAGCGGTCTGCTCTTTCTCTGTTTTTCTTTGCATGTCCCCAACAAGGTCAGGGTAGAAGAAGTTAGGGCTCGATCTAGTTGAACACTTGCAAGATCATTCTTGCAAACCCTTATGACCTCCCATGGCGGAAGAAAAGAAAGATGAGGGAGCAGGAGATCCTATAAAAATATTGCTTGAGGAGGCCCTTGAGAAAAAAAAGAACGCGATGATGGATAACGTTTCTCAGATCCTTCAACAGCTGCCCACCTACGGCATATCTGCATCCAACAACCACTCTGGAGGTGCCACCCCCTTCAAGGTACAGGTAAAATTTGACATTCTTGTATTTGAAGGTTAGATAGATGGAGACGTTGTAGATAGATGGTTGAATTTTCTAGAAGGGTATTTCTCGGTCCATGATTTCTCTGACTGAGAAAATATTATTTTTTCACTCCTCAAAGCCACCCCCCATGTCAAAGACTGGTGGGAAACCTACTGTGAACAAAAGGACGAGGGGGAACCCTCTCTGTTCTAGACCGTGCCCACTTGGAATTCATTCTGTGATGTCATCAAGGAACAATATTACCCCGTGGGGAGCTATGAGGACAAGTCCATCCAATGGACCATGCTGTGGCAGCAAGGGGATCAAGATGTGCACGAACTAACGAATTTGTTCCATACCCTACACACAAAGTTGGGTATTGAAGATTCGGAGAGACATTTCATGCTTAAGTACGACAGTTCTCTCCATAGACACATTCAAGAGGAAATGGAGTTCCTCAACATTACCTCGCTTGTATGCCACCATGATTGAATAGAAATTTAAGCAAAAGAAGCGAGACTTTGGATCCGCGAATCTGAAGCCAGGGAAAGGCACCCCCAAACCAAAGAACAAGGGGCAGAGCCAAAGCAGGGTGACTCAGAACACCACCAAAAATCCAAAGAAGGACACATGGAAGTGTGTGAATTCCATAATAGCCCCACTCACATCACAAATGAGTGTCGGCCCAAACAGTCGCTTGTGGCAGTACTGAAGGCACCCGAATCAGATGCATGTTCTGATCCTGAACCAGAACCAGCCAAGGGAGATGAAAAAGGGAAGTAGATCATTGATGCAGACCCTAGTGCCATTTTTTCCACCACCAAGATCCAAAGGGAGGATCCTGAGGATCCAGAGGAGGGGCAGCACCTCGTCCATTCGGAGATGTGGGTGAAGGGTTCTCCACTGCAATTTCTTGTCGATAGCGAAAGCCAAAATAACCTCATTTAAGTAGAGGTCGTGAAGTGGCTTGGCCTATTGACCATAGCACACCTGCAACCATATACCATCTGGTGGCTTCACCTAGGGAGAGATCTACGCGTCCACCAACAGTGCCACCTTCCGTATAGCATAAATCCATTCATGGATGAGGTATTGTGTGATGTTGATCCTCTTGATGTAGTTGATGTATTATTGGGCCAACCATACTTGTGGAGGTGACATGCTGTGTATGATTCTAGGCCTCATTTTTTGTTATCACTTTGGGAAATAAATTGTACATGATACCAGAGGTAGTACCGCCTCCTGCCATCTCCTTGACTATTGCAAAACAATGCAGTAAAATTGTTTCCCAAACCAGAAATTTATTTTCCTTACAACTCACTCACAGGGAAAGAATAATATTTTGGCCACAGCCTTGAAACAAGGCTCCCCTACATGATTGCAGCAGATGTACAAAGTCATGGAGGAATACGAGGACATTTTCTCCTCACCCACAAAGGTTCCTCTACACTTTTAGGACAAGCACTCTATTGATTTGACCCCCGATGCACCGTCGCCTGATATTTCCATACCTAATTCAATTACACAGAAAGAATCCACACATGTACTGTATGAGGAAACCTAATTTATTAAACGTGTATAGCACGTCCGCCAGTAGGTACACGACATCCTCGAAAAATCCAATACCAAGTTCAGCAGAATTTGTTTCCCATGGAGGAACTTAACTCAATGGGGACCATTTCTTCCTAAGGAGGGAGGAATGATCCAGGTGGATATTGGTGGCCACCCACCTATTCCATTTGGACCAGCACCATCATTTCTTTCAGTTTTTCACTTTTAGCACAAATTACTATTTTTAGCAGGTTTTCAAGTCCTGAACTTCCGAAGCTGTTTGGAGGCCCTAATGATACAAGTGGATATTTGTGGCCACCCACCTATTACATTTGAACCCCCATCATTAGTTCTTTCAGTTTTCAGTTTCGGCACAACTTACTATTTTTAGCAGTTTTTCGGGTCATGAACCAGGAACAACATGGTTCCATGGACCATTATATCTTCCATTAAAGTTTTAGTCCTCATATAGGTCTTTCTAACGAGGTACGGTGCACGTCAAACAGAGATCGTATGCCAAAGTTACGTCCCGAGGAAGTTGAAACACCAATTTACCCAAACGAAGCCCATAGTTTTGGCGCTTCATCTCCTAGGGTTAGGTTTTTGGATGTTTAGATTTTTCCATTGTTTCTCAATAATAAATAGTCTCTTGAGGCTCATTGTAACACAGTTCAGAGGCATGTATCTGCCACATCTCTTCTCAGAGATAAGCTACCATCGCCCTAGCTAGTTCATTTCCATTCTATCTGTAAACACATTTCAGTTATTTGATATTAATGAAATGAAGCATTCTTTCTGTTGCATCTCTGTGTTTTTGTCTATTTCTGTATTTTATTGCGTTCTTACATAAATCCAGATCAACATGTATATTGTACAGTTTATCAAGGAGGGTGTGATGTAGGGAAAACACCAGACAGGGACAATGGAGGGGGAACAACCGGGTATTGCATGGAATTTTATTTTACATTTTTACATTTTTTTATTAAACTACATTCTCTTTTAATTTTAAAAAATTAAATTTTAATTTTAATGTACATAAATTTCTTATATATATATGCAATTACACATGTTGTGCAGGGCCCCCATGATTCAGATGAGAGCATGAGGTTGACGGAAGGTATATTTCATCCAAATTCTCTAAATTGATGCAACATTTTATTTGATAGTATTTTTATAGTACATGTTATATTTACTTTTCTCTAACTTGATGCAACATTTTATTTGACAGTATTTTTATATAGTACATATTATATTTACTTTTATTGAATAATATAAATTTTGGACATATTTTAAATCTAAAACTCTTTAAATTATGATTTAGCACATGCTAATTTTGTAGTTTGCATACATTTTGCATGGTACAATTTTCACGACGCATGGTATGATGCTTAAAACTTGGCTTTACATATTTAATTTCATGCATATGTAGCAATGATTCAAGTAAATTTGCATTTAGTTGGTACATTTTTCATGATCATGTTGTTATAATGTTAGTAGATGATTCTTATGTTTATTTTAAAGTTGTTTTGTCACTTTCTATTTAAAATGAATCTATTGAAATTGCAAATTACAAAACACATGGTACATTATGCATTTGAACATGAATCTTATAATTAGGTGTAGATGTCTATTAAAGGTGATAGTTAACTTTTAATACAAATTTTTAAATGAATGCATAAACATACTAAAAAATTGCATTATAAAACATGACCATACAGTTTGCATGATGTGAATGTGGTTTGATGCTTTTAAAGGTTAAATACATATTTAAGTTCATGAATATGTAGCAATGAAAGTAAATTTTCATTTAATTCGTACATTTTGCATTTGAAATCATTCTTATAATGTTAATATCCAGTACATGTACATTTTTCATTAATATATCTAGAAATTCTATTATGGATCTATCAGTCAAGATAGCTAAAAATTTTAATATAAAGTTGTTCATGCACAAACATAATATAAAATATGACCATACAATTTGAATTATGTGCATGTGGTTTGATGCTTTTAAAGGTTTTGCATATTTAAGCTCATAAATATGTTGCCATGAATGTAAATTTGCATTTAATTGGTACATTTTGCATTCAATCATTCTTATTTAATGTTAGTAGATGATTCTTAGGTTTTGTTTAAAGTTATTTCAAGATTTCAAAATTTATAATTTAAAATGAATCTATTAAAATTGAAAATTACAAAACATCCAGTACATTTTGCATTTGAACATGAATCTTATAATTAGGTAATGTTGTGCTACTCAACAACCCCCCATTATAATTAGATAGTTATCTTACTAAATAATGGGGACCCTTTTAATTTTTAATCTAGACATTTTTAAAGCAATAAAACAAGTCATTTCACTCAAAAGGAAAAAAAAATTGTTATCCTAACTTAAGCCTTAGTTCTATTGGCCGAAAGACTTTAAACAAAAGTTGTTGAAGCTTTATTGCATATCGCATATCGCGAGTTGCAATTACAGATCAAAGCGCCCTATCATAAAAAATTGCGATGTGACTTGCCCGAATTAAAAGAAAATATGATTAAAGTCTTAAAAAACTTTAACAAAGGAAAAAGCCTCCACACATAATAAAATATACAATCGGTCCCACCAATATGCCACATCACTTATTGCATCTCTGCTCTCGTAAAATTGATATCAACAATTCATTTTTAATACCCGCTCCAATTCTCGATGCGATATATCGTAATTCCACATCGTGAACACCTATCCCTCAAAATTTGTGATTGCAATACTTATATCACATCGTGAAACTTGAAACGAGCTTGATCTTAAGATCTTCTGATGCGATAACACTATGATACATGTAATATTCCTAAATTAGCTCGTACCTAATTAGAATATTAATTTTTCTCTTGTCATTTAGTTAGATGATTAAATGGATAGGGAGGCCCATAAATCTCTTTAGTAGGCATAAATTCCCTCTTAATATGAAAAGGGATCATATTCATAGCTGGATAAAGCACCCTCATGTGTCAACAGGGGCTAATGCATGTGGATAAGGTCAATTTTGACCAAGTCAACAGCGCTGGTATGGAAGGAGTGGATCATCCATAGAGATAGTGCAGTGTGAATGGGAGGAATATTCCATGATGGTGGAAACCCTAATGAGTGGGACCCAAGGTAAGAAGGCTCACATTTTTTTATAAGGAGGGCAAGGCAGGCATAGTGGGGGTCATTATTTTTTATTTATTTTGTGGTATGCATGACTTCTTGCATTCTTCAGATGTTTAGTTGAGATTGTTGTGTTTTTTAGCACCGGGTGTTCCCGAGCGGGGATCCCACCTCTTCCCTTGAGGTAGCCTCTTGGAAAATTATTGTACCATCATTTCCACACATCTGGAATTTTGGCCAAGCATCAGTCTTTAGCTACAGTGTAGTTTCTGCAGAGTATTGTGTTGTGTTGTAGAGTGCTGTAGTGGAGGGTTGAGAAACCCACTTTCTAAGCTAGTTTTTTAGAGGAGGAGGCATTATTCTCTTTGGGATATTAGCAAGGGATTTTATTGAGCTTTCTTTCACATCTTGGCACCAAGCCAACCTATTCACATCATCTACAATGTAGATTCCCTCTTTGACTACATTATTTCAATGAGAATTTGTAGTGGAGGTTTCAGTGCTTGATTTGGAGGGTGACATCTTCAGTGTTAGGATCAGCCTTTCACTTGAAGGGTCTATTGGAGGAGATATATTCATCATATATATCATATACAACCATATTCATCTAGTATTTAGTAGCATTTTTTATTCAGCCTTAGGGCTACATTCCAACATTTTGCTATTTTTGTATATTTCAGGAAATCCTTCCCGGGTTGTCTTGAAAATGTGTTTGGGAGCTTAGATCTATGTTCCTGGCTGTTAGTCATCAGTAATTTTCACCTGTTTTAGATGACTAAATTCTTTGTCCAAGATTTCTAGAAACAGAATTCAAGAATTATGTGAGTTCTAGAAATCCCCTCAAAGATAAAAATTTTCATTATCTCACCTCCTTGTCAAAGCATGGCCAATCTATCGCCCAGACAAGAACACTTGTCCCTCACTCTCACTATGTCTACCATCCATGCATATAACACTCTGTCTCTATCTACCTAAGCCCTCTACTTTCACACCTTGTTTCACCAAGTAAACCAAACTTTTCTCTTTGCTCACCAAGTGCCTCAGGAAATGGTGTTGTCAAAACTCCCTGCCTGAAAGCTCTTTGAAATAGAAACAAGGTTTTCTAGTGATCTAGGATGGTAGTGAATAATAGAGTATCAAAAACCCTGTATCTTCATCCAAACCCTGTTTCAAGTTTTCAGTCAAAAAACCTATTCCAAAGCATTACAATGAGTCAAATAGGTCCACCTAGGTTATGCACTACCATGGTTCTAATTTCACTATTTCCACTGCTATTCAAAGGTGAATTCAAGAGAACACAAAGTTGAGGCTTATCATTATCCAAGTAACATTAAAGGACCTCCAAAGGTACCCTCTTGATCCAACAGTAAGTCTACAAAAGAACAACATACCATGTCCAAGCATTTATGTAGGACTGCTTAGTAATTGGTCAATAGTAGAACAGAGGCATAGAAGGAGACCTAAAGAGCTAAGGAAGACATCCACAAGCAGGTAAATAGGTACAAAAAGCTAAAATCTACAGGAAAGATCATGATCTCATGATAAGTATAGTAAATTATTGTCCATCAAAAGGTCTGTGTAAATCTCAAAAAGTCAGTGGCACATAAGCAGCATTGCTCAAATAGTCAAAGAGATCATTGAAAGGATTTTTGGCCTCAAGCATGAAGCTGGTATAGGGACAGCTACCCTTTGCCTACATCCCTGAAAAAGAGACCAACGAGCTATCAAATAAGAACCTAAGGTGAGATGAGGTAAAAAGGAGGATCATGATGCAGGAGCATCAAGCTCAAATTTTATTATTTATTTGTGTGAAATAGGGGGTGAGGCTTTTTAATATTTTATTAATTATTTTATTAATTTTAATAATTTATAGAGAAAAGTGTAAAGGTGAGGATTATTGTATATATTCTTTTAATAAATAAAAGGATAGAATTAGGTAGCAAATTTATGGAGTAGGAATTCTATGTACGAGACTTTGTTGAGTCCACACCTAGAATGAATCTAAATTAGATTTAGTTGAGATTTGTAGGGAGAGATTTTTGGAATGGAGTAAATCCATATTAATGTATAAATAAGGGAGTTTTGTAAGGAAGAAAATAAGCTGAGAAAGAGTGGGAAATGAGGAGAATGTGAGGAACGATTGGAGAACTTTTGTAATGGGCCAAGAGCTTAGAAGCTTTTCATTGTAATATATGGCCAGAGAATTTTTATATTTTATATTTGTAGATGATTTAATAGCTCTTTCTCCTATATGTAATTTTTAAGCTGAATATTTTTATGGTCTTATTTGAGATAACAATTGAGCATTTCATATTTGAGTGAAGAAGTGAGTCTTATATGCTAGAATCTGCTTTCTAGAAGAATCCCTACATCATTTGGTATGAGAGCCCTAAAAATATCTGTGTTGAATTTGAAAATTTATATGGGCATAGATTAGTTGTGCACTGTGAGAAACTAATTTGAATGCAAGATCCAAATGGCAAAGGAAGGAAATTGTCCATAAACGTGGACGTATTGGAAGAGCGCCATGAATTGTGACATCTCGTGCGAATTGATCAACGTAGAGATTTATATAAGACCATTACGCAAGGCTGAGTTCATGTTAGTGAAGACCATGTCATTACTAAGAAGGATTCAACTATAATGCGTAGCACACAGCTGTTGAACGCAGCCGGACATTGATGGTAGCAGTGAATTGACATGATAAGCAGTATCCGAAGTAGTGGAGAAATACTAATGCCAAGAGACAGCGTGATAAAGGAAGGGGAGACCCCATTAGCATGAGAAAGCTACGGCTAAAGGTAAAATCACAAGTAATATATATTTGAAGTCTGTGTTTGATGGAATATGTCAAATTCCGAGAGCTTGATGGTTGTAGGGTGGCGAAGACTATCGTGTAAAGAGTTGCACTAGTCAGATAGCCATTACTCCACCATAGAACAAATTACGACGGTGTTGGATGCACTAAATATTAATTTGTTACAATTCTGAAAAGGTGCTCATTCGTCATTCGTATTAGGATTCTAATACGATCAATGCCCTGCATATTTTAAAGGTGGAGATGACAGGTAATACGAACTAACCTGAAATAAAAGGTGGCGGAGAACTTGGAATATGTATGGCTTTATGAGTGATGTTCACCTGAGTTCTATAGAGCGTTAACATAATCGATACAATGTAGGACTCAGAATATTCCAACTCAGCATATTGATAACCTATCCCCACGTCCATCCAGATGGTCTACAGGCCCGCAATAAATCTCTGGTGTAAGGTGAGTATGAATCAGCCTATAACCTTTCTGGAGCTGTAGACCTGTTTGTGAATCAGAGGTGGAGAAATAACGAGTGCAGAATGGTGGAGCTTTGCGGAGTGTGGACTCATCATCATTGAGTTCGGGTGATGATTCGAATGGTTGGAAGACTGTGGAGCCTATTATCTCTTGGGAAAAGGTGTGGTAAGCGTTGTGGAAGGGTGTACTCATGGAAGAGTGGTGTTTTATTGCTGGAGTGATTCTGTGGACGTTGAAGTACTGTGGTGAGGATTTTTTGTCATAGGTTCTCACGCCTCCAGTCAGGACCTTTGGAACTAACATCAGTCAATTTAGATTCTGATTTAGATTGACAATTGCTGAGTGATGGTGGTGCGTTTGGAGGAGGTGAGGCTGTCGAAGTTTACGTGGGAGGCACTGTCATTCCAACTTTGTCGTGTGTCTAATACGACAGTGACAATGTTGTGTCACAAGCCCCCATGACATTTGTGTGGGTATTACATATATTACATGGGTTATGACATTAACGTTGAAGTGTAACGTTGAGGTCTTGAATTAGTTACAAGTGGTTTATGCAATGGTTTATATGGTGACAAGGTATGAGGTATGATGCAGCCCATATGACATTCAACTAAATTTTTGTTGTTCAATGAATTCAATGGATTTCACTTATTCACAATATGTTTTAAGTGAGATCTTAAAAAAAACCATTGGGTTGAATAATAATATATTGGTTTGTGACACTTATATCATTTGTGTTGGAAAATAAGAGGTGTTAGCACCTAATTTGAACCTTAGTCTGAAAGAAGGAAAATCAGGGTAACCTCAAACCATGCTCAGCCTTGTAGCTAGCCCTACAAGGTCAGGAGAGGGCTCTCTCTGGGAAAAATATTCAATGAAGTATAACTGCAAAACTAATTTTAGGCTAGGTATAATAAATGGGAATGTTTTATAAAAATTTTAAGGTTATAAGGATCAAATGGGGTTGGGCAGTTTGAATCTAGGGAGTTAAATCAGAGATACAGGGTATTTCATGGGGCAAGGTAGGAAGGATTTTAAAAAATTATTTTTAATAATGATGGAATGTATAAGACTGGTGAGAAGCTGAAAATGGTGTAGGAGATGGATCATTTTCAAACAGTAGAAAACATAGAGTATTGAATGATTTCCCAAGGCAGAGCATTATACAATGGATTCTGCCTATCTATCTTGAAAGCATTCAACCAGAGATATGAAAGAATGAATGGAAAACATATCAATTAACAGATGAACACAAAGGAAAGAACAATACTAAAATCCATACCACAGGGATCCCACAAATCAGTGTTTCATTTCTTTATTAGTTCCCTGCTAAACTGTTACAAAATGGAGCGTAGAGCATCCTCAATAATTCCAACTTATTCCACTGTGACCCCCTTACAAATGACTCAAAAATTACATTAAATAGATAGAATTTTGAGGGGAGTAGATCCATAGAAAGAGGAGTTGTTTTACCAGCTCAGGAACTGAAATCTGAACATAGGAAAAAGACCAACAATCTACCCCTGAAAAGAAGGAGAAACAATACATTTTGACCATCTGGAGGATTTGCAGTTGCTCGAACAGAGTAGAATAAAGACAAATTTGGAACCATTTCTCCTTTTTATCGTTGCTGTCGTACTCTGTGTTTGTATTTAACTCTCGACCTTGACCATTTCTTTTCTTTTGTTGAAAATCCCTTTTATGCTGAGAAATATCCTTTGGAACCAATAAAACTGAAATCTTCCCTTTAATGAAGAAAAGACCCCGTCTGAGTGAAAAAGAACAAAGAAAAGAATGGTGGGCCCAAGATGCGATCACAAATCACAATCGCAAATCGCAATCGGAAAGGGGGGAAGGTGTATTGGGACAATGCGATTGGAAACTGTGATGTGATAGTGTATAGGGGGAGTCTCATGGGAAAATCGAAATCGCAAATCGGAAATCACAACGAAAGAGGAATGTGCACATCGTATTGATAACTTGCGATGCAATGGAAGCGGGTGCGATGGAGTAATACAATAGAGGTGCACGGATAAGCGAGGGAAAGTGATGTCCGATGGTGTAAATGAAAAATCCGTTTAAAATAAATAAAAATGAGTTTTTTGCATTTTACAAAGGGAAAAACCATTTTTCATTGAAAAGGCGGAAGGGATTTAAGGTGGGACCCAAGGGACGAATCGCAATCGCAATCGGGAAAGGGAGTGGAGGCAAAGTACTTATATGAACTGCCGATTGTGATGTGCGATTCATCACATTGGCGGGAAAAAGTGCGGAGGTTTAAATCATGCGACAAAATCATTTTGCGATGAAAAGACTTAAGAAACCTTTAAAATCGATTTATTTCATTTAACAAATGAAATAGCACTTTTGTTTGGGAAAAGGCGGAAGGGTTTATGGTGGGACCTAGGCCAATTGCAATCGCAAATCATCGTAGGAGTGGAGCGGGAGTAAGGCTACGGGAAATGCCGATTGCGATTGTGCGATCACTTGTGAGCCGTCCAATCGGAAGGGCGGATCGACGGTGGAGATGCGATTGGCGGGAGTCCATCGCATCGTAGATTTGTAGTCGAGGAATGATCAATCGAAAGTATGTGATCTGAGTGGTGTGATTGGATCGGGGGGAAAAGGGTGTGATCGGATCGGGAGAAAAAGGATGTGATCGGGTCGGAGGGAAAGGGGATTACAATGAAAAACTTCAAAATTATATGAAAGGGTAAAGTTACAAAGTATAAGGGACAAATGAAAAAAGGGGTAAGGTTAGACTTTGGGGACTTTTATTCAGTTAGGCATATTTCCAATCCAAAAGTCAGTTTTGGGAGCATGATATATAGTTGGAAAGCTCTTTCTAGGCTCTATCTGATGGGCATACTTGGAACATGATTTTACACTAAAAATATTGTGGAAAACATCTCTGAAAAGTAGGGTGGTGGTTCTGTGGAGATAGCAGCTTCTAAAGTTCAACTTATTACATATGAAGACATAAAATTACATAAGGAATAATAATAAAATCAAAGTACCATGCTTTTCACCTCAAAAGATGTTTTGAGCTGAAAATTACATCAAGCTTGATGGAACAATTCTTCAATCTTTCCAGATACTGTGCCTTTGAGTTTATTTGACCTCCTCATGACCTTGCCGATATTTATTGACACTTAACTTATCAATTTGACCATGATGAGACCCTAGAACCTAATGAGACCAACCCTATGACGTAATGACATGAATTGTGGAGTGAAAGTGAATCATGACTGAAGACCATAGAGGGGGGAATTAGCAAGTTTCATATGAGGGAAAATTGATGAAAAACCACTACCATCAATGAATCCATGACCTAATGGAATGTTGAAAATTTATGGTATGGGACTCCTACTATGAAAATTCAAAGAGAAAATTTGATCACTGATGGAAGTATGACAAAACTGACACTAACATTGGCTCCAATGGGGATGGTAGCTCCTTGGAGGTGCCAAGAACGCCGTAGACCAAGTAGCCTTATCCATTGGGCAAATATGGTCAATATCTAGAAACTAACACAATGCAGACTGAATTTGACTCAAACTATGTCTAGAAACTAAATTAAAACCAGCAAAGCTTACACATATCATTCAAGTTTTATAACCTTCACCTCGAGCCCAAAAATTCAATGATTGTGTACTTGAAATCTGACCAACAATGGCATGGTATATACAATGACTATTACATAAATTTGGATCCATTATCTCAGAAATGGTAGTGCTTCAAAAGCCTACCATTCACTGGCCCTCCAGGGCAATCTTGTCCGTCCATCTCTGTGAGCAAGAAATCATTTTGTCCCCTGTATGCTGAAATATTGTATGGTCCTTTCCACAGGTTGTCGAACTTACCATGCTTCCCTTTGTCCTCATTTCGTGCATCCCATTTTAGCACCACATCTTCCAACTAAAAATTTTCTGCTTTGGTTTTCTGATCATAGATTTTCTTTATCTTTTCCTGCAACTGGATAGCGTCCTGAGAGACTTCCTCCCTTGTTTGTTGAAGGTGAATCATTTGGTTGATCCTTCTCTGATTAACGTCCTCTTCACTTCCGGCCTCTTGCAATAGTCTCATGACCGAAACTGTAAGTGATGTAGGAAAAACAGTGTCAGTACCATAAACCAATTCAAAAGGTGACATACCTATGGATTTATTGCTGTTGACTCTATCTGCCCATAACGCATTGATGATCTTTCGATGCCAGTTCCTCTTATTTGTTTCTAGCATTTTCTTAATTATGTTTATCAGAGATTTATTTGATGATTTTTCCAGGTCGTTTCCTTGTGGGTAATATGTTGTTGAATGGCCCAACAAAATATTGTATTTTTTGCAGAATTCCACCATCTTCTTAGATTTGAACGATGCTGCGTTATCTGTTATGATTTTGTGAGGGCAACCAAAACAAGACAAGATATTTGATTCTAAAAATTGAATTATTACCGTATCCGTGGCCTGCCTTGCTGGAATGGCCTCGGTCCATTTGGTGAAGTAATCGGTACCTCTCAAGATCCATCGATGCTGTGCTGATGATGCAGGATGGATTTCCCCTATGAAATCAAGTCCCCACTGCTGGAAAGGAGCATTCACTGAAACTGGTTTCAAAGGAAGAGGAAGCAGTTTTCTTTTTCCTTGGAAAACTTGACACTCATGACAGCTCATCACTGTTTTATACAAATCTGAAAATAAAGTGGGCCAATAATATCCTGCTCTCAACACTTTGTTAGCTGTAGTTTTCCAAAAAAAATGACCACCACAATCACCTTTGTGAAATCCATGCATCACCTGCTGAGCCTCATCTTCAACCAAACAATTAAGCAGAATACCTCCTAGATCTTTACAATAAATAGCACTGTTTAAAATATAGAATTTAGCAGACTTAAGTTTTAGTGATCTACCTTTGCTTCTAGACATCTCGGGAGGTGATGAAAGATGCTGAAGAACATAAACTATGTCTGAATACCATGGTGATTGGAGAAATATTTCTGAAACTAGAATAAGCAAACCTTCATCCTCATCCTCTGACATTGCTGCTATGAGATTTATATCCAGGGCACGTAGGTTTGATTGGGCCATTAGCTTTGCTAGGCCCTGTCCTTTGATCAACTTTGTGGGTTTAATCTCCAAATAATATTCCAACATTGCTTCTATCCACTTACCTCTTCTTCCCTCCAGATCAATTTGCATCAGGACATCCTTCATTGCTGCAATAGAAACATATGCTATAATATGTGAATGCAGAATGTATACTCTAAAACCCTTCAATGCTTTTATAAGAGCCAATGCTTGTTTCTCAATGATATTATACTGCAAGGCAGCATCTCGAATGGTCCTACTGAAAAAATCAATGGGCTTTTCAATCTGATCTCTCTTTTGCATTAATACAACAACCATAGTATGCTCTGATGCAAATGAAAATATAATGAAATCTTGAGTGTAATCAGGACTAATCAAGACTGGGGCATTGGATAGAGCAAAATTTACCAAATTAAATGACTTGATAGCCTCCTCACTCCATTTGAAAAGGTTATCCTTTTTCAACATATTGGTCATTTCTCTTAAATGTTCAGCCAAATTGGGTATAAATCTATGCAAGAAGTTTAACTTACCATTAAATGTCTGAATCTCCTTTTTGTTACGTGGCAGGTATATATGCTTAATTGCCTCCATTCTTGCAGGATCAATGTGGATACCATCTTTAGAGATGATGTGCCCCAGCAGCTTGCCCTCATCCATAGCAAACAAACTTTTCTTCGGATTGAGAGAGATCCCAAACTTTCGGCATCACTGAAATGCAATCCTCAAGTGGTGCAAATGTTCATCATCAGAACCCGAAAACACTATCAGATCATCCAAATAAATAACCAGAAAACATTTTTTCATTGGCAAAAGAAATGTCCATTTCTCGCTAGAAAGTGGCTCCAGCGTTCTTCAGACCATATGGCATTTTGGCATACTAGAAAGTTCCCCAGGGTGTTGTGAAAGCAGTCTTGTCTTGGTCTTTCTCATGCACCAAGATCTGATTATAGCCTGAGTAACCATCGAGTAGTGACATCATTGATGCTCCAACTACTCTTTGCAGAATATGATCCATCTTCGGAAGTGGATAGTTATCCTTTAAGGATACTCTATTCAGATTTCGGAAGTCTATGCACAACCTTATCTCTCCTGTCTTTTTGCGTACTGGGACCAAAATTGAAATCCAATTAGAAAATCTAATTGGGACAATGATACCAGCTTTATACAATATGTTTACCTCTTTTTCAACAGATGGAAGCAACTTTGGGTTGATCCTTCTTAGCTTCTGTCTAAATGGCTTCTGATCTGGCTTGATGGGAATAGTATGCTGAATTATATTTTTGTCATACACCTTCAAATCTGAATAATCCCACGCAAACACATCAAAAAATTCAGAAATTAGTTTAACATACTGTTCCTTTACCTCATGGGACAATACTTTTGATAATTTCACAAATTTAGGCTTGTCAGTTGTTCCAAGATTAAGATCTTCAACTCATTTATCAGTAGGCACCAAGCTCGGTTTCTTTGCAACATCATCTTGATCAAAAAGCTCCTCTAAAGGTATGAGACCTCTAGAAATTACATTGTCTTTCAGCTGCAATACATCCATCTGGTTTACTTCGATTTCTTGATCATCATAATCACCCTCTATGGAAGTATCCTTGAATTTTCCTTCATTCTGCAAAAAAAAATTGATTTCATTGTCATCCCAAAACACTTTCCAATACCTTAAATTATCCGGAACAGCAAGCCGATGTTTGACATAAATTTCAAATTTTTTGCTGGAATTCATTGGAATATTCAAATTGCTTGCAGTAGTGGCAAGAGAATCTGCAATAAGATTCTGCATTTGGGGTACTGTTGTCAAAGTGTATTTAGAAAACGTCCTCAAGATGTCTAGGACTGCATTCCTGTAGGCTCTTAATCGCGGATGTTTTGCTTGATACTCTCCCTTTACCTGTTTGATTATCAACTCTGAATCTCCATAGACAGAAATCCTCTTTGCCTTTAACTTCTTCAAAATTTTCAGACCTGCGATTAAAGCTTCATACTCTGCTTCATTGTTAGAGCAGTCAAAAGCCAATTTTTAAGCACATACTCTAACATTACTAGGAACCTTTTCAGGCTGGAAAACAGGGCTCCGAATCCAAATTCCTATACCAGCACCGTCCCTACCAACAACTCTGTTACACCATTTTTTGGTCAACTAACCTATTATCATTAGATGGACCCAAGTACACCATGTAAGACCAATTTTACCGTAAGTAAAATTGCTTTCACTATGTGAAATAACTTAGTAAAACAACTTTATTAAGCTGTTTATGGTCTAAACATGAAACCCCAAAAGGAAATAATAAACAAATCTATATTTGTTTATATTTCCTCAAAGAATAATTAGTTAAACATCAATTTAATTATTATTCCTAGTCATATTTAACCCAAAACAGGGAAATCAATTAAACAAATCCTTATTTATTTGATTATTTCCTAGGAATAAGTTATTTAATCCTTATTTAAATAATATTCCTAGTTAAATTTGACTAAATCATTTATAAATAATTAAATAAATCATTATTTATTTAATTATATTTCCACCATTTCCTTAAAATAATAAATAAATCATTTATTTATTTATTATTTATAAATAAAGGATTCAACCCAAGTCAAAAATCCTTTTCCCTCCAATAAATATAATAAAATATTCCTAAAAGGTGGTTCTAGAATTTGGTTAATAATATTTTATTCATACATCAAGTTCTAGAATGCCCTAATATTTTGTTATAAATAGAAGGGTTTTCTCATTCATTGGTCACCTTTCATTGCATATTAGATCACTCTGGATCTATATTCTTGGTCTGACTTTGAGCCATTATCATTGTCACATTCTCCATCATTTGCTTTGTGAGCTCCCTTTGAGTTCTATGTTTGTCTGGGTTTTCTACACCAACAAGAGAGAGAAATTCTAGATCTGAAGTGCTGAGGACTTTCAAGAACCCATCCCATTGAGGAGAATTGGAAACACCTTTCTTTTTTTCCTCCCAAGTGCCCTTAATATAAAATTCTTTCAAAAATATTATTCTTGTCTTGTCTATTGGATGCATGGAGCAAAACCTTATTTTTGTTGCTTAATGTCTTTTTATGCATAGATCTGGATTTTTGCAGCATTTGTCTTGATCAACTAACTGCAGATTTGAAGATATTAGCAACCATATTTGATGTTAGGGCTATTTGTTATGCGTAGCTAAAGTGATCTTTTACGATGAAAGATTCATACTAACAATTGGCGACTTCACACGGGTTTTCTTTTGCGACCGCTGTCGTTTTATCTATTCCTGCATATCCAGCTGTTTTAGACCCTAGGGTTTCTCTTCTATTTTTTTTTTTCTATTTTTATGGTGATTTTCACCCCTAAAACCCTTAAACAGTCAAATTTTTAACTTCCGTGTGTTTCTGGCCTTATTGCGCAGGTGATAGACATCAGTCGCAGCTAAGACAACAAATTTTTCTGAAATCTGCCACTGAGAGAGCCGGATCTGTAGGTCGCACTTATCGGTCCAAAACCTACAACCTAGACTGGAGGATGCACTTTTCTGCCTAAAAACTGCGACCTGGACTGAAAACAGGTCAAAACCTGCGACTTGCACTTTTTTCTGCACTTTTCTAGCAATTTTTCTGGGTTTGTCTGAAGCTTCTGTTAGGGCTTTCCAGCATCTGTCTCTGCCCGTTTAGACCTATTTCTGATCTGTTCTACTCAACTAAGTGGGACTCTCGCCCCTTAGGGATTTATTACGCTCCACTATTTTGTGGAAGAGTTTTAGCTGTTTCAGACGTCTGAATTTTCAGAGTTTCAGTCTTTTCCTTTTCAGATTTGATACCTCATTTCTAGATCCCTCTAGATCAGCTCTTCTCCCTTTCAAATCACCTCCTATAGTTTTGTTTGGGTTTACCTCTAGGGTCACCTCCTTGTCCCTTCTAACTTTAGCTGATTTCCCTCTCTGTTGCAGCAACCTTGCCTCTGCCTCTTTGCTGTTTTTCTGCACCTCTTTTCAGCAGATTTCTCCTTTAGATCCCTGTCCCTCCCGACCTTAGATCTATTGGCCTATTTTTAGTGTGTTTTGATTATATTTTTTCCCTCTTTTAGACTAGTTTTGAGAGACCCGCTTTCTTGGGTTAGATCGATGCATTGTTAGCTGTTAATTTTATGTTATTTCAACCTTATTTATTGTTCTTTGCAGATTTATTTTCAGTTACGCAGCACACTTTTTCTCTTACTCTCAAAACGTCTGGTTTTAAAAATTAAAATTAACACACGCCACACACTGACCCTAAGTGAAGAAGAGCCTGGTTAACATCGCCTAGCAAAGACTTTAAAATCAATTGTCACTGCACCTCTCTACCCTTGTTTCGACATCGACCTCACTTGATTCTGCACCTCCCTGCCCTTGTCGGTTATTCTTCTTCCCATCATCATTGCACCTCCAAGGCGTTTATCTCGGAGACGTCTTGGCCTTCACCCTCAGTTTCCGGTTGGTCGACTTACTCCTTCCCGCCGTCATCGAGTTACTCCTCCCTCGAGTCTGCACTCCGACTCCTCTTCTGATTGTTCGGGTTCTCCCCCTACTTATGGTTCTCCCCTTATTACCTTCACCATGTCTAGTTCGGGACCTAACACTAGCAACCCCGGCCCTACTGCTGGGTCTAGTTCTAGCGGAACCACCACTGGAACTACCTCGACTGTCCCTTTGCTCCCTATATGGCTGGTCTCAGTCTCCCTGATTTCAACGCCACGATGTTAGTTGGCCTGCTATGCCAACCAAGCTCCCCTCCGACATTCCCAAGTTCGAAGGCCTTGCTAGTGAAGATCCCTCCAACCATATCCAATCTTTTCACATGTGGTGTTCATCCAATTCCATTACTGATGATTCCATCGATCTTAGATTGTTCCAACGCACGCTCATCGGCGAAGCTTCTAAATGGTATGTTGATCAGACCGCCTCTTCCCATACCACCTTTGCGACCATTGCCCAAGCCTTCTTATCTTATTTCCAGCTCCCTCTCTGATACGACACTGGTACAGACTCTTGATTTCCTTCCATCAATCCTCTTCGACCCGTCTTTCCACTCATGTCCAGGAATGGCGGAGAAGAAGGAGCTTATGTTGAGCCCCCACCTTTGAAGATCGGGTTTATATGGACTGGTTCCTTCGCTCTCTCTTACCTGCCATTCGGCAAAGATGTCGCATCCCAGTTTCCCTCAAGCCCCAGAAGAAGCCACCCCTCCCAAATAGCCTTGAAATATGACCTTATCTATGCTCAATCTGGTTATGTTTATACCGTTCTTCACGACCTCCCCAAACCCGGTGGCGCTAACGCCCACGAGGGGCATCTCACTCGCTGACGGTATCATTGGAGCTCTTTCCCATACCTGTACTCAACCTCCTATGGGCTATGGTTTCCCTCCAGGAGGGGGCCAACACCTCCATCACTTTTCGCCCTCCCGGGGTAGCATGTATCCGGGATACGACATGCCTCCTCCTTTTGCCCACTCTCTTGCTTACCTCAATATTGCCCATCCTCACCCTTATCCTTACCCACAACCTGGTGTCCCGACTCCTCCAGCATTTGGACCTCCCACTCCCTTGCCTTCTCAACCCATAACGACAACTCACTACCCCCTCCAGAGGCAAGTATTTGTGCAACGAGGAGCATGACTAATCCTCTTCCTTCTCAAAGAAAGAGGAAATGCAATCAAAATCAATCTGCCTCTCGTAATCATGGATCCAATCCTCAAAGTATTGATTCTAACAACGCTAACTAGCCCACCAGAGCTCTCAAACTTAAGTTGGACGAGCCTCTTCACACTAATAAGCCCTATTCATGTTGCGGTGTTTATGGTCATTACACTCACGATTGTCCCCTATTACCACAGATACGAGAAAATGTGGGAGTCTCGGGGCCCATGCGGGGACAACATTCCTCCCCCTCATGTTCTTCCCAATGCGGCTACTTCTCAACCCGTTGTGTTTACTGGATCCTTTCCCTCAATAAGGATTCATGGTTACTCAACCACCTCATGCCCAGATAACCACTCAATCTTCCCCTTATGGTTCCTCCGATTACAGATTCTCATGATGACTTCGACCAACCTCTCACAGTCGACCTTAACCTTCAAACTCGGTCTCGTCGGTACCCCACGCCTCCTGCTTTCGTCTATCCCCAAGTCTCCTTCTTCGGGTCCTCTGAGCCTCTTTTGACACCAAATGGTCCTTTGCAAATCCCTCAACCCAAAGTCGAGGTCCCTATAAAGGTTCCTAGGGGCCCATTACACGAAATGTCGCTTCTAGTCGAGCTGCTCATTCGTATAGCATAGTTGATGATTTGGCGCAATCTCCTACCGCCATTTCAACACGGAACTCCTCAATCATTTCCTTCTCAAAGGAAGGCTCTACTATCTGCCATGGGCGGCTAGCAGATCCTACGATGACCAATTGATTGTTTTTTCGATGCATGTCGGTCAGATCATCCTTCCCCTTCCTGCTTCGTCGCTTTCCAAATCCCATTCAAAATATGGGAACGTGAATGTGTCTCGATGTATTATTGATGAGGGAGGCATCCACATGTGTGATGTATCGCTTGGTTTGGAAACAACTTAGATTCTCTGACGGCCCCTTCCACGATCACCCTTCGTGTGTGGGATGGCACACCTCCCACCCATTGGCCTATTCCATACTTGTCCTATCACCCTTGCGAGGCAAGACTATTTGAGTTGACATTGAAGTCATCGACACCCCTCTTGACTATAACATTCTTTTGGGGCGTAGCTACACCTATGCCATGTCTTACATTCCCATCCATGTCCACCGCAAGATGTTTTTCCCTCACAATGGAAAGATAGTCACCATTTACCAATTGACATATCATGAGCCTAAATCTCGGACCTCCTCTAAAGTCGACTCGACTCTTACGTAGCCAATAAGAAAATCGTCGATTCTTTGACTAGTGTTTCCCAGGCATCTAAAAATACTCCTCTTTGCTTGGAACCTTCCTTGGCCTTCCCTCCTCCCCTGCACTGATCCCAACTTGGCGAATGTTTGCATGATGCAATCGTCTCGAGGCCGACCTTTCGCGGCCCGCTTTGGCTAGTTAGCGGCCTCAACCTCGCCACACTGCAACCGTTCCTAGCCCTTCGCCTCGCTAATCGAACCCTCTTCCTTCGGACCTCCTCATCCCAGCTAGTACACTGAGCCTCTATACCCTCCCCGAGTTGGTTCCCCCGGTCTCAACAATCGGAGTCGCCCCTCCTAGCCATTATTCCGCTTGCAGTCAAATACCTTTCTTGCTCCCCCTCCCGAGTCTATTCGGTTCCCATCATGGCAACCCTTTCCCTCCCCTAATTTGACCACAGGGAATACCATCGGTATCTTCGACCTCGTAGAAACCCCACCGGAGTCACCCCCAAACCATACCTTTCTTTGTCATCGGTTCAACGATTCCCTTCGCTTCTTTCATCACTATAGTGCTCCCGACACCTCAACAAGACCATCCTCATGTTTGTGATAGCTACAAGAAAGAAAATAAAAGCTTGCAAGGGGGCATCCAGAGACAAGGCCACCTGCACGACCCTACCCCCTCCTCCACCCACCAATCCTTGTGCCTTGTGTGATGGTGTCGGGTCATGCCACCCATACTTTTCCCGATTTTCCCGTATCTCAACCCATGGTTAAAGTCGCGTTCCCCTAAATCTCACGGTCCCTCAATCCTATGTTTCTTCCTCATCCGCAGCCAAGAACACAAAGACTCTTTGCTGCACAACAAACCATCGTGCTTTGTGTGGTGTCCATAGCCATTATTCTCACCATTTTCCCTCCCCCTCACGCATTACAGAGCCTCTTTAGAGGTCATTCACGAGTACGAGGTTGACCAATTAATCCGCCTCTCCTATCCTCACGCCGATGTGCATTAGGCCTACTCGAGGATCCCCCTGCTTTACCATTGACATTCCTCCCCCCCGATGTTGAGATGTAGGAACCTGTTGCCCCCCCTCCTATACCTATCATCATCAGAGTACGACCCTCGGAGTACATTCCCTCTGAATCCACTCCATATGTTTTTCTTGATTCCCCTTCAACAACATCCTTGGGCTCTGCATCCTTTGACCATCTTTTTTGTTCTTCTATCATCCCCCGTGACGATACGTATGTGAGCCTTTTTTTCCCATCACGATGATTTAGGGTAGCTTTGTAGCGTCATGTGGTTTCCTCGGTCTTTTCCTTCCCACCCATAACCGGGATGATACCATCCATATCTATGATGTCCTCCGCAGCATGAGCTCCGGCTTTTCCTCCCATAACCCTCATACATCACCCTCTAGTCGATCTATGAGTCATAGCCATCCTACCTAGACTACTCCCTCCCATAGTTGTCATTTTATTTCTACACCTACACTCACGCTGCCATCATTATTCTCCCTCCTCCCCTTTCTTGTCTTGTGAAACTATTTCATTTCGGACCTCTCGTCCACACATTATATTGGCTATGCGATGGGGCAGAAAGTCGCTATTCCGGAATCTAGCCTTGGCGGCTTGGGCCATCTTTACCCCCTTGCATACCCTCGTTATTTCTAATGGGTGTGCATTGGTAATTCCACTAATAATCGGGCCAAATATGATGCGATGCGTGGCCTCTTAGTCGATGCCCTCTCACATCGCATCCTCCATCTGCACGTTCATTTAGATTCTCTGCTTCTTGTCTTACAACTCAATGGTGTCTATCGTGTGCAAAACCCTATCCTGTTTAGACGATATTTATGAGTGAAACTTTTAATATGTGAATTCAGATTCATTACTTTCAACCATGTACCTAGAAGTCAAAATCACTACGTAGATAGAATTGCAAACCATGTTCTAGATTGGCATTTATTACACACAAGACAATAACATTTCAAATCATCAACACCATGCATATACATAATATATATCATATAACATGTTTTTAGAGTCCATCTACTCTGAAACATATGACATGCCCATAGCATGTTACCAAAAAAAAAAACAAAACTCAAAAATTGGGCGGCACCACTTTCCCCTACATACACACTGGGGGGCACCACCTTCCCTACATCTAATCACTCTCTGGAGGATCCTGCGCCAATGGCTCTGCTCCCACAGCTCGTAGATCACGCACATTCGACCAGCCATCGCCATGCGCTGCATGATACCTCGCCATTTCGAGGTAGCCCAATACATAGCTCTATGTACTGGGTCGTCTAAGTTACGCCAACCACCTCTCCGAAACACTAGTCGTTGCCCCCTCACATCTATGAAGAATTTCCTCCAAAAGAGTGATCATATCCTCATTACATGTCATTCCCAGATCCACTTGCACCGTAGTTCTGCTATCTGCAGGTCGTCCCATATATCTGGCTGGTTTCACCGAAGATATATCTGCATATCCAAAAGTATAAGGATCAATACCATAAATACTATTCATATACTTTAACATGCACATAACGGATTAGTTACTTGTCACTTACCATCGAGGCCCCCATACTTGACCGAGGCGGAAGCGGCAAGTCCGGATCTCCCCAATAACTCATCTTACTATAGGGGACAGTCGTCTATGTACAATGGCATCTAATCCCAATGGGCAAAGAACTCAGGGTCGAGAACACCCATCCGACCACCCCCCTCCTCCTCTGCACAGTAGTCGCCCCCATCGACGCATCACTGGGTTCTCTTGGACCCCCATCAGGTAGTTGTACACGAGGTCGCAAGGTCGGGATCTTCTCAAAAAATAAGGAGCACAATACAGTCCCCATAAGCACAATCATGGTTCACTTGCCGCTTACAAAGTGACAACTATCGTTTCAACGACACCAACATCATCTCGGGCCCACCCATAGTAGGTCCCACTCAACACACTTTCTACAATCATCATACGCCCTTCAATGATGTGATGGAGCGCCTGGGATGCCCGGGATCCACAACAACATTGCCGCCCTTGCACGGGTCTCCAACCTCTCTAGATCCCCAATCGATATCAAGGTCCCTTTGACTCGGACACCTTGTCGATAATGTCACTCTACGAACTCCATGATGTTACGCCCCGTAGTAGCTTTCGGTGTGTCTATTTCCCACCATCCATAATGGTGGGAGAATAGTCAGAAATACGAGATCCTGGGCTGTCGGCTCAATCCCTGTGCCCCTGCACTATAAAGACCTCATGATACGGATCCCAGATGTCGACAATCCAGGGCCAACAAGGGCTCCCGCAGCTCTCATCGGAGGGTTCTCCACAAATTTCAGAACCCCAAACCCTAGCCAATGCACGACGGACACCCCGATCCAGCTTGGATTTTCGTTGTAATGTACCTAGGTCTCTCTCTCTCCACTTGATCAGTATATCACGCCATGTCTGCACAAAACCATCATCTTTTTCGGTCTATAGACAGGGAAAAAATTGCATTCAATTACACAAAACATGAATCTCAACCCATCATGACACTAAACTCACCTCCCTCGACAGGTCGCACATTTTTGGCCAAATCTGGGGACAGGTCGCACTTTTCGAGGGCCAAACACTGCTTCAGTCGCGATTTTTTTCCCCAAAAGTGTGACCCGGCCGTAAATATGAGGTAGGGGTTTTTCTCGCGATTTGGGACCCTAATACGAACTTTTATTCCATAAAAAAAAAGAGTAGGATTAGGCCTCTTACCTCACAACTAACGGATCTTGATTCCAACGGTCGGTTTTGTTCGCTACGATCGCCACAAGATTTAGGGCCTTCTCTCCTCCTCCACATTCACCATAGCTACACAAGCAAATGAATGTATTTGGAGGGAAAATGCCTTATTAGAAGAGAAACCCCTGCTTTTTCTTTCGCTTGATGCGACCAAATCGTAGCCCCGTTTGACATATCGTATGCACCGTTGGAAATCTCTCACCGAGCACTCAAACGGGTATCTGTTAGTTTTTCATGTTTTGATACTTCACCAAGACACATTTTTTCCACGAAGGGTCTATTCACCTCTCCTCCAAATTGAATTTCCTCACTTACCATACTTGTACTTGGGGCACCACTTTGCCTCCTTACTTGTCCTTGTTCGTGTTGATTTTCGTCATGAGATACCCTATTGTACTCATGTTTTTATGGTCCCCCATTGGACCTTTACTATGTGGAAACACCATTGAGTCACCCTTGTTTAGAGCATCCGAGTTGAGTCATCATCGCATTCATGGAGTCTATCCCGAGTCCCTTTGTAGCCTACTATAGTCCTCCATCCTTCATTGCTTGGTCCCTCTCTCACGTTGCACATTATGGCCTTCAGTCCCATTGTCCCCTATCCCTCACGATATTGTGTCAGTCGCTGCCAAGTCATTCATGCCCTTTATGCTCTAACAAGGGAATTCATCCATCCGCTACTCAGTATCCCCCATTTCATCATCATCATTAGTGTCTGTCTGTTAGTCGCTCTACTATTTTCTCTCGTGCCTTAGTTGGGGATCCCTTATTGCCTCACCTATGGCGGACCTCCTTCTGTCGACATCAACTCATTCACTCCAGAAGACAGGTCTAGAGGGCGGTGTACCTTGGTTCCAGCTCCTACACTTGTTTGGTGCCTTGCTCCTACACTTGTTTGGTGCCTTGGATCAGGAAAAGGGATTTCTCATTACCCTTTGACTTGATTGTTTCTCATCTTTAGCTCCTTTCAGCATGATTGAGATCTGTATACTTAATGGTCCAGTGATGCAGCAGCAGCTATTAGTGATTCCCGGGTGTGTGTGAGATGTCTCAACCCTCATGAGGGGGTGGCCCTATAGGTAGCCCCCCACATGCCCGGATGACCTCTTCATTTCAGCCTTTGATGCAGCTCCTTATATTTGATGATGTTGACTTTAGTCGCTTGCATCGCCTTTTTGATTTGCATGTATCAGTCAGATTTTGCGAGCCCTTCCCCGTTTATAGGGGGCATTTGGGTTGTATTTGTATCTCCTGTACTCAGATATTATTGTATAAGTCCTGGCTGTTATCCCAGGCACAACATGTATGTGGGATTCATCATTCTATTTTTCTGGCTCATGTTTATGCCAGCATGTACTTTATATTTTGGTTCCTTGTTTATTGGACACACTATTCTTTTCTACTTTGTCTCAGTGGGCATTGGTATGCCTCCCCTGCCGCCTTTAGCACAGGTACCATCTCATAAACTAGAGACTTGTTGCACCTGTAAGTCTCATCTCCTTAGGGTCTAGTCCTTTAGCACATTAGACTACCTTACATTTCTCTCTCTGACTTCCCTCTTGATGTCTAGTGATTGAGTTCTTACAACGTACTTCGGTCATACGATTTTCTCCTAACACTCGTACGCTGGGGGGCAATCTATTACACCATTTTTTTGTCATATAACCTATTATCATTAGATGGACCCAAGTACACCATGTAAGACCAATTTTACCGTAAGTAAAATTGCTTTCACTATGTGAAATAACTTAGTAAAACACCTTTATTAAGTTGTTAATGGTCTAAATAGGAAACCCCAAAAGGAAATAATAAACAAATCTATATTTGTTTATATTTCCTCATGGAATAATTAGTTAAACATCAATTTAATTATTATTCCTGGTCATATTTAACCCAAAACAAGGAAATCAATTAAATAAATTCTTATTTATTTGATTATTTCCTAGGAATAAGTTATTTAATCCTTATTTAAATAATATTCCTAGTTAAATTTGACTAAATCATTTATAAATAATTAAATAAATCATTATTTATTTAATTATATTTCCACCATTTCCTTAAAATAATAAATAAATCATTTATTTATTTATGATTTATAAATAAAGGAATTGACCCAAGTCAAAAATCCTTTCCCCTCCAACAAATATAATAAAATATTTCTAAAAGGTGGTTCTAGAATTTGATTAATAATATTTTATTCATGCACCAAGTTCTAGACCGCCCTAATATTTTGTTATAAATAGAAGGGTTTTCCCATTCATTGGTCACCTTTCATTGCATTAGATCACTTTATATCTATACTCTTGGTCTGACTTTGAGCCATTATCATTGTCACATTCTCCAATCATTTGCTTTGTGAGCTCCCTTTGAGTTCTATGTTTGTCTGGGTTTTCTACACCAACAAGAGAGAGAAATTTTAGATCTGAAATGCTAAGGACTTTCAAGAACCCATCCCATTGAGGAGAATCAGAAACACCTTTCTTTTTTTCCTCTCAGGTGCCCCCTTAATATAAAAATTCTTTCAAAAATATTGTTCTTGTCTTGTCTATTGGATGCATGGAGCAAAACTTTATTTTTACTGCTTAATGTCTTTTTATGCATAGATCTGGATTTGTGCAGCTTTATTTGGATCAACTAACTACATATTTGAAGATATTGGCAGCCATAATTGATGTTAGGCCTATTTTTTATTCGTAGCTAAAGTGGTATTTTTTGACGAAAGATTCATACTAACAAGCTCTGTCAAAGTCCATGCTCCAACGGCCTTCTTCTTCTTCTTCTTCTAGATGCTGAAATTTTGCTTCTTTCTCTAGTTTATCTTGACTGACTTCTACATTTTTCTGTTGTTCATTGTCCTTTTGCTGCTGGCAAGGAGAAGGCTCAGAAATGCTTGCTGCTTTATCTTTTTCTTGTCTAAGGACTTCCCTAAAACTTTCTAAAATTTCAGGTACCTCATCTACTTCTACCAACTGAACATTTTCATCATTCAAACCACCATCTGAATATAATACGAATGACTCTAAATTTGTGTGGACTGCATTAATTGGATGATTAACTAGCTTCTCTTTGCTAGTGATCATGTATTTCATTTTCTTCTCCCTCTATAGTTTTCTTAACTGACCGAACACGGGAATGGTGGCATAAGAGAAGTCAAGCTGTATGGTTCCTTTCAATTTTGCACCCCATGACCAGGACAAAAACATTCCAAACCGTGGTGGAACATCGGCAACAACTACATCCATCAAAACATTCTTGGCCGGGATTTGATCTAAATATACTACCAAGTCCTTGATAATACTAATACAATGGACCCTACCGAAGTCAAAGGAATACAAATTATGGTACTTGCGGATAATATCAAGACCAAACTTCTCCATAATGGCTTTGGGCATCAAGTTGTGCGAGGTTCCGGAGTCCAACATAGCGTTATGTAAAATGAACTCATGCAATCTAAGACTCAGGTAGAAGGGAGGGACTTCACTCTCTTCAGACTGACCTTCTATGGCTGGACCAAAAATGAGTTCAGGATAATCATCTTCAACATTTACCATATCTGATACAGAGTTTATTTGCAAAATTATAGAGACCTGATGTTTATAAGTGCTATTTTTTACCAACTCAGTCAAGGGGATGGACACCTTCAGCTTAGAAATTTCATTTTCCAAATTAAAATATGGGACTTTTTCTACCTCTTTGACGGGAGGATCTTTCTTCTCTACTTTCTCCTTTGTTGCGCTAAGCTAATTCTTTTCACTTATGATGTTAATCATTGAGGATGCCTTGCTAGGAGAGGGATCAGCAGGCTCTTTACCCTTTCTTTGAGTATTTGAGGAGTCATTCTTCGATTGCAGCTCTTTCCTTTTCTGAATGGGATTATTTGGAACATCTCTGCTCCTCAAAGAATACTTCTTTTGTTGTGCTGAAAAAACGTTCATGTATCCTCTTTGATAATCATCAGACTCTTCATCTATCGCTACATCATTAGCCAATATGAAATCTTCATCTTTTTGAATGTCTACAATCGCTGTATATTCTTCATCTTCTATGAGAAATATTGGCGCACCATCAGCAGTGAAAAAGTGGTTGGCTTCAACTACAAGATCATCATCATCTGTCTCCGCTCCTTGAACATAATTTTGTTGTAAAGGAGTTCTGACCTATTGTTGTGGTGTTGCTTGGTCCTGCGCTCTCTGTACTCTTTGCTTAATTCTAAATTGTGGCTTCTGATGTCCTCTGAAATTTGGATTCCTAATTTGTGCTTCAGGTCTATCTGAAATAGTCATCTAATAAACCATCTTCTCCACTGTCTATATCAAAGTGTCCATCTTACTGTCTGAAGGGGATGCTTCTTCTTTCACAGTTACTCTCTTTTCAGCTCTTGTATGTGCTCTTCTGGCCAGCAAATTAGCTTCTACACTCACAACTAACTTTTGCATGTCTTCAAGTGTGGTAGGATCTCTTTCTCGTAGCTGATACGCCATATCAGCATCGAAACAATCTGGAAACTTGAGCAAAGCTAATCCCATAGGGGGTTTTAGATTGGCCGGAAGAGCATTATATACAACATTAAATCTTACACAATAATCCTGTATAGTTTCACCCACATTTCTTTTAATATTTTCATATTCAAACAAGATTTGAAGTGGTTTTTTCTTTACTTCCCACCGGTCTAAGAATTGTCTATTTAACTCCTGTAAATTGTGAATAGAGGCTGCTGGCAGGGCCCTGAACAATTTTCTAACTTCACCTCCAAAACTTTGAACAAACAATCTTGTGGTTACATTTTCTGCCTCTACCTCATGAAGGTCAAAGAATTCATTCATCTTATCAACATGCTGCTGGGCTGTGATGCTTTGAGTGGCATCAAAGATAGGTATTTTACTTTGGTAATCAACAGGCATATCATTCAGATTTTGTGGTAAAACCAAGGGTGCATACCGGGCAGCCATGACTCAAGGTGGATTTACTACAGTGTTTGTGCTACTAGGATTCAAGGGAGGTGTTGATGGAGGAGTCGAAAGCTAAGAATTGACTTTTGAAACTGATGGTAATGCTGATGAATTAAGGGCAGGAAATGTTGTTTCTGATAATTATGAAGGCTCAAGGATATTGGTTACAGTGATAGATGTCTAAGGGGAATTCAAAATATAATCATCAATTTATCTGTTTGCCCTTTGAACTTCGATATCTATAAGAAATTCTGGATCTAAAACTATGTCATCAAGTGCAGTTTCAGATTTATTTCTGAAAAAAGAAAGCTCAAAACACTCATCAAAAGAGAGGTCTTCTACAAACAACCACTCACTGGGCCAGGTATGGGACCTAAAATTAGGTCTAGGGCTTACTGAACCTTCTTGTCTTCTGATTATTCTTGGGATGAGATTAGGATTTTCAAACACAGGGGGAGGATTTGAATCAGGGTTGGCCCTTGTGTATTTCCTTGAAGCCAGTGTGGTCAAATCTCTACTTTACAATGTTTTATTTCAGCCTAGCAAACTCTGAACCTCATCATCCAGGGTTCAAGAATCTGTATGGAATATATTACTGGGGTGTTTAGTCTTTTGTTTTAAATATGTCCCCAGCATGGTCACTAGAAATGTTATCACCTAATTTGAACCTTAGGCTAAAAGAAGGCAAATCAGGGTAACCTCAAACCACGCTTAGCCTTGTAGCTAGCCCTACAAAGTTAGGAGAGGGCTCTCTCCGGGAAAAATATTCAATGAAATATAACTGCAAAACTAATTTTAGACTAGGTATAATAAATGGGAATGTTTTATAAAAAATTTAGGGTTATAAGGATCAGATGGGGTTGGGTAGTTTGAATCTGGGGAGTTAAATCAAAGATATAGGGTATTTCATGGGGCAAGGTAGGCAGGATTTTAACGACTTAGTTTTAATAATGTTGGAATGTATAAGACTAGTGAGAAGCTGAAAAGGGCGTAGGAGATGGATCCTTTTCAAACAGCAGAAAACATAGAGTATTGAATGATTTCCCAAGGCAGAGCATTATACAATGGATTCTACCTATCTATCTTGAAAGGATTCAACCAGAGATATGAAAGAATGAACGGAAAACATAACAATTAACAGATGAACACAAAGGAAAGAACAGTGCTAAAATCCATACCACAGGGATCCCACAAATCAATGCTACATTTATTTATTAATTCCTTGCCAAACTGTTACAAAATGGAGCGCAGATCATTCTCAATAATTCCAACTTATTCCACTATGACCCCCTTACAAATGATTCAGAAATTACATTAAATAGACAAAATTTTAAGGGGAGTAGATCCACAGAAAGAGGAGTTGTTTTACCAGCTCAGGAACCCAAATCTGAACATAGGAAAAAGACCAAAAATCTTCCCCTGAAAAGAAGGAGAAACAATACATTTTGACCATCTGGAGGATTTGCAATTGCTCGAACAAAGGAGAAGAAAGACAAATTTGGAACCATTTCTCCTTTTTATCGTTGCTGTCATGCTCTATGTTTGTATTTAGCTCTCAGCCTTGACCATTTCTTTTCTTTTGTTGAAAATCCCTTTTATGCCGAGAAATACCCTTTGGAACCAATAAAACTGAAATCTTCCCTTTAATGAAGAAAAGACCCCTTTTGAGTGAAAAATAACAAAGGAAAGGATGGTGGGCCCAAGATGCGATCGCAAATCGCAATCGGAAAGGGGGGAAGGTGTATTGGGACAATGCGATTGGAAACTACGATGTGATAGTGTATAGGGGGAGTCTAATGGGAAAATCGCAATCGCAAATCGGAAATTGCAGTGGAAGAGGAATGGGCACATCGTATTGATAACTTATGATGCGATGGAAGCGGGTGCGATGGAGTAATAAAATAAAGGTGCAGGGATAAGTGAGGGAAAGCGATGTCCGATGGTGTAAATGAAAAATCCCTTTAAAACAAATAAAAATGAGTTTTCTGCATTTTACGAAGGGAAAAACCATTTTTCATTGAAAAGGCGGAAGGGATTTAAGGTGGGACCCAAGGGAGGAATCGCAATCGCAATCAGGAAGGGGAGCAGAGGCAAAGTACTTATAGGAACTGCCGATTGTGATGTGTGATTCATCGCATCGAAGGGAAAAAGCATGGAGGTTTAAATCATGCGATAAAATGATTTTGCGATGAAAAGACTTAAGAAACCTTTAAAATCGATTTATCGCATTTAACAAAGGAAATAACACTTTTGTTTGGGAAAAGGCGGAAGGGTTTATGGTGGGACCCAGGCCAATCACAATCGCAAATCGACGAAGGAGTGGAGCGGGAGTAAGGCTATGTGAAATTCCTATTGCGATTGTGCGATCACTTGTGAGCCATCCGATCGGAAGGGCGGATCAACGGTGGAGATGCGATCGGCAGGAGTCAATCGCATCGGAGATTTGTAATCAGGGAAGGATCAATCGGAAGTATGCGATCTGAGTGGTTGGATTGGATCGGGGGGAAAAGGGTGTGATTGGATCAGGAGAAAAAGGATGTGATCGGGTCGGAGGGAAAGGGGATTACAATGGAAAACTTCAAAATTGTATGAAAGGGTAAAGTTACAAAGTCTAAGGGAAAAATGAGAAAAGGGGTAAGGTTAGACTTTGGGGACTTTTATTCACTTAGGCATATTTTCCAATCCAGAAGTCAGTTTTGGGAGCATGATATATCATTGGAAAGCTCTTTCTGGGCTCTATCTAATGGGAATACTTGAAACAGGATTTTACACTAAAAATACTATGGAAAACACCTCTGAAAAGCAGGGTGGTGGCTCTGTGGAAATAGTAGCTTATGAAGTTCAAATTATTACATATGAAGACATAAAATTACATAAGGAATAATAATAAAAGCAAAGTACCATGCTTTTCACCTCAAAAGATGTTTTGAGCTAAAAATTACATCAAGCTTGATGGAACAATTCTTCGATCTTTCCAGATATTGTGCCTTTGAGTTTATTTGACCTCCTCATGACCTTGTTGATATTTATTGACACTTGACTCATTAATTTGACCATGATGAGACCCTAGAACCAAATGAGACCAACCCTATGACCTAATGACATGAATTGTGGAGTGAAAGTGAATCATGACTGAAGACCATAGAGGGGGGAATCAACAAGTTTCACATGAGGGAAAACTGATGAAAAACCACTACCATCAATGAATCCATGACCTAATGGAATGATGAAAATTTATGGTATGGGACTCCTACTATGCAAATGCAAAGAGAAATTTTGATCACTGATGGTAGTATGACAAAACTGACACTAACAAGAGGCATTCTACGTTGGTTGACGTAGTGGTAATCTGGCATATTTAGACCAAAGAAAAGGTAAATTAATCTCGTCAAGTGGACAAATTTGGGCCTTGGTAAAATTACACATTTTACTATAATGAATTGATTGGTAGGAATTATGTGTTGTTTACCTACATCATAATGTGCGGGTTTTGAAATTTGCGTGAATGGAAAATTGTGTGAAGTTGGGTGAATGGAAATAGCTCTTTTTGTGAAGATTCATTTTTTTTTTTTTTGAGAACTGCAGAGAATGTATGTTTGATGGAGATCGAACTTTGAATCTGAAGGATGATCGCACATGCAGATACAGTGCAGATAAGAGATGGAACAATATCACACAGAGATCTTGAAGGTGAGTTGAAGCCTAGAGAGAGTAGATAGATGCTCAAAGAGGTTCCAGAGAATAAGAGAACTGGTGCTTGCCAAAGACGAAGTCCAGAGAAGGGATTGGTGAGGTAAGTGGCAGCAGGGAAGACTACTGTTGCAGATGCTAAGGTAAAATTGAATGGAAAATGAATGGAAATGTGCTAATCCTGTATGATATAAAGAGAAATATGCATGTTTATTTGAGGAGGTTTATTATGCATAGTGTGATGATTTATTATGCATAATGTGGATTCTTCACAGTTTTGGTTAAGTTATTTTGGACAAAGCCTGTAGTTGGGAAAAGAAGAGTTATTTTGATTGGTGATTGGAAATATAATTGCTTGATGTTGTAAGCCTTTGTTTTTACCATCATGTGATGGCATTTAAGGAGGTGATATTCAGGATGAACAAAATGTATGAGTTATACATCATTCATCGAAGAAGTTGCTTGTTCTCTGTACACAGGTGAAGAAATGTGAATTGATGTTGCATGGTGTATATAAGTGCAGGGAAATGTTTGCATTAAGATGACGAACTTGTGAGCATACAAGTATTGACAGTGACAAAGATGGCACAGAAGAATGGAAACTAGAGGGTTGAGTTTGCAGAGGGAAAGGTTTATTAATAACCTTAACAGGAGCATGAGGTATGATAATTTAGGAAGGTATTTTTGAATATTGAAGATTGAATGGTTTATTTATTTTCACCTTAAAAATAAAACTTGGAAAACCTAAATTGTAATTCAACTAAAGACTTCAGTATCATGTGAAATGATAAGGAAAATTGATGATTTTTCATAAGAATGAAGTATGAAAGAGAGTGAAGATTTACATCCTAAATGTATTAGGGGTGTATGTTTATTGAAGAATTGTATAACTTCAATTAAGTCAAAATATCCACTATCATTGTTATTGGGGCAAAGCTTGAAGTGAAAACAGATGTTAGATTCAAATGAAAGTTTGGATAGTTTGAGTTAAGATTGAGTATGTTCATCGAAGATGACAAATTGGTGTAAGCCTGAAGTCGAAGAGTCGTAAGCTAAGTCAATAATCTGAATGTAATTGGGTGCATGATCGGCAGAGCCCGACACCTAAAGAATTGGTTATTGTAACACATGCATTACTAAAGTGTTGTTTGCAGAAAATTGCAACAAGAGGGTTGCCAGAGATTGGTTCCAACACAGAGAACCAAGAGAGGCCAAGCACAAAAGGAGAAGTTGCATTTTGATGAATGGAAAGTGTGAAGGATTTCTAAGAATTGGATTAAATGAAGTCCACACGTGAAAAGATGCAGCTCACAAAGAAAGGGAGGATAACTATTGATAGTCATTTCTGAAGATTTGATGAAGACCACAGTAGAGGGGAGAAGAAGGAAAATGCCAAGGTAAGTGGCATATGTTAACAGTTGACGAATGAAGAGTATGAGCGGGAGAAGGCTGAGATAAAAATTCACCTTGAATTGTTAATGGAGTTGTTGCAGGAAAATGTGAAAAACCAAACACATGGTTGGACCATGAGAAAGAAGGTGAAGTGGTAGAAGCTACACGCAAAGAGGGAAAAGTAGGTAAACATACAGTTGATGGAAGAGCTGAGGAAGCTCGAGAAGATGTTGAGTTGTGAAGAAATCAGAGAGGCTGAGTTAAAAATGGATGTTTCCAACATGGTGTAATTCTGGGTGAAGAGATCAGTGAGGAAGATCTCATGAACTATTGGGATAGTTCAGAAGCAACTGAAGATGTGTTGTTGAGAGAAACAGATGAGGCCATGAAGCCTTAAAAAATTTCTCACAGTTTATGTATGTTTGCAGGATGTGCGAAAGAGGGTGAGCAGTTTGATGGAACTGTCACAAAGGAGAATGAAACTCTTGAGGTAAAGTCTGGTAGAGAATTCCTTTTAGAGAAGGAAAGTGTTGATTGGTTACAATAGGAAGAAATCATAAATGAATTCTTATTTGGGGTAAGACAGTAAGTCGAAGCTGTTATGGAACATGAACAAAGTGGAAATGCTGAAGAAAAATTCCAAGGAGGTAAACAAATGTATTTGTTTAATGAAATTGCTGACAAAAGTTTACAATGTAATGATGTTGAAACCAAGACAATTCGGGAAGATTACCAAAGGAAGAGTGGAAGTAGTGATGAGACAGAAGAGAAATTTACAGAGGAACTGAATCAAATGAAGGATTTAGAGTAGCAAAGAGAGATGTTGACTAAAGCATCAAGTGGGACCACAAGGACTTATGTTTTTAAGACTAATGATTTGTGTGTGATGGCAGGTATATCACAGGGTGTTGAAAAAAACTTTGAAGTTTGTTAAAGAAGAAGAGTTGAATCTGAAATCTATTCAAAATGATGCTAAGATAGCAAGCTATCAAGACGAAATGAAGAAACAGGGGTCTCATGGAAATATTCAGCAAAATATTGAATCAGAGGAAGAAGGACCATCTGATGATTAGTCAACAGCAAATGAAGGTATGGAAAGTAGTGTAAAGTTTCCAAGTTCTACCCCAATTGAGATTGTTAATTTATATAGAAAATTAGATCTTCGGAGAAGAGAGTTGGAAAAGCAGAGGATATATACTCAGGGTGAGTTTCTGAAAGAGAAAGACAAATAAATTGTTCTGAATAATAATCAGGAAACAAAAATTAAGGAGGTAGGAATGATTCAGCAATTTGAAGAAGTTCATTATTGTGAACCAGAACAGGGAGACATTCTTGAAATAGATGATATGGAGGAGGGACTAGCTGATAGTCTCATGGAGGATTTAAATCAGCATACTGAATGATGGAAGAAGAAATTTTCGAGCAGCATGTTGAAATATTTCCAGAAGAGAAAGAGGTACTGAGGCCTTATGTTTCTTATTTTAACAATTATTTTGTGAGTACAGGTTTTATTGCATATTCTGGAGGAGATCCATTGAACATAGAAATTGAACTGATAAGGTGGATAATGATGAAAGTATCTCGAAAGAAGCCAGCATCAATAAAACAAAGAAGAAGCAACAAGAGGAAGACAACAGAAAATTGTGAAAGCATAGCCAGTGGGGCGATGCAACATAAAGTGTGGAGACCTAGAGAAGAACAACAGACAGAAGCAGCAACAAATGGAGAATTGCAGCACAAGATATGGGATCCAGGAAGACAAAGATTCGAAACACATGATCAGGCGATCATGGTTAATTTCAACCTTGGGAGTCTGATGCAGGAGCATCAAGCTCAAATTTTATTATTTATTTGTGTGAAACATAGGGTGAGGATTTTTAATTATTTTATTCATTTTAATAATTTAAGAGAGAAAAGTGTAAAGGTGAGGATTATTGTATATATTATTTTAATAAATAAAAGGATAGAATTAGGTAGCAAATTTAGGGAGTAGGAATTCTATGTATAGGACTTTGTTGAGTCCACACCTAGAATGAATCTAAATTAGATTTAGTTGAGATTTGTAGGGAGAGATTTTTGGAATGGATTAAATCTATATTTATGTATAAATAAGGGAGTTGTGTAAGGAAGAAAATAAGCTGAGAGAGAGTGGGAAGTGAGGAGAATGTGAGGAATGATTAGAGAACTTTTGTAAAGGGCCAAGAGATGAGAAGCTCTTCATTGTAATATATGGCTAGAGAATTTTTATATTTTATATATGTAGATGATTTAATAACTTTTTCTCCTTCATGTGAATTTTTAAGCTGAATATTTTTATGGTCTTATTTGAGATAACAATTGAGCATTTCATATTTGAGTGAAGCAGTGAGTCTTATATGCTAGGATATGCTTTCTAGTAGAATCCCTGCATCAGATCAACACAAGAATCCCACTCATAACAATGAGAAAAGTAGTAGGTCTATGTTTTTTGGGAATATAAAAATATGACTGATTTGACCAAACAGTGGAAAAATACTTGGGTTACAAAAGCTAAAAAATTTCTCCAAACCTCCAAATAATCATTGGAGACTTTTTAGGCATAAGTAAAGAGTTTAAATGAATGTTTTCGTTGAGGACTTTGAAGGCATCCTTTTTTGCTTTTCTGGACATCCATAAAGGCTTAGAAGTTGGGAAACTGAAGAAAATGGTCATAATAAGAGGCAAAGAAACCTCCTTCATCAATAGCAGATGGTTTCAACAGTTTTCCAACTATCTTCTAAGTTTGGCAAACAAGCATCAATCCCACTTAATCAAAGGGTAAGATCAAAGTTCTTAAAAAGATCTAAGGAGACAGATATAGGGAACTTAATGCCACTTTACTCAAGGAGACAAAACATCAGCTAAATAATATGTTTTTTAAGAAAGCAACATATCAAAGGCATGTTCACAATGTCTAAAGGAGGAAAAACATGATTTAAAACCCCTCTAACAAATTATTTTGAAAAGCAGGGATCATTTTGGATCTAACCAACTGTCCAAGTGCAAAAAGAGATCGTGATTAAAAAGGGTTGTAAAGGACATTCAGAATTAGCTCCAAAAGGCATTGGCAAAATGGAAAATGTGAAAAAAGAAAAAAGGGTCCTAAGGAACCTTAGAGATGTGGGTTTTAATCTTAATTATTTCAAAAAGGAGATATAAAACACCACAACATAACATTCACTGGCTCATTCGATCATTTGAAAAACACTGTGATGTTTCCAGTTTTCTGTCGAAGTCCTCGGGAAAAAAATCCAGGGTGTTGCGCTCCTGTAGCAGCTTCTCATGTGTTTTCTTTATGAGTGTTGCACACCTGTAAGTGGGCACTGTGCTCTTTCAGGTTTGCCCGACGTGCAGAGTGATAGCCCGAGCTGCGTATAGCTTTTCCCACGGTGCTGTGCTCCGACCACTGCATCCATACTTCCGCTCGACGCTGCGTGCAGAGCTGCTCATGATGGTGCACTCTGGCCACTGTCCAAACACTACATTACTCTACGTTCAGTGACCAGAGCCATCCGGGCGCCTAGGTGTTATGCTCCTGCTAAATGTTTCACCCCTCCGCCCAGACGCCGCGCTCCTGCAAAAAAAACGTAGCACTGCACAAAAATACAGTCAGCATCGCCCGACTCACCCACAAGCCTTGAAAAAGAATTTTCTTTGCTGTGAAGGACATTTTAAAAAGGTATTTTGACTGTTATCACCTCTTCATGATTTTATAAAGGAAAAGGGTGCCAAGAAAATTCAAAACTTATGTCAAGGGAAGCATGAAGGAAACTTGTAAAGAAAACCTAACCTACTCTCTGCCAGTCTCCTAACCTTGTTACAAAGCACAACATCTCCTTAATCCTCTTTACACATTATTTCACTAGAAAATATCATTTCTATTTAAAGATTTTGAGGAAGGGTTGAAGAAAGACACAATGTCTGAAGAAGGGAGTGTTGACCTAAATGAGGAAAATCAAAGACCAAGAAAGCAAAAGAAGAAGGGAGGGAAGCCAAATAGGTTTGAACCTATAAGCACTGAAGAACTGATAGCCTCCCCTTCTATTCTTTCCTTTTCCAAGAGTTAGGGTGCTATGAGTTCTGTAAAAAAGTGCAAGAGATCAAAAGCCACCCTCAGTTGACCAAGTTATTTTCCTTAAGACATCACGGGCATAAAGTACATCTAGCAAGGGTAAGATTTGAGTTGACCACCAGTGCCATCTCTAAGGCCACTAGAATTCCTTGCATAGGAGAAAGGTGGTTTAAACAGAAGCATCTTGACTTAAGCCATTATCATCCATTCTTAAAACCTAGTTGTCAAGCTGACTGTAAAACCATTTTCCCTTTTTCTCATCTATTGGACAGATATTCCCTCCTCATGAATATTATCATGAATTACTTCACCTGTGAAGGTAGGTTCTCCAAAGTCTTTTCCTATAATATTAGACCCCTCATGCATTTCACTAGGACCAAGCTACTACACATACCCTACTACCTTTGCAAAAGTATTGAGAAAATGTCTTCCATCATGCAAAAGAGGCCTCCATCCCAACAAATGTCATGCCTCTTTCATCATTCCCTCATCAAAGTAATTGTCTCATACCAAGTAGAACAACAAGGTATTCCCTGGGAGGTTTTTATTGCCCATGATGATTTCACAACTCCACATCCCATCCCTCCACAAAGTATGCCATAATCTTCTCAAAATACTCCTCACACACCTCCATCACCCTCCCCTGACCTTGGTTCATCTTCTTTACATGAATCATTCCCTCAAATAGACCCTCCTCATTTGCTTTCCCCTGAGAAATCTGAACATGAAGAAAGCAGTGATGATCATGAAGAAAGCAATGGTGATCATGAAGAAAACAGTAAGGGAGAGAGTGATGATCATGAAGAAAAAAGTGATGGAAAGAATGATGAAGATGAAGAAATAAGTGAAGAAGAAGAAGATGCCAAAGAGGGAGATGGCCAAGAAGAGAATAGTGAAGGCAGTAACAAGGATGAGTATGTGGATGAAGAAGAAAACATAGGTAAAAACAGTGATGCAAGTGATGAGCAAAGAAGTCAAGACAGTGGGTCCCATGGTGAAAAGGATGACTCTAAAGACACACAATCAGACGCAACTTTTCAATAAGAAGACAGTGAGCAAGAAAACAGAGTTCAAACCATTGAGTCCCATGATGAGATAAAAAGCCAAAACAGTGGGTCTGAAAGTGAAGAAAATGACACTGAGGGTACAAATGCAGACAGTGTAGAGGAGACATACAAAAGCAATGGAGAAAGCAAGAATGACGGTGACAAAAATTCCACAGGCAGCCAAGAAACAGGGTTTAAAATTGTTTTCAATAGGCAAGGAAATGATGACAAAGGGCCAAGTAATGAAGAAAATTAGCAGGGCAGTGAAAAAGAAATCAATCAAAGGAACTCAGTTAATGAAGAAAGAAATGACTCCCACAGTGATGGGAAGACCAATGAAGGTGCCCAAAGCAGTTACCCCACAAACAGTACTAACAGTGATACAAAATATGATATTGATAGTGAATACAGTGGGCCAAAAGATGAAAAGGAGGATAGTCATGAAAGTGAAGAAATGCCAAACATAGGCACCTCTAACATTGAAAAAATAGAGCATGGCAGTCTTGAAGGTTTTGGTAGCAAGGAAAGCATGAAAGAGGTTGAGGATGCTTATCAAAAGGACAGCCAAGAGCAAGGCAAGAAGGACACTCACACAGAAATCATCCATGAAGAAGAAAATAGTCTCAAGGTCATTAGTGACCAAACTTTGCTAGTGAAACTTATGACACCTTTCACCATCACTTATCAAAAAGGAAGGAGGCATGTGTTTGCTGCCTCTAAAAGGCAAGGGGCCATGCGCTCCTCTTCAAAACCAATGAAGGACAAAGGTAAACAACCATTGAAGGGAAAATTCAAAAAACCATTGAAGGACAAAGGTAAACAACAACTAAAGAAGGAAGAAGATGTTAGGATATTCCAACACATAGGAAATAGTTAAGAATAACTTAGTGTAGTGTAGAGTTAAGTAAAGTGTGTTTCTTTACCATGTACATTTGTAACTTATAATCTGATGGTCACGATTTGTAGTGATCCGACGCTTATCTCTCACCTCAGTATTAACGACACTTGATTTGTGGCTTAACACCCAATTGGTCCATTATCTCTATTTAAAGAGCATGGAGGGTCATTTGTCCAGTAACCGTTTTTGAGAGAAACATATGTAACCTTTATTTTATATTAATAAATTCCCTGAAGTGGCCGCGTTGGCTCAGGGTGTGGATTGTTTCCCTCTTTGAGGGTTTTAACCACATGATTATACTGGTGTACTGATTTGTGATCTTTTTGTGAGCGGTGATATTTGGTTCTTGATCTATAGAACTTACCCTATAAATTCCTACATGGTATGAAATCTATTTTGAGGGCCGCGTCTGTTGTTGATCAAAATCCGAAGCCGGTTTGACTGCATGTGAATGCCGTTTTGTAGATCTACTATTTCTAAACATTTTTGGGCTTGGAGAACTGCTCGGTTGTGTTCGGAGCATCTGTTACAGTGGGGAGCGCCTTTAGTTTCATGCGAAAAGGTTTACGGCTGCCCAAGTTATGTCAGTTTAGATCTGGAGGTATAAAGCATCTATTTTGCAGTTATATTTGTTAATAGTTCTGCTTATTTCAGTTTTTTTTTCTGTATTAAGGTTTTATTTATTTGCTTGATATATACCCTCTTCTCTGTGTATGATATTTTTTGTGCACTCCATGTGATCTCGGCAAATCAGAAACAGGAAAAAGGGATTTTTTTTCTACGTATGCTCTTTCCCCGTGTCTTTGTGTGATCTTGTAGTATTCCTTTTTCAGGACTACTCATAAATCATGCATCAAAAAAAAATTTCCAGCAACATATGCAATAAAATACTGAAATGGACCCTTGGATACCATAAAATAATCAATATACAATCTGAATCCAAGATTAGAGCTGAAACAAAGCAAACTAGGTGGGTTAAACAGATCTCCCACACCTAGGATGGCCAAAAAGTGTTAAAACCCCAAACTGCAAAATACCAGAGTTGCTGCCTAAAAGGGACTGCGCAGTCTAAGAGAGGGTTTACACATAAAAATTATAGATAAAAATAGATCTGTAATTATATTAGACAATAAGCTCAGAAAATGTGATCTAGTCTCCTTTACACAAAATACAAGATAACCCGACAAGGGTTTCTTATCAAACACTCTGCATACAAAATGGGAGATTTAGTATTTCATTGAATAACCACTGCAACACTGAAGTACATGAGTGTAGAAGTCTGAAATATGTCTGATCTTCTGTATATCCCTCAAGGGCTTCCTACCATGAAAGGATGAACCTCTCAATCATGAGGACACTGAGCAACGGAGCCACCAAACCATGCAATGAACACTGCCTCCAGAATAACGCATTCCCTGGCAAAAACAACACTGGGAATGTATGGAAAATGTGTGTTATGATACCACAGATCTGAAATAAGCTCTGGATCTCTCCAAACAGATCCCTCAAGTGAAGGAAACCTTCCTCCAATGAAAAACTAGCTTAGAAGCCAGGATTCCAATCCCTTCCACTGCTGCACCCAACAACACTGCACAATCTCTGACAAGAACTGCACTGATGAAGATGGATGAAGCTTGGCTTGAAAACCTGATGTGGAATGATGAATGCAAACTCTTCCAATGAGGCTCCTCAAAGGGAAGAGGTGGGCTTCCCGCCCGGGAACACCCAGTGCTAAACAACACTGCATCTTTGCTGAGCATCAAAGCAGCAACAATTCTTGGCAGACAAGAATAATAAGCTATAACATGAGGAATAATTCTTCCATCCTCTTCCTTATATAAGACATGAGTTTTCTTTCCCTTGGCCCCACTCAATTAGGTTACTTCTAACCCAAGTTACATCTCTCTCCATAATTCCGTTATTCATCCTTGGATTCCTCCTCCATTAAAATTGTGTTGTTGACTTGGTCAAAGCAGCTTGATATTACCCTTTTTCACACATGGAGGTGCTTTATTCAGCTAGAAAGAGTGTCCCCTTTTCACATTTTGAGTATTGTATTCCTCCCTAGGATACTCATGGGCTTTTCTTCCCATTTATTAATCAGCTAGAGCTGCTGCTAACTCTAATGTTCCATTTAGCTTGGAGGCTAAGATTTTGGAACATTACAATCCTCCCCTCCAAAATCTTTGTTTTTCCTCAAGAAAATGCATAAGGAGAACAAAATTTCTCCCATCTTCCTCATGTGGCCTTCATCAATAGCCTCCATCACTGCATCAAGAGAATATGTTTGCTGTCTCATGGCCTCCATAAAGTAGGGGTGATGATCAACATGGTGAATGAGTGCCTCCCTCACCCATGCTATCATCCAAATGAAGTGAGTCACCCTCCAACATGGTAACTCATGAAAATTCTTCTCCACCTTGTGCTCCTAAAATGTAGGTGGGCTGAATAAATGTACATGATAGGCAAGAGGGCCTATCCCACGTTTTCCTCCTCTCCACTCATAATAAGTGTAGAGGGCATGCTGATCTTGGGCTGAAACATGACTGCCCTCCAATGGCAAGAAGAAGATTGAGCCTCCAAGGACTCTTCCTACAAAATCATGAGACATGCCAACCCAAACAATTATATTCAAAATGAATGGCACATCATCACCACATGGCATCCAAATCAGAAAATGGCTGAAGGTTATGTGCAATTTTGGATGATACATATGGTCTCTCTGGTTGATACAGTGCAGTTCTTTCAACTGTTGTTGTATAGCATCAAGTGGCAAGTTGTCCTCCCAAGAATTTATAGCTATGCATGTCAGATCATCTACTATGAAGCGGTAAGCTACAATATATACCAGTTGTGCACAATCAAAGCAATACAACACTTTCCCAAAGTCATGTAAAGATGGGTCATCAACATCACAAGATTTGGCCCTAAAGTGACCATGAAACCCATAAATAATCTTGCTCTCATGTGGAGAATTGCACTATTTACATATGGTGAGAAAGTAAAAATACTCAATAGAGTAATCAATAAGCACATCAATGTCTTCCTTACCATGCATCATGTGGGAGCTGAAAGTGAGGTCCATGTATAAGTTTCCCCATGTGGATCCCCTCATAAAAATCTGCAAGAAGAAGGGATACATATACTCCTTGGAACACTCCATCAATAAGAATACACTCCCATGTGACAGCACTGTAGGCCTTAAGAATAAGGCTCCATGACTCCTCCCTTTGACATTCCACATGCCAAAGCCATCCACTATCATGCTACTATGTGAGAAGATCTTCTTTCGACATGGAAGTCTCTCATGATCCTCCAATACTGAAGGGTAGCCTCCTTGCACCATGAATGTGCCTTTCTTCTCTTCAGAAATATCATGAAAAGTATCGAAAGAATTTTTCCCATACTCTCCCAAGTGCAACCATAACAACAACAACTTTTGCTGCTGCCTCATCTCTCCCTCATACAAGCCATAGAGTAAGATCATGAAATTCAACTTGTATGATGCCCCATACCAACTAGTCTTTTGTTTCTATATCATATGGGTGCCATGCCATCCAATTGGTTTCTCTCTCCATAAAAAGCTTCCCTTGAAAAAAAACACATCAGCAATATATGGAAGCAAGATACAATAAAAAAAAGTTTCCAAATGACAACTGGAGAGTGAATCATGGTCCCTCTCATGGAACCAGCACAGTGCATCCTTGGCCTCCATCAAAATAAGAAATAACAAGTGCTTTTCCAGCCACTTGTTTGCTGCCACAGTCATCTCATAAGATGAAAACATGAAGTTACAATATGGTTTCATTGGTGCACACCAAGAGACATATGGCTTTCCCCACAGCTCATCAAAAGGATAGCCAAGATCAATGCTATGAGTAGTTGCAAGTACATCATCATGCAATATGCAAGAAGAAGCAACTCCTCTTGATACATCATGCTGCTCAAATAAATGAAAGAAGTACAACACAAACTGTAAAATGATACCTCCTCCATCATGTAATTAAGGTCTTGAGCTGAAAAGGCTCCACTGGAAATTCTCCCTCACTCCCAATGAGTAGGAAGGTAGCTGTGGCATCCTCTCTATCATCATTCAGGCTATGCATCTCTCCATATGCTAATATATGTCCTACTAGATGCCCTCCCAAGTGAACTCCTCCATCAAATGGAAATATGCATCAAATTGCATAGAAGAGAAGTCCTCATGTGCTGCATGTAGCAGCTTCTCCTTGAGACTAGAAGATCTAGTCAAGAAGATCCTGCCATAGGAATAGATGACCATATCTTCCACCATGTATCTGTCATTTCCATTTGGGCCATCAAGAGTCATGCATGCACCAAGATCCTTGGAGTACTCTACCAAAAGATGAGATCTCCAATAAGGATCAATCCTCCTAAGATACTGCGCTGGTGATCTGGCATGTGAAGCTCTCCTCATGCTGTTTCCTGCTACTTTGACATCCCCCATGCCAAAGTCTTCCCCCAGACTCTTCACCTCTCCAAAATCCAAGGGTGGTGAACCCAAAGACAAGATGTCTTCTATCAACTTCATATCAGGTGGCCTCGCAGGTGGAATGCCTCCATGTAGTGATACATTAATGTCAAGAGTAGACTGCTCATGTGATTGGGCAACCTTGCCCCTCCCCTTATAGCGCAAATCTGTCTGCTTCTTTCTTGCACTGGCTTTCTAAAATGGAGAAGGGTGTGTACCTCTCATCAAATGATGCTGCTCTCCATCCCTACCTCCTCCTCCCAGCTGCAATGCTGCACAATCATGCTGCTCACGGATTGTGCTTGGAACTCCATGTATGAGATCCTAGGGAACTTCTTGCAAAAGCACAAGAATCCCTCCTATTGGAGCATGTGCTCCTCCCTCCTCTACATGAGGCACTAGATGTGCTCTAGATGTGACAACGTTGTTGCCCTCATCTCTCTCAATGTGTGTGGGCAACATCTCAATAGTTGGATCCTCTTTTGAAAAAGAGATCCCTATGCCCTCTTGTCCAAGAATATGAATTGGAGGCTCTGCTTCCGAAAATGTGTAATGCAATATTTTTGCTTCTCCCATGGTTTTCTAAAGTGGATTTCCCTTCATCACATGCAAGGGTTTTGTTTTCTCAAGTTTTTCTTTCTCATGTGCCTTAGGGAGTTTTTCACCAAACCTTCCCATCAAAGTTTCTATGAATCTTGCATAAGAGGAAGTGTTTGTATTTTTTAAACAAAAAGACTCAAAAATCCACCATGCATGAGCCTTACCTCTGAAATGCAGTGCTGCAACTCTGATAGCTTCATCTCCAGAAATATGGTGCAGCTGCAAATAGGAGTCTAGCTCCTTCACCCAAGCTCCAGCTGAACATGTAGGTGATCCGGCAAAAGTAGATAGATGAAATCTATCTACATCCTACTATTGGTTCTTCTCCACCTGAATCTTGCAAAACTCTTGGAAATCAGTATGATCTCTAAACCTCTCAGTTTGAGATTCATACTCCTGCAACAAATCACTAAGAGTCCTCCTCTTAGGAATTTTTCCTCCTCCCATCCATCTCAGGATAGCTCTGGGCATTTGACTGCATTGTGCATCATGGAGTGTAGCTATATTCTCACACTCACCATGTGCAAATCTAGATTCATCTCTAGATTCAACCTCCCTTGGAGATCTCATCTCCAATCTCATTCTCTTCAGCTCTCCTTGAAATCTCTACATAGATTTTGGAAGAAGCTTTGTAAGCTTGTCTCCCTTTATTCTTTCACATACTGAAGCTTTCTGGCTTCTGTCCATCTCTCCTTCTTCTGATAGCTGGATCTCACTGACTGAGCCAGAGATTGTGCTTTGATACCACTGTAGTATTCATTTTTTAGGACTGCTCATAAATCATGCATAAAAAATGAATTTCCTGCAACATATGCAATAAAATACTGAAATGGACCCTTGTATCCCATTAAATAATCAATATAAAATCTAAATCCAAGATTAGAGCTAAAACAAAGCAAACTAGGTGGGTTAAACAGATCTCCCACACCTAGGATGGCCAAAAAGTGTTAAAACCCCAAACTGCAAAATACCGGAGTTAGTGCCTAAAAGGGACTGCACAGTATAAGAGAGGGTTTACACATAAAAATGATAGAGACAAATATATCTGCAATTATCTTAGACAATAAGCTCAGAAAATGAGATCTAGTCTCCTTTACACAAAATACAAGATAACCCGGCAAGGGATTCTTGTCAAACACTCTGCATACAAAATGGGAGATTCAGTATTTCACTGAATAACCACTACAAAACTGAAGTACATGAGTGTATAAGGCTAAAATATGTCTTATCTACTATAGATCCCTCAAGGGCTTCCTCCCATGAAAGGATGAACCTCTCAATCACAAGGAAACTCAGCAACGGGGCCACCAAACCATGCAATGAACACTGCTTCCATAATAACACATTCCCTAATGGAAACGGCACTGGGAATGTATGGGAAATGTGTGTTATAATACCATAGATCTGAAATAAGCTCTGGAGCTCTCCAAACAGATCCCTCAAGTGAATGAAACCTTCCTCCAATGAGAAACTAGCTCAAAAGCCGGGATTCCAATCCCTTCCACTGCCGCATCCAACAAAACTGCACAATTTCTGACAAGAACTGCGCTGATGAAGATGGCTGAAGCTTGGCCTAAAAACCTAATATGGAATGATGGATGAAAACTCTTCCAATGAGGCTCCTCAAAGGGAAGAGGTGGGATTCCCGCCCAGGAACACCCAGTGCTAAACAACACTGCAGCTTTGCTGAGTAGCAAAGCAGCAACAATTCTTGGCAGACAAGAATAATAAGCTAGAACATGAAGAATAATGCTGCCATATTCTTCCTTATATAAGACATGATTTTTCTTGCCCTTGGCCCCACTCAATTAGGTTACTTATAACCCAAGTTACATCTCCCTCCATAATTGCGTTATTCATCCTTGGATTCCTCCTCCACTAAAACTGTGTTGTTGACTTGGTCAAAGCAGCTTGATCTTACCCTTGTTCACACATGGCGGTGTTTTATTGAGCTAGAAAGAGTGTCCCCTTTTCACATTTGGAGTATTGTATTCCTCCTTAGGAGACTCATGGGCTTTTCTTCCCATTTATTAATCGACTAGAGCTCTGCTAACTCTAATGTTCCATTTAGCTTGGAGGCTAAAATTTTGGAACATTACAGATCTCGGGAAATCAGAAATAGTGAAAAAAGTGATAGTTGCCAGTAAGGCTAATCGAGAATCTAACATTCTGCCATAAGGCTTTGCATTTCTTTTTTTTTCTCGTTTTTTGTGTTTTTTGTGCAGGAAAAGGCACGCACACCGAATAATAATAATAATAATAATAATAATAATAATAATAATAATAATAATAATAATAATAATAATAATAATAATAATAATAATAATAATAATAATAATAATAATAATAATAATAATAATAATAATAATAATAATAATAATAATAATAATAATCCCCCCTTCCTCCTTTCATAACATGATCCTTTTACTATCTCACTTGGTGAGGGGTTAGTTTATGAGAATAGAGGTCTTGGGTTCAAGTCTCCTTCTCAAGCTTCTTTTGTAAAAAGTTTTTGTTCAAAGGGGCGTAATTTTTTTTAAAAAAATCCGCACTTCATCTCGTTCCCGTAACTATTCGGCATCTACAACTCAAATTTTTCAAAAGGCATAACTTCTTCATCCGAAAGCCATTTTTCGAGCCGTTTTTTTTTAAACGGGCTAATTTTTCAAGATATTTCCATTGGAGCAGTTATTTTCAGTTGTTCTCAGCTTCATTTTTTTTTAAATGGAAAGTGCATGCCCAGTTATTCTTAACAACACCAATTATTTCCAATGGCTACCTCACATGGTAGATATACTTCGAAGTAAAGCTTTATAGAATAGCCACAAGTCAAGAAACTAAACCTTCCGATGATGATAAAGTTCCTAAATGGGAAAATAAACAAGATCAAGCACGAGGGTTGATAGGAATGCCCATTGCTCAAGATCTTCGATTTCACATCCTTGACATTGACACCCCTGATAAAGCCCTAGAAAAGCTAAATAATGTCTTTGGCATTCAAAATCAAATTAGGGCCCACCAGCTTGAAAATGAGTTGCTTATTTTGGACCCTAATAATTTCTTCTCTATTGAAGACTTTTTGTCCAAATTCAAGACCCTTAGACTTCTTTTAGAAGGTTGTAAGGTCAAAAAGGCAGATTTTAGCCTCATATATTGCATTCTTGCTAAGCTTGGTCCTGCATACTCTGTATTTGTTTCTGCCTTCCATTCCACCAGAGAAGCCATAATTTCTTCAGGAACCACCTACAAGGATCCCTCTTTTGATGCCTTTTGTGATTCTTTGATAAGAGAACAAGAAAAAAATTTACACCTTGGCCTTATCACTGTTGGAAACGCTTCTAAGAAAGCCTTAGTATCCCAACAACAACCATATCAAAAGAATCCCAAGAAGCAGTATCCTAAAAAGTATGGTCCTAAGCCAAACAAGGGTCCCAAGAAATTTCAACCGCAAACTGAAAAATAAAATCACCAAAATAATAAGGCAAATCAAAACAAAGGGAAGAAGACAGATAGACATTGCAACTTTTGCAATCGGGATGGCCATATAGAGTCCAAATGTTTTAAGAAGATGGAAGCCTTAGAAGCAGCAATGAAGAAGCACAACATAAATTTGGAGCACTCTTCACCTTCATCTTCAGGCATGGCACTTTCTGCTTGTAGTTGTGAAGCATCAAGATCTGGTTATGCATTAAATGTATCTTCTTCTTCTCCTTCTCATGGTTGGCTCATTGATTCTGGTGCTTCTTACCACATGGCTAAAAATAAATCCATGTTTTCTTCTTTAAATGATTGTAACACCAAACATATTTATGTTGGTGATGATAGATCTCTTAGTGTTGTAGGATCTGGAACCATTCATCTAGATAATGGTCAGTTTAATGATGTACTATGTGTTCCTACCTTGTCATGCAACCTTCTATATTTTTATCAGATAACTCATTCAGGTGAAGGGAAAATAGTAGAATTCTCACCTCATGATGTTGTAATCAAGGACCTCAAAGATCCTAAACATATTTTAGCTACTGGAATTGCTGATGATTCCACAAGGTTGTATAAGTTTGACAACTTTGGGTCATCATCTCTTCCCTCTATTTTTTTTGCTCATAATGATGATGTGAGCAAAATTTGGCATGAGAGATTTGGTCACTTAAATTATCGCTCTCTTCAAACTCTATGTAAGGAAAATATGGTGACGGGCCTTCCTATGGTATCTTGCCGAGATGTTGTTTTCTCTGGATGTGTACTCGGAAAACATCATCAGGATAGTTTTGACAAACGTGCCTCTTGGCACACTTCAGCCCCTTTTCAGCTTGTGCACAGTGATTTATGTGGTCCACTTTCTGTTGTTTCTTTCTCTGGTTGCAAGTACTTCTTAACTTTCATTGATTATTTTTCCAGATGCACTTGGGTATATTTCTTAAAACTCAAGAGTGAAGTTTTTAACATATTCTTGGCCTTTAAGGTCTTTGTTGAGAAACAATCTGGACATCAAATTCTTAAGTTAAGATCATAAAATGGCAGAGAATATGTTAACAACAAATCTATGAACTTCTACTCTGAGCATGGCATTCAATTGCAACATACTATTCCATATACTCCACCACAAAATGGTGTAGCTGAAAGGAAGAATCGCACCTTAAAAGAAATGGCTGATTGTATGCTTCAATCTAAAGGACTTGGTCTCAATTTTTGGGCAAAAGCCATTAACTATGAAAATTACATAGTAAATCGCACTCCTACTAAGGTTTTAAAGAATATAACTCCAGAAGAAGCTTGGATCTCAATCAAACCAGCTGTAAGTCACTTTCGTGTTTTTGGAAGTGATTCTTGGGCCCATATTCCATATGCGAGACATAAAGCCTTAGAACCTAAGAGTGAAAAATGTATTTTTGTTGGATATTCTCAAGATGTCAAAGGATATAGAATTCTTCAACCAAAATCCAAAAATATTATCATTATAAGAGATGTAAAATTTGATGAAAATATATCGACCTGTAAGCCTAGTTCGGCAAGTGTGCCACCTTTTGCCTGCAAGCCTGATTCGGCATATGTTCCACCTCTCTCTCTCTCTTCTATTTTTAATAGCATTCCTTCTAGTTCAGATGATGACAGCGAGGATGAAAATCCTCCTCCAGCTCGTGAAATTTTTCCTTATACTCCACCGCTTCCAAGATGGGTCTGCTCTACTCAGGATGCAACAGGTTCCCTTATAGGTGACCCTACTGATCAACGACGTACACGTTCTCAATTTGAAAGAGCCTCTTCCTTATTGGCTCAAGTTCCAAAAAAAATTGATCTAGAAACCTTTGAAGAAGCCTTCGATCATCTAGATTGGGATGAAGCTATGAATGAAGAGTATCGTTCCTTATTGGAAAACGATACTTGGGATCTTGTTCCTCTTCCAAAAGGAAGAAAACTTATCAGATGCAGATGGGTTTACAAAACCAAGTTTGGACCAGATGGAAAAGTGGATAAAGATAAAGCTAGTCTTGTTGCTAAAGGTTTTTCACAAGTTGAAGGCATTGACTATACTAAAACCTTCTCCCCTGTTGCCAAAATGAATTATATCCTCCTTTTTCTTTCCCTTGTTGCCTCCTTTAAATGGGAAGTCCATCATATGGATGTTAAATCCACCTTCTTACATGGAGATTTGCATGAATAAATCTACATGGAACAACCCCTTGGCTTTATCCAAAAATACTCCAGCCTTGTTTGTCACCTTAGGAAGTCTCTCTATGGTCTCAAACAAGCTCCTTGGGCTTGGTATGCCAAAATGGATAGATTTCTCTTAGATAATGGCTTTCTAGGTGTCATTCTGACAACACTGTCTACACCAAGAAAGTGGGTAATTCCTTCACCATCCTTGTTCTTTATGTTGATGATCTTATCCTTACTGGTAGTGATCCAAACCATATAAAACATGTGAAGTCTAGCCTAAAAAAGAAGTTTGAAATGACAGACTTAGGACACTTGAATTATTTCCTTGGTCTTCAAGTCTTGCAATCCAAGGAAGGCATTACCCTCTCTCAGTCCAAGTATGCATGTGATCTTCTACACCACTTTCACATGGAAGAATGTAAGCTTGCCCCTTCTTCCTTTCAGTTTGGAGTCAAGCTTTCAGTCAACTGTACTACCCCTGAAGTTGATGCTACCTTATACCGTCAACTTGTTGGTAAACTTTTGTATCTAACCCATACCCGTCCTGACCTTTCATTTGTCATTAGTCTTGTCGCTTAGTTTATGCACCAACCTCATGAAAGTCACTAGAAATAAGCTAAAATAATAATTCAATATATTCGAGGTACAGTTTAGTTCGGGATTCATTACAGTACAGGAGCATCTCCCTTGTTGATTGGTTTCACTGATTCTAATTGAGCTGGTGACCCTGATGATTGGAAGTCCACTACAGGATATGTATTCACTCTTGGTTCAGGACCTATTACTTGGTCTTGTAAGAAACAAAGTGTCATCTCCCTTTCTTCAGCAGAAGCAGAGTATCATGGTGCAGTTGAAGCCAAAAAAGAAGCCATGTGACTTCGTCAGATCCTGTCTGAATTTGGTCTTCATCAGCAGCATCCAACTACACTTTGGTGTGATAATCAGAGTGCCATTTAGTTATGTAAAGATCCAGTTCAGCATCAGCGTATGAAACACATTGAACTCCACATACACTTCATCAGAAATCTCATTCATGATCGTGTTCTTGAAGTGAAATATTGTCCGACCAATGATCAAGTAGCCGATATCTTTATGAAGGCTCTCACAGAAGCGAAGTTTACCAAACTTCAATCCATGCTTGGAGTTCAGGAAAGTTGTCATTAAGGGGGGATAGGCTCTAATGCCTCCTTCCTTCTCCTATTGTGTCACTTTTGTAAATCCTTCAATCCTATCCCAATTTGTTGTTAAGGGGGGATGTTACGATATTTCGACACATAGGAAATAGGCTCCTTTTGTGTCAACTTTGTAAATCCTTCAATCCTATCCCAAGTTGTTCTTAAGGGGGGATGTTAGGATATTCTGACACATAGGAAATAGTTAAGAATAACTTAGTCTAGTGTAGAGTTAGGTAAAGTGTGTTTCTTTACCATGTACATTTGTAACTTATAATCCGACGGTCACGATTTGTAGTGATCCAACGGTTATCTCTCACCTCAGTATTAACGACACTTGATCCGTGGCTTAACACCCGATTGGTCCATGATCTCTATTTAAAGATCATGGAGGGTCATTTTTCCGGTAATCGTTTTTGAGAGAAACATATGTAACTTTTCTTTTATATTAATAAATTCCCTGAAGTGGTCGTGTTGGCTCAGGGCGTGGATTGTTTCCCTCTTTGAGGGTTTTATCCACGTGATTATACTGGTGTACTGATTTGTGATCTATTTGTGAGTGGTGACCTTTGGTTCTTGATCTACGGAACTTACCCTGTAAATTCCTACAGAAGACAATCATGAGGAAGAAAGAGAATTTGAACTCATTCACATATACAGTGATGAGGAAAATGAAACAAGGATAGTAAATTCCCTTCTACAAGGCCGGAAGGCACAGATTAAGGACTTGGAGGCTGAGCTAGAGAGATCAAAAGATCTCATTCACTTCCTACAAATGCAAAACAAACAAATGAGTGGCCAACTAGCCATCTATGAAGCAAGGGCGCTAAAATATAGGAAAGAAGCTCAAAGGGCACAAGTGCAGTTGGAGGAATACATGGGCGCCTATGAAAAAGATAGTGATGAAGAGGGGCAAGCTATAAAGAGACCTAAGACTATGGGTCTTAGGAAAGCATTGGCAAAACAAAGAGAGGAAGAATCAGCCCAAGCACAACAATTTCTTCCCACCAAACTCCTTGCCATGGAAATTGAGCATAATAGAGAAGCATGGCTTAAGAGATCCAATCTACATCTAGAGGCCAAACTGGAGAAGGCCAACAAAGACTTGAGCTTGCAAAGGAGGATGACTGAGCATTATAAACGGAGAAATCACTTTGCAGGACAAAAGCTCAAAACTGCCCAAAATGAGGGCCGGGAACCAAATGATGAAAAATAACAAGCTAGGCATGATATTTTGGCCCAAGTTTCTCTATAGGTCTCTAAGAACCCTTGAGGCACCTACCTACCAAATTTGAGCAAAAATGAACAAGTTTTTGATTTTTGCAAATTTTGAGCCTAGGAACGCAGCACCCCCTGTGCTATGCTTTTTTCTAGGGAATATTTAGAGGGAGAAGCTTAGATTTTTGGATTCCCCATCATGAGAAAAGTATTCTCACCAAATTTCATCTCAATTGGAGTTGTTTTGGTCCCCCAAAAGGGTAAAAAACACTCAATTTTTCACCTATATGCCCTCGTTTCTGAACATGTGTTGCGTTCTTGGTAGCCTTGGCTTTTCCACTTTTTGGGAAAATTTTAGAGGTAATATTGAGGGAAAAAAAAGGTATATTTTGAAATTTTCAGCTTTCCAACGGGCCATTACAGAGCCTTTTTCGACATTGGGAAGGCCTCCAAAACTCTATTGCAAAAAGACCATTTTTGGTGTTGCACTCTTGGAAACTTTTCAAGTTTTTGAGACAGTATGTTGCGTTCCTGTGTGTAACTGAGAAAATGTGTGTTAGGAAAGTTTCATCATGTATTTCAGAGCCTAAAAGTCAATAATTTTTCTATTTTAGTCCGAAAAAGATATTTTGGAAGATATTTTGGGCCTTGGACCTTGTAGGGCCTTGAACCTTGTAGGGCCTTAAGGACAAGTTAGGATATTTGTTTTTGGCCAATAGGCTTCTAGATGCTCTAGTGAGCTCCCTTCCTCCTTGCTTGTTATATAAACCATGAGGATTCATTGTAAACAGTTTGGACTTGATGTGTTATAGAGAAGTACATGGTTTATGAGCTTGGAGAAGATATTTGGTTTTATGAAGTGAATGAATGGCTTGTGTGGCTTGATGTTGGAGAAGCTTGCTTGCAGGATTCCATAACTTGGTGAATGGTGATGTTTTCCTCACTTGTTAGTGTTTTCTTGTCCTCATTTTGTTTCAGTCTGCTTGTTTGCTATAGATCATAAAAGTATAGGTTGAGATATGCTCATGGAAGCACCTCAAACCTCCTGTTCGCTATAGTTTTGATGTTTTCTTCTTTTAGTTCATCTTAAGGAATTATTGATTGCTCCTTAGGCCCACTAAAACTCGTTCTTTGTTTCATGAAAATTGTATGTTAGCTTATAAATATGATTCATGGTATGCCCAACTTATTTAAAGTTTTCAAAAACTTATTGTGAACCTTTTCTATGGAATACTGATTGATTAGGTTAATACAAAGAGGTCTTGTTTTGATCTTGCCCTTTGCCCATGCTCATCAACTTGTTTCAGAGTTCCTGATAGTTTGATATATGTTTTTTAGGAGTTCCCTCTCCATATATTGAATTGTTTGTTTATCTTATGTGTTTTCTCAAAAAGCTGAAGGTAGATTTCTAAAGTTAGGAGTTCTAATGCTTCTATCTACCACTAGATCGTTCATCTTGTATGTTTATCAGTTTGAGTATTTTTCATAGAGTTAATGGTTTTCCCTACCTCATGATTTATTTCTTTAAATTATAGATTTATAAGACCTCTTAGTCTTTTCACAAAACTTAATGTTCGTTACACCCTCATACATCACTTTAAGGATCCACTCATCCTGTTAAATCGGCCCTAAAATACACTCTGTTTCATCATTTGGACACCCTTGACTTCATCTGACCCCATAGCCCTATTGATTTGATATTCTCTCATTCCACCTATCCTACTTGATCATCTTACCCCAACCCAAAACAAAACAAAAAAACCTACACTTAACAACTAGCCTAAAATCAATCATCCATGCGAACAAGCTCACATCCTTCGCACAATAGAGAGAGCCCTCTCTGAGTCCAGGAAGGCTAGGTCCTAGGACTCCAAATATTGGTCTGATGTTACGTTGTCATTTGGTTAGCCAATCTGCCAAATCACGGGACCCTAACATAATGGCGATCACGGTGGGACTCTGAGTAAAAAATAAACTTAGACTTCCCTAAAAATTTCAAAAGCCCTTAAGAAAACTATCTTGTGGATTTATCCCACCGCTCACTAACATAATGGCGATCACGGTGGGACTCTAAGTAAAAAACAAACTTAGACTTCCCTAAACATTTCAAAGGCCCTTAAGAAAACTATCTTGTGGATTTACCCCATTGCTCACTAACATAATGGTGATCACGGTGGGACTTTGATTCAAAAGCATCCTAGGGATAGGTATCCCTTAGGAACTCTCAAATCTTAGTCAAATCATAGAAAAATTAACTGATAGCCTAAGAGTAGAATCTAGCTTTTTCACCATCCTATCAAAATGATGACTTAGCTATAGGACACTCTTAAAAACCTTAGGGCTACATATAGAAACTCAGAAAACCCCAAAACATTTATATATTGGCTTTTTATCAGTATTGGTGGTGGACCATAGACACTTATCTTCAAAAAAACCAAAAATATCCACCCGGTGACTCCACTAGCCTCCAATAGGCCTTCTAATTTTTTCTAAAGTATCTATAGACTCCTGTAGGACTGCATAAAAACAACCTTAGGAAATATAAAACCTTAGTCACACACGGTGTGAGTTTGATAGTGCCTAGAGAGGCCAGCCTTTCGAAAGTAGTCATAAACTTTTAGCCTCTCTAAATTTTGAATTTGAAAACTGGCTCCGTGAAGAATCAATACCAGATCTCATCCAGACCCAAACCCTCCCACTATAGTTGATGACCCAGAAAGTATTTTGTGGCAAACTTCTAAAACTGGAAACTTAGCTACTTATAGGACCATTCATAGAGCAAGCTCTGTACCTGAACATCTTACAGCATTGTAAGACCCCCAGTTTGACTTGCACCATACTAGAAGCCTTTTCAGAACCAAGTCACAAATTAAAATCGACCATACCGATCTTGAGCCCATAGACTTGTAGCAGAGTCCTAGCAGAGAAGCATCTCCTTCCACACCACCTGATCTACAACTTCTCCATCACTTCGGCTCTTTTCACCCCAAGTCTTCTCAGAATCAGTTTACTGGTCCAAGTACTTCCGCCACACCCATTCACACCACCACTGTGCAAACCACTCCATCTCATAGCAAAAATCCTTCGCTTGTAAATCCACCATTAGCTCCCACCATGGCACCATGGTATGCACCCCTTGTATTACTGCAACCTTTGGTACCTTTGCCAAATGATTACCAATCCAGAATCCCACACTTCACTGGGGCTGAATCTGCTACTGCCCAATAACATGTAGATAGAATGAATGATGCTTTTGACTACATGGAATTAGAAGAGGAAACCATGAAAATGAGAATGTTCGCCCAAAGCCTAGGAGGAGAAGCTAAGAAATGGTTCAAAAGCCTAACTCCCAACAGTATACGTGATCTCCCTTCCCTTCACCAAACTTTCATAAACAAATGGGAAATCAAGATTGACTTGTTGAATCGTGCAATATGTTCAAACCTTTTTCTTGTTGTAAAGGTGTTCCATATTCTTAAAAAATCAAAAAATTTAAAAAAATGTAAAGAGGGTATACCCTAAAATAAAAATCAAAGGGTGAAAAAGTAAAATGATCAAAAAAGTGAAAGAAATGAACCCCAAACAAAAATAGACCAGGAAAGTGTGCAAGCCTAAATGCCACTACTTTTTTCTCTGATGTAATAAACAAAATTGTGTGCAGTTTGTCAAACTTTTGCCACAATTTATGAAGAGTCAAATAGTTTAAACTTGACTCATTCATTTTTCAATTTCATGTTGTAGAATAGAGAATAAATATCGGACCAAACAGTTTAATCTTGGCAGATAAGTAGATAGGTAGAGTTAATAAAAGGTGCTCAACAGTTTAATCTGAGCCCTTGGATGTAACAAGTGTAGACTTAGATAGGTTTGCCATGTAAAAGAAAAAGAATATTGATAAGGGTTTTCCAGTCTAAGTGCACCCTAATAAAGAAGAGAAAATGGTAAAGTAGGTAGGGTAGGTAGATGTTTTTGCAGAATTACATGTGATGAATGATGGTTCCAAATGTGTTCAATTTTACTTTCATCACAAGTGCAAAGGCAGATACTACATTGGAAAAAGTTCACAGCAAAGAAAAGTCAAGATTATTAACTTCCCCTTCATTTTTCCCTAAAGAATTCACTAATTTCCCCTAAGTGCTAAGGTATTTTGAAAATTAAAGGGGCTCAAGGCATTTCCTTGACTTTTGGAGAGACCGGACCCTCGGCCCAATAATTGAAAAAGACCTAAGTACTTAAAATCATCCATTATCGCATTCATTCACCTCTCAAAAATCTTTTCCTAAGTAAAATCCCATTTTACTTAGGAAAATCATGCAATAGTTCATAAACAACCCTCAAAATCACTTTTTATTCTAAGTCTAAGTAATAAGTTGTTATAATGCAATTTTCTTCTAAAAACTTCACTTTCTTAGTTATATTAATGTATTTTGAAGCTCACCTTGTCCCCTTGTCATATTAACTCTAATTTATATATTAACTCCTTATAAAAATCCCATTCTCCTATTATGTATAACTCCTTTGAATATAATATCCCCAAAACCCATGTATTACAACTTTAGCCAAAAGTACTTAATCCCCACTTATTCAAATAAAAAACCCACATTACAATCCCTTTTGGCTAAATATATCTATATAATTATTTCGCCCCCTATAGTAAATAAATCTCATTGATTTAATTGCTATATAAATAAAAATATGAAAAAGCGTTTAAACATATTATATATGTTTAAAAATAAAAATAAAATAATTCCCTGCCATCCACCGTACCAGGGATTAATTAATCCACACGATTAATTAATAACCGACCCCAGCCAATCGAATTCCGCCCGATGGGTTTAATTAACAGTTAATTACATTGGGCCCGTGCCGTTAATTCCCCGCCATCTCCCTGTCCCGTCGACCATCCGATCGACCCATCTAAGATCTATAGCCCTCATCCATTTCGCTGGCCATCCGCGTATGAAAGATAACGCACGATGGCTAAGCAGTTTTCAAACAGTGTCGTGCTACGTGTCAGCCGTTGTATCACATCGCTGCCCTTCCGCCTAAAACTGCCTTCCCTCATAAGCAATGCGATAGAAACTGCTTACCACCTTTCCACTTGTGACATATCCACTGTACCATGATGACATCATCCAATAAAATAATAAAAAATTCTGCCACCCATTGACTTTATGAATAAAAAAAAATAAGCCCGCATTTTTCATTTTTTTTCATTCGCAGAGAACGACTACACCTCCATGCACAGAAATTCAAATCTTCACTGTTGAAGTCCGTCAACCTTTGTCTCGTCTAAGAAAATTGCAGTCAAGCTTCCCATAATATTTTGCACCTTAACCAGTACCTGTTTAGACCATTGTTATCTCTAGAAAACAAGTATTTACCCTAAATTCTTACTGAACTCTGTAAGAAACTCGGTTTTCCTTTTTCTTTCACTAAAACAGAGTTAAAATTAACTGCTAGTTCATTCCTCGATCCCAAGAACTGTAATTAAAATTCCCAATCTGAAATTGTACATGTTTTTCCCGTCAAAACTCGAATTTCCATTTTTGAATCCACAAGAACCAAAAATGGAAGTTCATGTGGCTTTAAACGTAGCACCGTTGAATGCCCCTCACAAAGACTTGGATTATTTACCTTTAGCCGATATCGATTTTCAAATTAAAGACCCGGGTATCAGTGAGAATCCCCTTCGAATATTTTGTCGCTGCAGAGACAATTATTTGAGTGGTTCTGATATAATTGGACTCTGGGAATCCAATATGCCCATGTACCTTCTCCCAGCAGTCCATATCTTCCCTGAAATCATCCATCTTTGCCATGCCAGCTATGATCCTAACCAAAAGAGCAGTCTTATCCCCAAGTCAAGATGTCCTCTTCCCAATAACTGCTCAATCCATAAATGAGATGCTACATTTCCAACCTGGTCAAGACCTCACTCCTCTGTACATGGCTGAATTACTTGAGAAGTCTACCCAATTGTCCCATGAAGAGTTAAACAGTCTTTGTCAGACTTTCATGCTGCCACAGCATCTACCTAAAGGCCCTCCCCCTTATGGCCACACCTATTTTACAGATGAGGGCAGACTTATTTTAAACATGATATCTTCAATAATGGGTTTTAATACTAGTGAGTTTGTTGACCAATTGACCCTAGTATTATTGTCTATTTTTACCCCGAGACAACCTCCTGCTGTTAAGTATGACTTTGCATCTTATATTGCTGACAAAATCCATGATCAATTCATGATATTTGGAAATGAGAGAGTATTCAAATATTCTTCCTTCATAAATCATCTCATGATATACTATCAGTCAAAAAGTTTTCCTTTCCATATTTAGAAACTTGATGCTAAAGGAAACCCTAGGTCAGTTATCTTTTGTTCTGCTATCACCCATCATTCTTCTGATTCTCCTTACTCCTACAATGAGTTTATTGATCTGTTTGTACATCCAGCAACCACTTTGTTAACTGGAATTTCTCCTCCCAGAGTCAGTAATGAAATCAAGAGAATCCTTCAACTCTCAAAACAATATAAAGTGGGAGATTGGTACTTATATCAGAATTATACTGAAATTATGATTTACGGATGTGAATTGTGTCCATTCAAGTTGCCCAGATATGTTCCAATGAGACTTTTTGCATTTGATTATTTCAGACAGATGAAAAATTCAGATATAGTTCATTTCTGTAATGCCAAGAAGAAGGCGCAACTCAGGATAAAGAGCCAATTAGGTCCCTTTGTTTGTAATTCTAGGGAGGCTGGGAAAGAAGCTGAAAGGATTTTAGAAGACTACCTCAAATTACAAAAGAGTTTCTACTGGGAACCCTATGATCCATATAGCTTTATTTGTGACAGAAGAATGAAAAGCAAATTATCTCCATACATTCATTTTAGGATGCCAGAAATTGAACAATATGAAAATACAGATGAATGGGTGGAAGGAAATTTGGTAGAGCAAGATAGTGAGCAGGTCAATATTGATAATGTAATAAAAGACCTTGAAAAGATACTTGACCTGGACTCTCTTGGGCAGGTACAGACAGCAGGACCTTCTTCAGCAGGAACTTCACAACAACATTTGCAGGAGATCAGTACAGTGGCAGTAGAATCAAAAGGAAAAGAAAAAGAACCAGACATACAAGTAATTGAAAATTTCACAATGACAAAGCAACCAGAGACATCTAAAGAACAAGGTCAGGCACAAATATCTCCCGTTCAAACCAATCCAGTAGAAATGTCAATTTTGCAGACTCCATTAAATGTTTAAAAGGAAAAAAAAAGAGAAGCTGAAGCTGCTACCCCTCTCACTGGATCTTCACAACAGCCTCAGGCCAAGAGACAGAAATTGAATACTCCTCCATAAGTAGAATCTATTGATGAAATCCTTGATAGTCAGGGACCAAAACAATTGGGCAGTCAACAAACAGGAACAGTCAGTGAAGCATCCACTACCTCACAAAGGAAAGAGCTACAGAAGCAACAGAGTGTTGAAATATCTTCTTTCAAAACACCAGTTAAAGATATAGGAGATATAAAGAAGACATTTATCAATATCAAGGCCAGGAATGATCCACTGAGAATTCAAGTATATAATCAATATCTGAAAATGGCTCCAAAGAATCAAGAAAGATTGATGTCAGCTTTTGACATCCAACAGGGAAAAATGATAATGAGCCATTTCAAACCCAAGGTGCAACAACCCCAAACAACTGCTGATTATATTAGGACAAACTTTGAAGTCCTAGCAAAGGATATCCATCATTTAGATCAGATTGAGTTACATAAGCAGACTGGTGAAATTATCTATTCTACTTTGACTGATAAGGCAATGGCAGCTCACAGATTACAGGATTCTTTGGAGAACACCAATACACAGTTACAGCTTGAAAAGGCTTCTTCTCAAGCCAAAGACAACAGGATAAAAACATTGGAAGAAATAATAATTGGTTTGGGACACAATCCAAAGGATGTCAAAGGTATAGAAGCTCTAATCAAGAAAAAAGATGATGACATTGCAGCTTTGAGAAATCAGTTGAAATTGCCAGCCTCCAGACATCCTCAAACTGAAGAAGTAATAAAGAAGAATTCTGAAGAAGAAATGATGGAGTTGCTCTTGAAAATGAATGAGCAACTGATTGAAACAAAAAAATAGCTTGAACAAGCTTTAAAATACAAGCAGTCCAGTGTTCCAGTATCTACAACAGAGGTTATCACAGGTACAACAAGTCAACCAACAGGTCAAACAACAGAGCCATCACAGGTAAATACTTCAAATTTGAGTAGAGAAGAACTAATAAAATCAATGAATGACTTGAAACTTCAAGTAACAGAACTTCAGCGCACAAAGTTACAGCTTATTAATTTGGAACAGAAATATGATCTTTCAAAAATGTCTGTTGCTGAAAAAACAAGAGAAGTCAAAAAGTTGGAAAAATTGGTTAAAGCTTTGGAAAGGGATCTCACATTGGAGAAACCTTTAAGAGAAATAAATGACATTCTTTGGGATGATATTATTCAGTCAATAAAAGATATCTGGTCCTCAATCCAGATAATATACGAGCAAAATGATTTGGTCAAAGTAGCTCTGGATGAAGTTGAGACTACATGAGCAGAATTAGGAAATAGGCCTGAGGAAGCCAATCAGCTCATACAATTTCTAAACACCCAAACCAGGTAGCAACTTGCAGATCAGGGTATTCAGGACAGGACTGCAACAATCTTGGAGATAAAAAGAGTTTTTACTAAAAGAACTCTTATGCAAAATTTAGAACGAAGGTGTTTTGACATGCAAAGTGAAATCATTGCTTTCAGAGAAAGGTTTAATGTTTTATTGAATAAAGGGTTGCCTAGCCCTATGGTTTCAGAAGATAAAATAATGGACCTGGAAACTTATGTTATGAAATTGGACATACATGCTCACAATCAAGCCAGTTCCTCAGCCATTTCATCAGAAGCAACATTACCTACAGGAAGGAATCTTCATGACACATTAGAGAATTTATTTTATCTTGAACATGAAATAAAACATTTGTTTTCAAATCAGCCTAATTTCTTCAGATATACCGAGGCTGATGAAACATTAAGGAAGCTTCAACGGACCAAAATAGCAGAAGATAAATGGTGGGAAGATCTATTGGAACTTTTGTAAAATTTATTCTTATATGAAATTTTGTCTATTTACTACAGTATAAGGGATAAAGGGACAAACGAAGGTCAAAGAGCATCATTTCAATTAAAAGAGCATCAGTTCAGTTAAAAGTGTATCAGTAAAAACAAAGAGTATCAGTGAAGTAAGGCAGTTAGAACGAAATTACTAAAGAGGACAACGATGAGCGAAAATATAGGTCCTACCTCCAGCACATTCTCAAAAGGAGGAAAACAACACAACATCAGTTTCTTTGTCTTATCTACAAGACCATCTGTCTCTATTTTTATTGTAACTTATTTGTGAGTCATCTTAGATTATATCTTGTTTTGTTAAGAGATATTTTGTATGATTTTTTGTATAAATAAGCCCTCAAATGGATTATTGAGGGTGGATTCTTATACTTTGATGTAACATTGAATATTTTGGAATAAAGAGATTTGGAGAAATTTTTCGTGGCAAAACTGGACAAGGAATTGAGGCAGAAGACTTTTCTCAGGATTCATGTATCAAATGAAGGATCAATAAGTCATCTCTATCCCATGTTTTGAAGTTTTATATTTGTCTACAATATCATCTGTGTTTCATTATCTTAATATTTAACGAAAAGGATTAAATCAGAAAGTACTTAGGTGTAATCTGATTTCAGTCATTATTATTCTAAATGTTTTCTTCTAAACTGGTTTAAACAATGAATTCTTAATTGCTCCTATTTGTCTAGTTCATACATCTTTGGTTATTTAGTAAAGAATACTTAACTGCTCTTTATTGATAATCAATCTATTTCTCTTCTCTTGAATGTGTTGAAAGATTCTTTATTTCCTTTCATCCGTTTGAATTCCATTCCATTCACTTTAGATCTATAATTGTTTCTAGTTTGATTATCTTGCCCGGATAAACCATATTTTGTTAAAAAACTTAAGCCAGTGCAGCCAATGCTTTGACTCCATTAGCCCAATGGACTGAAACTATTTGATCTTAATCTCAGCTAAAGAATTCCATCAACCCAAACAAAAACAAAACCCCTGGACTTTATAACTAGCCTAATACCTTGCAAAAAAAAGCTAAATTTTACAGAGAGAGCCCTCTCTGGGTACAGATTGGCTAGATTCTGTACCTAAAAGATTGGTTTGTGGTTACCTCGGACCCCTTTCCTCTTCCAACAACTTCAAGGAAAACCCGAGTGATAACACACCCAAGGAAGAAAAAAATGTTAGGTAAGTAGGTTGGGTAGGTAAAAGTGAAGTTGAGCTAATCATGCTTTCATATTTTCAAAATCACTACTTCAGGGAAAGCAGCAGCAAAAGAAAGAGAAAAAACACCTAATGGATGAGGCACTAGTCTTCATAAACCACGAGATCTGAAATTCTGGACACCTCCTGAAAAGGAGCTTCCCTCCCCAAGTGGAGCCACTGTTAGTCATCAGTAATTTTCACCTGTTTTAGATGACTAAATGCTTTGTCCAAGATTTCTAGAAACAGAATTCAAAAATCATGTGAGTTCTAGAAATCCCCTCAAAGAGAAATTTTTTCATTATCTCACCTCCTTGTAAAAGCATGGCCAATCTATCACCCAGACAAGACCAATTGTCCCTCACTCTCACTATGTATGCCATCTCTACCTATAACACTCTGTCTCTGTCTACCTAAGCCCTCTACTTTCACACCTTGTTTCGCCAAGTAAACCAAACTTTTCTCCTTTCTCACCAAGTGCCTCAAGCAATGGTGTTGTCAAAACTCCCTGTCTAAAATATATTTGAAATAGAAACAAGGTTTTCTAGTGATCTAGGATGGTAGTGAATAATAGAGTGTCAAAAACCCTGTCTCCTCATCCAAACCCTGTTTCAAGTTTTCAGTCAAAAAACCTATTCCAAAGCATTACAATGAGTCAAATAGGTCCACCTAGGTTATGCACTATCATGGTTCTAATTTCACTATTTCCTCGGTTATTCAAAGGTTAAGTCAAGAGAACAAAAAGTTGAGGATTATCATTATCCAAGGAAAATTAAAGGACCTCCAAAGGTACCCTCTTGATCCAACAGTAAGTCTGCAAAAGAACAACATACCATGTCCAAACATTTCTGCAGGAATGCTTAGTAATTGGTCAATAGTAGAACAGAGGCATAGAAGGAGACCTAAAGAGCTAAGGAAGACATCCACAAGCAAGTAAATAGGTACAACAAGCTGAAATCTATAGGAAAGATCATGATCTCATGATAAGTATAGTAAAGTATTGTCCATCAAAAGGTCTGTGAAAATATCAAAAAGTCAGTGGCACATAAGCAGCATTGCTCAAACAGTCAAAGAGACCATTGAAAGGATTTTTGGCCTCAAGCATGAAGCTGGTATAGGGACATTTGCCCTTTTCCTACATCCCTGCAAAAGAGACCAACAAGCTATCGAATAAGAACCTAAGGTGAGATGAGGTAAAAAGGAGGATCAACACAAGAAGCCCATTCATAACAATGAGAAAAACAGTAGGTATGTGTTTATTGGGAATATAAATAAATATATGACTGATTTGACCAAACAGTGGAAAAATACTTGGGTTACAAAAGCTAAAGAATTTCTCCAAACCTCCAAATAATCATCGGAGAATTTTTAGGCATAAGTAAATAGTTTAAATGAATGTTTTCTTTGAGGACTTTGAAGGCAGCCTTGTTTGCTTTTATGAATATCCCTATAGGCTTAGAAGTTGGGAAACTGAACAAAATGGTCATAATAAGAGGTAAAGAAACATCATTCATCAACAGCAGATGGTTTCAACAATTTTCCAACTATCTTCTAAGTTTGGCAAACAAGCATCAATCCCACTTAATCAAAGGGTAAGATCAAAGTTCTTAAAAAGATCTAGGGAGAAATATATAGGGCACTGAATGCCACTTTACTCAAGGAGACAAAGCATCAGCGAAATAATATGTTTTCTAACAAAGAAAAATGTCAAAGGCATGTTCACAATGTTTAAAGGAGGCAAAACATGATTTAAAACCCCTCTAAAAAATGATTTTGACAAGCAGGGATCATTTTGGATCTAACCAACTATTCAAGTGCAAAAAGAGACCGTGGTTAAAAAGGGTTGTAAAGGACATTCAGAATTAGCTCCAAAAGGCATTGGCAAAATGGAAAAGGTGCAAAAAGAAAAAAGGGTCCAAGGGGAACCTTAGAGATGTGGGAAAATTCAAAACTTATGTCAAGGGAAGCATGAAGAAAACTTGTAAAGAAAACCTAACCTACTCTCTGCTAGTCTACTAACCTTGTTACAAAACTCAGCATCTCCTTAACCCTCTTTACACAAATTTCACTAGAAAATATCATTTCTATTTAAATATTTTTAGGAAGGGGTGAAGAAATACACAATGTCTAAAGAAGGGAGTGTTGACCTAAATGAGGCAAATCAAAGACCAAGAAAGTAGTAGAAGAAGGGAGGGAAGCCAAATAGGTTTGAATCTATAAGCACTGAAGAACTGATAGCCTCCCCTTCTATTCTTTCATGTTTCCAAGAGTTAGGGTGCTATGAGTTATGTAACAAAGTGCAAGAGATCAAAAGCCCCCTCAGTTAACCAGTGATTTGCCTTAAGACATCACAAGCATAAAGTACATCTAGCAGGGGTAAGATTTGAGTTGACCACTAGTGCCATCTCTAAGGCCACTAGAATGCCTTGCATAGGAGAAAGGTGGTTTAAACAGAAGCATCTTGACTTAAGCCATTATCATCCATTCTTAAAACCTACTTGTCAAGCTGACTATAAAACCATTTTCCCTTTTTCTCATCTATTGGACAAATATGCCCTCCTCTTGAATATTATCATGAAGTACTTCACCTGTGAAGGTAGGTTCTCCAGAGTCTATTCCTATCATATTAGACTCCTCATGCATTTCACCAGGACCAAGCTACTACACATGCCCTACTACCTTTGCAAAAGTATTGAGAAAATGTCTTCCATCATGCAAAAGAGGCCTCCATCCCAACAAATGTCAAGCCTCTTTCATCATTCCCTCATCAAAGTAATTGTCTCATACCAACTAGAACAACAAGGCATTCCCTAGGAGGTTTTTATCGCCCATGATGATTTCACAACTCCACAGCCCATCCCTCCACAAAGTATGCCATCATCTTCTCAAAATCCTCCTCATGCACCTACATCACCCTCCCCTGACCTTGGTTCATCTTCTTCACATGAACCATTCCCTCAAACAGACCCTCCTCATTTGCTTTCCCCTAAGAAATATGAATATGAAGAAATCAGTGATGATCATGAAGAAAACAGTGGTGATCATGAAGAAAAAAATAAGGGAGAGAGTGATGATCATGAAGAAAATAGTGATGGAAAGAATGATGAAGATGAAGAAAGAAGTGAAGAAGAAGAAGATTTCAAAGAGGGAGATGGCCAAGAAGAGAACAGTGAAGGCAATAACAAGGATGAGTATGTGGATGAAGAAGAAAACAGAGGAAAAAATAGTGATGCAAGTGATGAGAAAAGAAGTCAAGACAGTGGGTCCCATGGTGAAAAGGATGACTCTAAAGAAACACAATCAGAGGCAGCTTTTCAAGAAGAAGACAGTGAGCAAGAAAACAGAGTTCAAACCATTGAGTCCCATGATTTAAAAAGCCAAAAAAGTGGGTCTGAAAGTGAAGAAAATGACACTGAGGGTACAAATGCAGACAGTGGAGAGGAGACATATGAAAGCAATGGAGAAATCAAGAATGGCACTGGCAGCCAAGAAACAAGGTTTAAAGTTGTTTTCAATAGGCAAGGAAATGATGACAAAGGGCCAAGTAATGAAGAAAATAAGCAGGGCAGTGAAGAAGAAATCAATCAAAGGAACTCATTTAATGAAGAAATAAATGACTCCCACAGTGATGGGAAGACCAATGAAGGTGTCCAAAGCAGTGACCCCACAAAGAGTACTAACAATGATACAAAAGATGATATTGACAGCAAATATAATGGGCCAAGATATGAAAAGGAGGACAGTCATGAAAGTGAAGAAATGGAAAACATAAGTGCCTCTAACATTTCAAAAATAGGGCATGGTAGTCTTGAAGGTTTCGGCAGAAAGGAAAGCATGAAAGTGGTTGAGGATGCTTATCAAAAGGACATTCAAGAGCAAGGCAAGAAGGACACTCACACAGAAATCATCCATGAAGAAGAAAACAGTCTCAAGGTCATTAGTGACCAAACTTTGCAAGTGAAACTTATGGCACCTTTCACCATCACTTATCAAAAAGGAAGGAGGAATGTGTTTTCTGCCTCCAAAAGGCAAGGGGCCATGCACTCCTCCTCAAAACCAGTGAAGGACAAAGGTAAACAACCATTGAAGGGAAAATTCAAAAAACCATTGAAGGACAAAGGTAAACAACAACTGAAGAAGGAATAAGACAATCATGAGGAAGAAAGAGAATTTGAACTCATTCACATAGACTGTGATGAGGAAAATGAAACAAGGATAGTGAATTCCCTTCTACAATATCGGAATGCACAGATTAAGGACTTGGAGGTTGATCTAGAGAGATCAAAAGATATCATTCACTTCCTACAAATGTAGAACAAACAAATGAGTGGCCAACTAGCCATCTATGAAGCAAGGGCGCTCAAATATAGGAAAGAAGCTCAAAGGTCACAAGTGTAGTTGGAGGAATACATGGGTACCTATGAGGAAGATATTGATGAAGAGGGGCAAGATAGAAAGAGACCTAAGACTATGGGTCTTAGGAAAGCATTGGAAAAACAAAGAGAGGAAGAATTAGCCCAAGCACAACAATTTCCCCTCACCAAACTCCTTGCCATGGAAATTGAGGATAATAGAGAAGCATGGCTTGAGAGAGCCAATCTACATCTAGAGGCCAAACTGGAGAAGGCCAACAAAGAATTGAGCTTGCAAAGGAGGATGACTGAGCATTATAAACAAAGAAATCATTTTGCAATACAAAACCTCAAAACTTCCCAAAATGAGGGCCTAGCACCAAATGATTAAAAATACCATGCTAGGCTTGGTACTTTGGCCCAAGTTTCTCTACAGGTCTCTAAGGACCCTTGAGGCACCTACCTACCAACTTTGAGAAAAAATGAACAAGTTTTTGTTTTTTGCAAATTTTGAGCCTAGGAATGCAACACCCCCTGTGCTGCGCTTTTTCCTAGGGCATATTCAGAGGTAGAAGCTTAAATTTTTGGATTCCCCATCATGAGAGGAGTATTCTCACCAAATTTCAGTTCAATTTGAGTTGTTTTGATCCCCCAAAAGGGTAAAAAAACACTCAATTTTTCACCTTTCTTCCCTCTTTTTTGAATAAGTGTTGCACTCCTGGAAGCCTTGGATTTTTCCACTTTTTGGGAAACTTGCAGAGGTCAAATTGAGGAAAAAAAGGTATATTTGGAAATTATACATCCACAGCTTTCCAAAGGGCCATCATGGAGCCTTTTCCGACATTGGAAAGGCCTCCAAAACTCTGTTGCAAAAGACCTTTTTTGGTGCTGCACTCCTAGAAAATTTTCAAGTTTTTGAGACAATATGCTGCGTTCCTGTGTGTAACTGAGAAAATGTGCATTGGGAAAGTTTCATCATGTATTTCAGAGCCTAAAAGTCAATATTTTTTCTATTTTAGTCCGAAAAAGATATTTTGGAAGATATTTTGTGCCTTAGACCTTGTAGGGCCTCAAGGACAAGTTAGGATATTTGTTTTTGGCCAATAGGCTTCTAGATGCTCTAGTGAGCTCTCTTCCTCCTTGATTGTTATATAAGCCATGAGGATTCATTGTAAATAGTTGGGACTTGATGTGTTATATAGAAATAAATGGTTTATGAGATTGGAGAAGATATTTGGTTTTATGAAGTGAATGAATGGCTTGTGTGGCTTGATGTTGGAGAAGCTTGCTTGCAAGATTCCATAGCTTGGTGAATGGTGATGCTTTTCTAACTTGCTAGTGTTTTCTTGTCCTCATTTTGTTTCATTCTACTTGTTTTCTATAGATCAGAAAAGTATAGGTTGAGATATGCTCATGGAAGCACCTCAAACCTCCTATTTTCTATAGTTTTGATGTTTTCTTCTTTTAGTTCATCTTAAGGAATTATTGACTACTCCTTAGGCCCACTAAAACTCGTTCTTTATTTCATGAATGATTAGTATGTTAGCTTATAAATATGATTCATGGTATGCCCTACTTATTTAAATTTTTCAAAAACTTATTGTGAATCTTTTCTATGGAATAATGATTGATTAGGTTAATACAAAGAGGTCTTGTTTCGATCTTGCCCTTTGCCCATGCTCATCAACTTGTTTCATAGTCCCCGATAGTTTAATATATGTTATTTAGGAGTTCCCTCTCCACATATTGAATTTTTTTTTTATCTTATGTGTTTTCTCAAAAAGCTAAAGGTGGATTTCTAAAGTTAGGAGTTCTAATGCTTCTATGTACCACTGGATTGTTCATCTTGTATGTTTATCAGTTTGAGTATTGTTCATAGAGATTAATGGTTTGCCCTACCTCATGATTTATTGCTTCAAATTATAGATGTATAATACCTCTTAGTATTTTTAAAAAACTTAATGTTCGTTACACCATCATACATCACTTTAAGGATCCACTCACCCTGTTAAATTGGCCCTGCAATACACTCTGTTTCATCATTTAGACACCCTTGACTTCATCTGACCCCATATCCCTATTGATTTGATATTCTCTTATTCCACCTATCCTACTTGATCATCTTACCCCAACCCAAAACAAACAAACAAACCTACACTTAACAACTAGCCTAAAATCAATCATCCAAAGCGAACAAGCTCACATCCTTCGCACAATAGAGAGAGCCCTCTCTGAGTCTAGGAAGGCTAGGTCCTAGGACTCCAAAGACTAGTCTGATGTTACCCTGTCATTTGGTTAGCCAATCTACCAAATCACAGGACCCTAACACCGACATCATATGAGCCCTATAGTTTCAGATATGTGTATTGAAACTTTCCAACAGCAGTTATATCTAATAAAACTGTGTTGTCATAGCCTTGGCCATTATTGTGTAGTAGTGTTCTTTATGTTTCATGTACATGTTCCCTTGAGGCTTGTTTTGGCTTGACTTGAGTGATTATTTCCTCAAGGACTTGTATAAATTTTGCTGCTATGATCTTAATATGATGGCTATATGATCTTCTTACATGTTATATGTTGATTTATCACCGCTCCTTCCATTATTGTGTTCATATATTGTTACTTCCCAATTTGGGAATATTACAATGGTATCAGAGCATAATCTTGGCTTAGCTTGTGGATCTCAGCCATTATGCTATCAAGAGAATAAGAAGAAGGAGAAAGAGATCAGAATGATGGAAACAATGAGTTTTATCTCATCTCTTTTCAGATCTAAGATGGACCTCACCAAGGAGGTCAAGCAAAGAAGAATGGATAAAGACAATGAAACCACACTAGGGTTTCAAGAATAGGAAGGTCCATGTACTTCCTATCAGTAGAAGAAAGAACTGGTGTTGTAGAGAGCTCCAAATTAATACACTATGCCCTTTCCTTTTGAGGAAGAAGACAAAAGGCATGGATATGGAGGACACTTAGATTCTAAGTGAATACCTTGCATAATATAAGTCTCAACCTAGAGCTTTCAAGGTGAATCTAACTCTCCCACAGTTCAATTAGCTCAAAGAAGAAAGGAGACCTTGCAACAATAGATTCCTATTGCCTACATTTGATGGGTCATCCACATATACAACAAGAGCTTGGGGAATGAAGTTTTATGCATTCTTCCTACTGCATCCAGTGGTAGAAAGAGAAGTTGTTGAGATTGCAGCACTACACCTCGAAGGTGAAGCAAACATTTGGTGGTTCATCCATTTGAGCCATGCATGAGTGACTACATATGCAGATTTTACTCAAAGGTTGATCAAGAGGTTTGACAAGAAGAAATTAGAGGGGAGGAGGCCTTCACCACCACTTGTTGTAGGAGAACTTGCATAAGGAGAAAGAACCCTTGCATCTTTGAAAAGTGGTCTTGATCTCTTGACATGTAGAGTCCATGCACTATTCTGGAGATGCATGAGGAGGAGGAGACTTACTCCAGTGTTGATGCAACCATAGAGGAACAACCATCATCATCAGTAGTTGGGGAAGTCATCACACCAGAGGAAGGAACCCTTGTAGCAGTACAGGATGTTCCCAAGCTTTACCAAGGTATGCATATATTTCCACTTTCTGTTATTTCATCACATCTTATGGAGGGTTGTGGGAATATGCCATTGCATGGTCAAGGGTCAAGGCACATTGTTGATTTGGAGCAACAGACTATCACTATGCTGAGCAGCCTTGAGGGGATAAACAATCATCCTGGTTATTCATTATTGAGATGCACACAACTCCTGGGGTTGGAGTGTGGATTTCTAGAGGATAGGATGAGCATTTTCCTAAAAACTCCAATGCAGAACTATATGCTCAGAAATGAGCATGAGACAACAAATACATCATTATGGAGATTAGCAGCGTTGTCATTGAGCAGAAGTGATGAGTTGGGGGCCCAACTATTATTGGAGCATTCCAATGACCATTTTATTTATGTGATATTGGATGCGCAGATGATTGATGAGAGGCATATTATCTTTCATTGTTGTGATGGATCTTTCTTGATGAGCATTTCCCAGCTCAATGAGAAGCCTTTGTCTTCAACATACTTGGATCCCTATGGATTAAAAAAGGTCATTAATGAGTGGTCTTCACTTGGGGATCTCCAAGAGATTGCATTTCAACATCCCATGGAATGCAAAGGTAGAAATCTGACATGGGAGGATGGTATTCTCCATTGGAGCAGTACCAAGATGGATCATGGTAGGAGACACTCACATTTGGATGAATGGGCATGGATAGTGAGTAAGAGGCTGGTGAGTCACCTACATATCTATGACACAGTGCAGCAGGAGGTATGGTTGCATTGGCTACTCTTGAAAGAGTTTGGTCATCTTGTGACATATCTTTCTTCAAAGGGTATGATGGTGGATGGAACTTGGCATGGCACTTGCATCATATGGCAGCAAGGATTTTGGGTATATTGGGGTGATGTGATATCTTTCATGTCAACCATTATGTTTTTTCTCCATAGTTTATATCATGATGGTGTGGGTAGGCAACAATATTTGTTGTTTCTTTGGAAGTTCTTGGGAAAGTATGGTTTGTATTTCTCCCATACCTTGCAGGATGTTTCAGGAGAAAGGAATGGCACAATCAAAGTGCAAGGAGGCTACCCTTTAGCATTGAAATATCAGGAGTTACTTACACATAGGAAGAAGACTCCCACACATAGCAGTATGTTGGTGGATGACTTTGAGATATGGCATGTCAAAGAATGGAGTCATGGAGTTGCAAGAGCCTCATCACTAAGGCCAACAATGCTGGCACTTGGGAGTATGTTTCTATTGATGAGTGTTCCAAGGGGAGTATGCACCCCTTAATTTTGTAGACCTTAATGAGGATATTCTTATGGGAGGACTCATCTATAGACTTCTCTTTCAGCCTACTCACAATGCATGGTAAGAAATGTATTTATGTACTTATTGATCATTTCATAAAGTATTTTCATTCTCTCACCATCTATGTACAGTGCATTGCTCCACAAGTGGGCAATATTATCTTTGGGTTTCATGGTCATTCTAGGACCCACAGTTTTGATGGAGATAGCCCTTCTTTGCATAACCATGGGAAAATGTGGTGTTATTCTTATTCTCAGCTGATATATCATACCATTTAATACCTCATATTAGGTGAGAAAACATGCACAGCTAGCAACTTATTGGGAGACAACTTGCCACATGATGTTCTAAAACAACAGTTGGTAAAACTGCGCTGAAGCCACTGGAGGAACCATTGGTACCATCCAAACCTACACATAACCTTCAACATTTTTCTGATTTGGATACCACATGGGGGTGATGTACCATTCACTTTGTATGGGATGGTTTGGGCTCATGAAACTAGAGGAGGGGTCTTTGGAGATCTAGTTGTCCTCTTGTATCTTAAGGGGAACAATATTGCAGCCCAATATCAACATAAATTCTACACTTTCCATAAGTGGAGAGAGAGACAGCGTGGGGTAGGCCATTTTGTCTACCATGTTCATTTATGTAGCCCACCTACATTGCAGGAGCCAAAGGTGGAGGAGATTTTTCATGAGTTACCATTTTGGAGAGTGGCTCATTTTGTATGGGTGATAGATTGGGGATGGGAGATTCACATGGGAATGATAGTTCCAAATATATTTCAGATTCCATGCCTCAATAAGGCCTCTAGACAACACATTTTTGCCTCCATGGGTGTTTTACTTCTTCATGATGATAGCTATTTGGGATGGTTACCAAAAGCTAACTTGCATACTTGGGAGCGGAAACTTGGAGATTTATTGATGAGACAACATCTTGTTCCTTGGAAGAGATTATCATATGAGCATGCTACAAGAGGAGGAGAGGAGGCTCTTTGGTTTTATCCTTGTGGTTGCTTGAGGACAAGCAACATTTGGGATGGGAGGACTATAATATTCCTAAATTAGCATGCAGCTAATTGGAATATTAATTTTTCTCTTGTCATTTAGTTAGATGAGTAAATGGGTAGGGAGGCCCATAAATCTCTTTAGTAGGCATAAAATCCCACTTAATATGAAAAGGGATCATATTTATATCTGGATAAAGCACCCTCATGTGTGAACAGGGGCTAATGCATGTAGATAAGGTCAAGTTTGACCAAGTCAACAACGCTGGTATGGAAGGAGTGGATCATCCATAGAGACAACACAGTGTGAATGGGCGGAAGATTCCATGATGGTGGAAACCCTAATGAGTGGGATCCAAGGTGATAAGGCTCACATTTTTTTATAGGGAGGGCAAGGCAGCCATAGTGGGGGTCATTATTGATTATTGATTTTGTGGTCTGCATGACTTCTTGCATTCCTCACCTGTTTAGTTGAGATTGTTGTGTTGTTTAGCACCGGGTGTTCCTAAGAGGGGACCCCACCTCTTCCCTTGAGGTAGCCTCTTGGAAGATTATTGTACCATATTTTCCACACATCCTTCATTCTAGCCAAGCATTAGTCTTCAGCTACAGTGTAGTTTCTGCAGAGTATTGTGTTGTGTTGCAGGGTGTTGTAGTGGAGGGTTGAGAAACCCAATTTCTAAGCTAGTTTTTCAAAGGAGGAGGAATTATTCTCTTTGGGAGATCAGCAAGGGAGGTTCTTGAGATTTCTTTCACATCTTGGCACCAGGCCAACCTATTCCTATCATTTACAACACAGATTCCCTCTTTGATTGTGTTATTTCAGTGAGCAATTGTAGTGGAGGTTTCAGTGCTTGATTTGGAGGGTGAGATCTTCAGTGTTAGGATCAGCCTTTCACTTGAAGGGTCTATTGGAGGAGATATATTCATCATATATATCATATACAACCATCTTCATCCAATATTCAGTAGCAGCTACTATTCAACCTTAGGGCTGCATTCCAACATTTTGGTGTTTTTGTATATTTTAGGAAATCCTTCCCGGGTTGTCTTGAAAATGTGTTTGGGAGCTTAGATCTCTATTCCTAGCATCATATGAGCCCTATAGTTTCAGATCTGTTTATTGACCCTTTCCACCAACAGCTGTATCTAATAAAATTGCACTGTCATAGCCTTGGGCATTATTGTGTAGCAGTATTATTTATGTTTCATGTACATGTTCTCTTGAGGCTTGTTTTGGCTTGACTTGAGTGATTATTTCCTCAAGGACTTGTATACATTTTTCTGCTATGATCTTAATATGATCACTATATGATCTTCTTACATGTTATATGTTGATTTATCACTTCTCTTTCCATTATTTTTTTCATATATTGTTGCTTCCTCATTTGAAAATATTACAATACATGCTTATTTTTCATTAGATTTTAGCTGTAACAAAACTCAACTGCATATAGGAAAAAGGTGAATATCACAATTTCTAAGTTGTGCAATTAAGAAAATTTGTGATGAGATATATCCAATGGGGTATCAAGCTGTCTATTAGACCATGTGAACACACATTTTCATTAATTATTGAAGTGTAATGCTATTTATGTTCTCGAGAATGTAAATTATTTTATCGCTTTTACTTAATGTTTCGGGATTTTTTTCATTAAACGTATATTCGATATGACTTGATTGTTTTATCATAATTCTCTCACATCCCAAGTGTTTTTTCTTCATTCTCTGCACTTTCTCTCTAATGCATGATATTCCCGACAAGAAAAACTTAGACGAAATGTCAAAAGCTATCAAGAAGAACAAAAAACATGTGATTCCACTACAAGCGGCTCTGCCTACTCTAGAGATAACTAAGATGCCCCCATTATTCTCCAATACAAAATGCACCACAGATTCTGGAAGCTCTTCTTGGGAATCCATGTACAAACTATTTGAAGATGAAAAGCCCATAGTGATCAAAAGGGTAGCCACGACTAATGACTCCTCATCGCCCTATGAAACTACTTATACTGATGTCGCTAATTCCTTCCTTCATCGAAATGATGCTCGGCCTAAGATTCTACCCTACACTGATATGGTTAAGTGGATTATCGAAAATATGAATATTTCAGAAAGGAACTTCCTAACCTCAAGATATACAATGATTGGGTCTTTCAGAGTTGAAGACTTGAAGAAAATGTATCATTTGCCAGACCCGCAAAATACATATGATAATCATTTCCTTCATAAGTTCATAGATGAAAACAAATTTGAATCAATACCAAAAAGACAACGAAGATGAGATCCAAACAAACACAAGCACAATGAAAATGGTATGTACTCCATGTCTTCTCTCATTGGTCCTCATTGCTATATTACTGGTATGATGTGTAGATTGTTTGGATATCCCAATACAATGAAGTTTACAGTTGAATGGGTCCCTCTAATTTATTTTTTTACAGACTCCTATATAATGGATTGGGCCACTATCCTGTCAAATAACATAGCTTCCCAAATCCTAGCCTATAGAAGAGACTGAAAAGTCTCAACCAAGACAGTGCCCCCTTTTTATATGAGCACATATATAATGGACATTGTTTTATTTACCTATGATTTTCCATCCATGGGATGGAAATGGACCCTAGAAGACCCTAATCCTATCCACATATATCATAAAATCCTCTGGGAGTCTAATTCCCAACCCCATTTCTATAAAATTTGTCATGGAGTCATGTTACCTTTATACCAAGGTGTCTTTGGTGAAAAATCCCCTAAATTACCTGATGAAGCCATGGATGATTTTACAGCTATCGGAAGATGGTTCGAGGAATATTTATTTACTTATGTTATGGTTTTTTGTAGTTTGGCCTGTAGAAAATCTACCAACAGGATTCAATCTGATCTTATAATTTACTAAAACAAGATATTGAATCCTTCCTACAATTTGCAGAAACAAAACACGATCGCACAATCACATATAAGCAAGAGAAAGAAATTGTAAATCACACAAAACAAGATGTATCTGGGGAAAGAAACTGCTCAAAAACCCTCTATCTCTATTGTGTATTAAGTCAATGAATCATGAAACAATACAATGCTTAATCTCTCATGAGATTCTCCAACACTTTGGCAATTGTCTCTCGCTGATCTAGGCAAAATCGGTCTATTACTTAGCTAATTCTCTGCCTTCGTTCAACCTGCATAGATCATGCAAATGCTAGGGAATTATCTCCCTATTAAATAGAAAAATCAACCTTCCTTGATTGTGCAATCCATCAAATCCTTCCCGATGACCCCATGCACTATATGTACAAATTTCTAATAGTACAACTGATATTATATTTACCTTTAACCTCTATCTCAACTGGGTCTTCCCCAAAACTAACATGCATACATCTATTAATAGTGAATTATTAGTTATTTTTATTATCGCTCATTGTGAATTAAATCTAATTTAATTCACTAGACCTCTCACTAGTTCATCTCTTTGATAGAATTATTTAAATTGATTATAACTCAATTAATTGAGTTACTAATTCACACATGCACCCCACTGATGCATCAACATCAACTTGACCCCCAAAATATTAAAATCCCTCTACATGCCTCATATTAGACCCTCAACTCAAATTTCTTGAGCTAACTCAGTCATATTAACTTAGTTAATAGATGCAAGTTGTTATGAGATGAAATTACAATTTATTGTCCAATTTATTTAAGGGAAAAATAAATTATATGCTTCACATTCCATGACATCTGGTGCATCAAAATTCCACATTCCTGCTCTATCAAGTTTCCACGGCCTCTATGGGTGCATTTTTTGTCCTTTCTAGTTACCAATTTCACTGTTTCTTGTTGAAAATATTAACACTCCCTCTCAACAAGAAAGGAATTCAATCTATCATGATCTGGTACCTTTGGAATGTTCTGCATGCAACACTTGTCTAATGTTTTTTGCACCTACAAATCCTGAAACTAAATAGCCTCTAAACAACTGAATTAATATAATGCATTTGCCATCACAGTATTTTGACTGCTGCTAGCTACTGCACCTGCCTACTAGACTCTCTGCGTTGCAACAGACATCTGCATCTGTGCCCTCTGCACTGCTACCAACTCTGATCTGCGCTCAAGTATCCGACATATGTCACTCGATTTCTATCTTCTTAGCATCTAACTACATCAATATAATTGATCCTTCCTACTATTGTTGTATTGTGGGATCCTCGTAGCTAGGTTCGATCCATGAGACACACCATCTCAATGGACCTTACCCAAATTTCTTATTGGGATTATATCTGCACATCACCCTGCCTCTCACCTGGAGGTATAGCTACATGTAATCCCTATGCCCATTTGTCTCAAAATTTCCAGCTCTTGGAGGTCTCTGTTTGATTGGACTCTTCCACTTGGTATCCTCTCTGCTTCTCCAATTGTGGTTGCTCTACAACCTTCTGAGACTACTTCTGAGGCTGCATGTTGAGAAATAATTGCTCCCTCTCAACCACCATGTCACTAACCACTTCTTTCCTCCTCAAAGCTTTGCATGCATCCTCTACCTTGAGAGCATACAGATCCTTGACTCTTACATCGATTGGTTTCACTCGTCCCGTGGCGATGTGTAAGGAACACCTTTCCTTTTCTAAATATGACATCATAACCACAGTATTCATATACCGCTATGGAGAAAATATTTTTCCTTAGTCCTCGAACATACAAAACATCTTTTAGTCTGAGAGGGTAGCCAAACTCCCTCTAAAAGGTAATTGTACCTATGTCGGTCACACTATACCTCCCATCATCTCCAAACTCTATGTTCTACTGGAGGCCCTTCTCCTCCAAGTTGTTGAAGAGATTTGTATTTCCTATCATATGGAATGAGGCATCACTGTCTAGATCCCATTATAGTGTTTTCCATGCATTAAGTGAGAGTAGAATCAAGCTTTAATTGTGAAGCAAACGCTTCACCTGCTGCAACCACAAACTCTTTCTTGCTTGCCTTCTTCTGCGGAAAATTCACAACATAGTGCCCATGCCTGTGATAGTGAAAACACTTGATCTTGGGCAAATCTCTCTTTCCATATTCACCTTGGTACTTATTTGTGTTTTATTTCTTTCCTTTTCTAAATAATGCACAATATTCTTATTTTTCGATGCTAGAGGTCCCATCTCTGGTGCTCCGCCTTATTTCTTCTATTACCAAGTCAGACCACAAACTCTCCTAGTCTGGTAGCTTCTCCCTCCCATTCACAGAGTCCTGGTAACTATGTTAGCTCTTTCTAAGGCCTGAAATATCTAGGCTCACCAAATAATCCTAGGCTATTGTCACACCAACCCTTCCAAGCTCATCTCGACATTGCCTGAACTTTGGCAAGTATGTTTGTATTGTCTCTTCCTCCTCCATCTTCATATTTCTAATCTTTTCCTTTAGCACAAACTTCTTGTGGTCACTGCTATTTTAAAACAGATATGTCAAGGCCTTCCACATAGCATATGGTGTCCCCTTCTCATTGAGATTTGAGATAATATGATCTCGAACTCCCTCTAACAAGATCCTTCTCACCTTTTCTACCTTCTTCTGCCATGCATCAAGAAGTTGGGCATCTATTCTTGCGGGCTTGGGAATATCTGAATCTATGAGTTCTGTAAACTTTTTGTCCTCCAACACTTCTTCCATCCTTTCCTTTTGTTGTGAAGATAATTCCCTCTGCAGACAAAGGCGATATATCTAGCCCTAGAGTGGGTCTAGCAATGTAAGAGACTATCTAATGGACACTTTCTTAGTTAATATTTAAAGCAAGATAAGAAATGGAAATGACCTACCTCATCTTGATGCTATGTTCAATCCTTGGATGATGGCCTTGATTGACAATCTTCCAGGCTCGATCCTCACTACTTGTGGCATTCAAATACCTGCAAGAGATCAAGATACAACAACAAACATGATCTAATACAAAACATACATTGAATATCAACTACCTAACAGATCAAGGAACATTAGGCTATTTGCATAGAAGTCTAAACAAATATAGAAATTGAAACACCAGATGTATTATTGATAAATATAAAAGAGGAAGCTTACAACCATGGCCTTGATGTTGGAGGCCTCCCTTTGGTGATGTTCAATTCCAAACCATGGCTCTTCAAGCAATCCTTCTCCCGAATGGCAGTTTAGGCATTATCATAGGACAAGGATGCAAAGGATTAATGATCATACTAGCCCCAACAATTACCAACCAGTAGGGAGGGGTTTTGGAGACCATAAAAGAAGGAGGAAGGCCCACTTCTTAAGGGAAAATCCCTTATTGATAAGATAAATATCTCTAAATGATAGAGCTCAACCATTTCTCCACCGAAAAATATCTAGCTTTCCATTCTGGAAGCTTCTAGTGAACAAATTTCTCCTTCATTTGAGGAAACACTGCCACAAATGATTCGGAGTGGTTTTTCTAATCAGAAGTGCATTGACAGTGCTAGGCTAGAATGTGAAACCTTCCATCAGCATGGGAAGATAACTGGAGAAAAGCGTTAACCCAGAAATTTAGGGTTTGAGCTAAGCTTCTTCCAAAATTATTCAAGGAAGAATTATTTTAGTCTTTAAATGATATCTTGATGTGTTTTTCCCAGGTTGATATACTGAACAATATTCATCACAGGGCACTTTAGGATCAAGGACGAGAAGTGAACAGGGTGACAAATTACTGTGTAACAGATGACCCCTAAAGCAAGAAGCTGGAACATGGAGTGATGGGTGATGTTGTACCTCAAGAGAAAATTCCTAGTTGTGGGGGAACCAGTGCCTGAGACATTTTAGAATTGGATAAAATATTGAAATTAATGGCTATAAGTATAGGCCATGAAGGCTTGTAACCAAAATCTCTAGTTTGAAAACCCTAGCCTTCTAAAACATAATGGCCAAAGGCTATGAGAGTTGCAAGGTGGATATGTAAAGCAGAAAATGAAAGGGACATAGTTTTGGCACATGATATTAAGAATTTTTGCTTCAACTTTGTAGAAATAATGATGGATGAAGAAGAATATTAATGAGATTCCCAGATGTGGAGTGCTTCATTGATGGCTTCAAGATTAATTTTTAATGATTACAACAACATTTTACTGAGTACAATGAAGTAAATTCATTAAAGCATAAAATAAAGCGCCAGTTTCATCTTACACTGTCTAGGAGAGGAAAAACAATTATGAATGCTGGGACACATGAGAAATAACAATCACTACAACCCCATTGCTGGAATAAAACTGATATATATTATTCAAGCTTCCCCAAAGATTCTGATTTAAAATATTTAGTCATGTAGACTGGACTCCGAACCTCTACCTCCTTTTTGGTCTCTTATTCTTTCTATGGACATAATTGTCTTAATCAGTTATTAAACTGACCTTTGGAATCATTACAAAAAATTTTCTCTCCTCTTCTAAAAAATATTTACAAATTGAAAATAATAATAATAAACATTAAACGTCATATATACAATAATATATATAATATTTGATGTTATTCTTATTTTAAAAAAAAACCCTTCCATTTTTAAATTATTTAAACTTCATGTCTCATATGAAAAAAATTAAGATATCATAATCATGGATGAGTGTTATGTGGGCCCCAGCAAAACCACATAAAACTTCTTGAAAATCTAATACTTCTTATGGAAGCATCGTCTCGTGGCTTATGGAAATGAATAGGGTGACACCGCATTGAATATTGATTGTTCATCTATTAGATGGTGGTTTGAGGAAACCGCTTACAAGATCACTTGACCATTTAACCTTCGAGAAATTTATGCATTTGGGAAACATTGGATCTTGGCACGAGCGTTGTGGACCATGGATGATTTTAAAACCGCTAGAAAATTTACTAAGCTGTGTTGACTCATTTGCAGCCAAATTTTGACTATTACGATCACTAAATTGTTTCTCATCCATTCCATATTATACAAGAGTGATTACATCCTCCAAATAATGTGTACAGGACGGTTAAATGAAGCAAGGACATTTATGATAATACAACCATTAAAACACTTCGAAAAATATTCGACATCAAGAATGGTGTTCATAAATATAAAGCATAAATCCAACCGAGAAGGAAGCAAATATCTGAGTATAATCAGCATAAAATCGACATATCGATCTTATTCATGGATTTCATCCACAATAATATGAGTCACATCAATGCCATCGGATTTGTTTGTACATTAGTTATATTATTTCCCACCTGTATGAGAATGTTGACTTCCTGAGCCAATCAATTTTTGCAATAGAACACCATTTGTACAGAACATCAAAGTTGAATGCTTTCCACCTTTTGACTCTAGTATTTTCTGATATCAAACAGTCTCTCCAACATTTTCTCCTCTTTCAGTGAGTTTTTTTCACACAACCAGTTTCACTAGTTGAGAAACAAAAATTATTTTTTTTGCAGACTTTTTACAAATGTTTGGGATATACCTTCTTGAGAAACTGACGACATCTCTTAAACTTCTCTGAATATTTGGAAAATTCACACTTTAAAATCAATTAGGGCCTTTCTGCACAAAACCCAGATCGCGTAATTTTGGAATTTTTCTTCATTTACCCGAAATTAAGCTCGAAATCCATGCCCTGGGAATGTCTGTGTTTTATGTATATGTGATTTCTATTTTCTGGGACAATAAAGTAATAAGGCTAGCGATGTTGAAATTTTCAAAGCTCCATATTCATCACTATTGTCACAATTTCTATCTTCAACCAATTCCTGCTCATTCTCAAATTGGCTTTGTAGATGTTCTTGCAGGGGCTGAAAATCCAATTTCCCTTTTGCAATATTCTCATCATCATTTTTTTATTAAATCAAACTGAAAAGAAGATATATATTTTTCTTTTTCCTTCAAATCCATATCCTTGTTACTAATAATTTCTTCCAGCATTGTGCACTTTTCATTTTATGAGACCAGCTCTTCATTTGTAGACTTCAATGCCATCTTAGAATTTTTAATTGTACTGATAATCCATGCTACAGTTCATTCACAGACTCATGCAACTGAGAAATTTTATCTTTGGTATTTTGTTCCAATTCCAATAGTCTACCTTCTGCCTCTTTTATACTTTTTGCATACCGGAGCTCTGTCATCTCAGATGCCTTCAGACCCTTGTGACGGTGCTTAATCTCAGTCTACTAGTTAGAAGAATTCTTATGATTAGTTCTCAACTGGCACTTAAAAGTTTTAATGATATCTTTCATACCCTCAACAATATCTTTTTCCTTTTTAACTTCCACTTTAGTGCATACAGTTTGAAGAGACAACTTGTTATTTTCATTCTTCTCCAAAAACCTTGAAATTTTGTCTTCCTACACTTTGATAGAATTGACTATGGCACTTTTCTATGCAAAGAGTACTTAATTTCCTTTTCAATTTCCTCACATAAATTTCTTTACTCTCAAGGAATTTTTGGAGGATATTCCTTCTTGCTCACAATATAAAAGTTGTCTTCCAACTACCCTAGCTTTTTCATTTGCAACAGCCAATGATTCAACTCCCATGTTCTTTGACCCAATATTTTTTTATGTTGTGCCTACATTTCTAACTGAAAAAAAAAAGATACAACATCTGGCTCTGAATGGGGATAGTGTTTTTCTTGTAATATGCTGAGAACGTAGATCATTGGCCTTAGTTGGGCATGGAGTCAATTTAAACTAAAGACCCCGAAATCTAAAAACCGATACCTGGCATTCTTGCAATCTGAAACTTCTCTAAAATTTTCTCCAACTGAGACTGGCACTCTCATTCATCAAATGAAACAAAAAATTTTGAAAACTAAAATGAAATTCTTAGTGGCAGGTCTTATTTATGTACAAATATCTACCTATTTATGTTACGGGAAAAGCTACCCTAAGGTCTGGATTGAGGGACCTAACAAAGAAAATAATATAGTCATCAACATTAAGCCCTCCTGTCGGCTTACCCTGCAAATTAACTGGTTCCCCTCTCCGGGAGAGTCCAGTTATGAAATAGATGTCTTCCACTTCAATTCTCAGTGGCATTTGATCTATCATGAAGCAATCTTCATCCAGATCCCAATAATTCACTAACATCTCAATCAATCGTGTGTTAGTTTTCATATTCGTCATTTTGAAAAATTTTAATAATCCACATCCCCGAAGGATATCCAAGGACATTTGATCGTGCATAACCTCATTATCAATGGTACTATGTTCTCTTTCCCTCCAGCTGATTGTCATCCTGAATCATTTCATTTTGTTGGCTCCCCGTGATTTGCAAGATTGGCAAGAACAACTCTATAGGGAACCACATCAAACCACTTTGGAGTCCAAGGACCTAGCCTTCTTGGACTCAGAGAGGGTCTCTCTATTTTTTTTTTTGCAAATGATTTATCTTTGTGCTTATGTTTTATGATCTTAGGCTAGTTATGATGTTCTAAGGACTTGTTTGTTTTGATTGATTGATTGATAGATTAATGGTGTGATTAATTGATGAGGTGTTTCAACTGAATAGATAGGCCATGAGAATCATTAATCCATTGGGCTATGGAGTCATAAAAGGATTTAATTTTTCACCAAATCTGCAAGGGTTTTCATAGGGCAAGCTAACTATATCAAGTGGATCTCTTAGATTAGATGAAATATGAAATGACAGGAAGTTGTGAAAATAGTAAAACTAAAGGGCAATTAAGAATCCTTTAACTCTACTTCAACAAAAAAAGCCTTTTAGGTAACTTTTTGAGGCAAACCAAAGGAAAGGGCATACCATAGGCTTCTTTGGCTAGACTTTAATAAGCAAACCTTTAAGACAACAATCCAGCAATTCTAGAATTAATTTCAGACAAAGAAAACATTTAAGATAACAATGAGTGCAACTAAAGAGCAAGATAGACATGTCTTCTTTAATCAAACAATCTAAGGACCTTCAAAGCAACAGTTTAGGACAAACCAAAGGACAAGGCATACCATAGACTTCTTTGGCTAGACTCTACTAAGTAAACTTCAAAGAAAAGGCCTTAAAACTAATGTTAAGTCCCTATATTGCTAGTTTAGCCCCTTATTGTTATTAGTGTAGCCCCCTTATTGTTATTTTTGTACCCCTGTAACTCCAATATTGTTATTATTGTGCCCTTACATTGTTATTGCTAGGTCGGCTAGGATTATATTTTGGGCCCATGGACTCCAATATATAGAAGGAGGTTTTGGTCATTTGTATCATCCAATGTTCATTTATGTAATGTATTGGATATTTCCCCCTTGAAGTGGTTGATTTCTAAGGCGTTGATCTCTCTTTTCTTCTATTTTTGGAGCTGGTTTCATAACATTTGGTATCAAAGCTTTGTATTCTAGGGTTTCGCTCCTCCATATAGCCCATCATGGAATTTTTGCAATACCTCTTTTTCTACAAAGGTTCAAAAGATGAAATTTGTACAGCGCTAAGCTGAAATCCTAAGGAACCTTCTGCAAAAATTTCAGATCTTGGTTCGCAATATTTTCAGAGATATGATCTAGGGAAGTTAGGGTTTTTTCAGGATCCTGAATTTCAACTAAAACAGGTCATCGTGGAATTTTCGCTATAAAATTTCTTAGACGAAGTTTCAGACGCTGATTTTTTTACAATGGGAAGCCGCAATCCTGAGGAACCTCATGTAAAAATTTCAGATCTTGGTTCACAATATTTTTGGAGATATGATCTGTGGAATTTAGGATTGTTTCAGGCTCTTGAATTTCATCTCAAAGAGCTAACCATGGGAAAAACATCATAACTCTCTCTCTGAGCATCGGATTGGGATTCTGTAAAAAGTGGCTACAATTAAACAAACTGTAGCTTTTGTTATATCAATTTCAGAGCTAAAGGAGGAAACAGTGACACGTGGAAAGTCGTACAAGTTTTCTCTACTGAACTAGTCCATAATTAGGTCATAGTGGGAGATTGGGCATAGCTTTGCCTTGAAGAATTCAAATCATGTCAGACCTGTGGCATTCGAAATAAGATTCAGAGTGCTACTTTAGGGCTAAATTTTAGATATTGAATATCTGAAATCACAGAGATAATTCAGTTTCAATATCGAGCCCCTCAAAAGAAAGAAAAAGGTGTGTATTTTTTTCTAATTACAAAAGTCTCATTTGAAAAAAAAATAGTTTGAATTTATTCCAAGGGCATATTGAAGAATAGATGTTAGTATTGGGTTCTAAAATTCCCCCTAAAAATAATTCAACACCCATTAAGCCTTCAGAAGTCTCTACTATGACTCATGAAGACGAAGAAACACAACATGAGATATCAAAATTACAAGAGAAAGTGCACCAAATTTTGTTATCGCAAAGAGCAAGAAAAAATGAAATGGAAGTTTTGAAGAAAGGTGTGGAAACTAAGATGGATGGTTTGAAGAAAGGCGTGGAAGCTAAGATGAATGGTTTGGAATCTAAGATGGATGGCATGGAAGTGGGAATGGAAGCTAAGATGGATGGCATGGAAGCTAATATGGATGACATGGAAGCAAAGATCGATGAAGAAATGAAAGACAACATGGAAAACATGAAGAATGATATAAAAGTAGACATCAAAGGTTTGGAAAATTTGATACAAGAAATGTTTCCTAATAGCGAAAATATAGTAGAGGAGACTCATGATGAGAACAAAATAAATGTTAATCGTGATTTCATAAAATCTAATGTTGGATGGAAGAACCACCATATTCCAAAGATGGATCTGAGGAATTTTGATGGCAAGGATCCTGTAACATGGATACTACAGATGAAGCAATATTTTGATCTCAATAATATGCAAAACACACAAAAGGTACACATTGCAACTTTACATTTAGAACAAAATACATTTGTATGGTATCGATGGCTTTGCTTCCATAAAAAAATTGTCACTTGGTCAATTTTTATGGAGGAAATGATAGCACAATATGAGGACACAAAAAGAAACACCTTCTTTAGCCAATTGATAAATCTCAAACAAAAGGGTTAATTGGTGAAGCACATTGAGGACTTCCAAAAATTGAATATAAGGGTAATTGATATTCCAGAGGAACACAGGATTGATGTCTTCATAGGGACTTTAAAGGATAACATCCAACATGAAGTTCATTTTTGGGAACCCTATTCATTATGTTATCACCCAAAAAAATTTCAAAACATCATTGTGTCAACTCTGTTTTTTATCATGGTCTAAAATGGGTTTGAAAGTCATTTTAGGATTTGGTTAAGGACAGGTTAGAGTTTTTGTAAGTTTAAAGGTCATTATTGGATTCAAATAAAGTCTTTAGAGGTCCATTCCATGATCAAATATTAACATTTTCCATATAGGGATCAATCCATAAGGTTTCGGGTTAAATTTCTGCAATTACCCTAGAATCATCCATTTCTTAGCACTTCTAGTTCAAAAAAGAGGATTTGCGCTACGAAAGCGCTACTACTTTTGTAGCGCAAAAGGCAGAAAATACACTACAGGCGCTACGAAAACGTGGTTTTGTAGCTGTCAACTTCATAGGAAGTTTCTGAGCAACTGAAAATGAATTTTAGAAATATGAAAGATTTTTTTATTCATAACATATCTAACTATAAAAATTTCTCTCATTTTCTTTAAATTCATTAGGAGGTTGGAGAAATTGATAAATTAAAATGAGCTAAGAAACTGTTGTTACTAAATTGTCCTGTACATGACTTTTTAGCAGTCAACTTCAAGTTCAGTTTCTGGCCAAATGGAAAAAAAATTTGGAATTCTAAAAGAGGTTTTCCTTCATCCCAGCCCCAGCTACAAAAACCTCTCTCAAATTTCTCACCGATGTTATCAGTTTGGAGATACAAGGATTTCATTTAATCACTATTTTCAGAAACATAATTTTCCTGTTTTACACATGTTTTACACAGGTAGTTTCTAGACAGCAGTAAGTGTTTTTAAAACAACCAAGAGAGGTTTTTATTAAAGATATAGTGGCCTACAAAAACCTCCTTCATTTTTTCAAAATACATTATGGATGATGAGATATAGGCTCTGTCCCAAGACATAATTTTTAGAAAAAAAACAAGAATAATTTTCAAATGGAGAAGGTACTTCATGAAGGTCAAATTAGATGAAAGTTATATTTTCAGTCTATATTGCTGATGGTTTTGGAAAAATACTGATGTTCTTGAGTCTGGGCATCCCATTATTACAAATTTTGAAGAAATTTTCAACAAAACTGCCTACACAGCAGTTTCATAGCGCAGTTAGTGCAAATTTGATGAAATGTGCTACGAAACTGCTGAAGCAGTCTTTTCATCATTTTTCACAGCAAATTTTGAGGGAAATTTTGTGAAGTTTGTTCTAAAATTTTTAGTGGGAGTGTGTTAAGTGCAGATGAATGTTTCCCTAAAGAAAAAATATTGAAAAGTGATAAGAAAAGGAACCAAAACACTGCGCTACGAAAAGCACTACAAAACTGTGCTGCTTTCGTAGTGTAGGTTTATTCTCAACCCTTTACACATTTCAAAGTTTAAAATTTTCATAGGGAGATGATTAAAGACATATGTTTTAGTTATTGGCAGCAAATTTCATCTAAATCATGGTTCAATAAATGGTCATAATGTCCCAAGGAGTCAAAGAAATCAAAGGCCTAAAAAATAGGGAGACAATTTCCTAGGTTTCAGGAGAACAACATCATCACCCTCATGGTCACAACAAGTTGGAGCTCATCATCAAAATTCAACTTCATGAATATAACAAGTGTCATTTGATTTTTTTAATTTTAGATAAGGTTGTTAGGAGTTAAGTTAAATATTTTTAGTCCTATTTGAAATAGGACTGCTCATTAGGTTTGCAGCTGTCATTTTGTAATAAAGACCATGTTTATGGTTAGAAAAGGTGTCAAACTATAGGATTTCGAGGTATCTTGTGGAGGATAAGGTGATCCTATATTTTAAATGGTCTATTAAAGGCCAAGAGGTCGAATTAGCAAGGGGTTGGAGACTTTTTGGCAAAATTGTTGCTTCATGTAATGGACAGTGATCAGTAATGTAGAGAGGTTTTCTTCTTGACAGATCTGATTTTCTCATGGGGTTTTAATGTTTTCTTGATCTACATGTTATGTTTAACTACTTGCATTAGATCTCATTGCTATTACTCAAAATTCATAACCCTATTCTCTGACTTCCTTTAGTAATGAGATGACTGTGTTTTTCTGTGTTTTATGAGTAAATTGCCTTTGAACCACTAGCAGTAGATTTCATTGCTATTACTCAGAATTCATAACTCTATGCTCTAACTTCCTTTAGTAATGGAATGACTGTGTTGACTTATGTTCTTGAGTGAATTGTCTTTGTTAAAAACCCCTATTTGCCTTAGCTTCCATGTCAAGGAACCTTGCCACTGAAACTACTGACTTGTTGACTCCATAAGCCCAATGGTAGTATTAGCCTTCATCTTTTCAACCTGAAAATATACAAAATCAAAACTTAATTCATAGAGTTAGCCATCTATCTATATTTTTATTCCATATCATTAACCCTTGAGAGATCCCTCTTAGACTAAGGAGGCTAAGCCTCAGCCAAAAGATTGGTATGAAATAGTTACACAAGGTTTACTTGATGAGCAACCTATCAGGTCAGATTTTGTGATAACATTTTGGTGCGTCTGCCGGGAGTCTGAAGATTATACTTTCTCGTGATTTTGAAGCTGAAATTTTGAAGGTAGCACGAGCTCAGGAAGCTTTTCTAGGCTGCATCTACCTTGGCGACTCCACACATAAAATAAAAAATTGGAAGGTGACTCCACTGCTTGAAGATCAATAGCTTGATGAAGTTTCAGAATGAATTCCATTGCAAGGAAAAATTCCAGGTATGCTCCTATGAATTGGTCTCATATCCCTGGCTTTCCAAATCCTATGCCAAAGGTTAAGTGGTTAAAGGATCTTCCAATATTCAAAGATGAAAAGAAAGACAACTTTTCCCTTCATTTGGTTAGATTTCATATGCATGTAAACAGTCTTAAGGTTCAGTTCCCTTAAGATTGTCTCATGAAGATGTTTATGGCCACTTTAGAAGGAAAAGCATGGTCTTGGTATGAAAGCTTGCCAAATGGTTCATTATATTCTCTTGTTGATTTCCATGTTGCATTTTATGAGATGTATAAATACTGTCATCCATATTTGTTGATGGTTAAAGACTGTTGTAAGCATTCTGTGAGTTTTATTAGATATTTGGAGAATTGTTATGAAGATGATGAGTTCATGGATGAAGAAATTTTAGAGGCCCTTCATGACAATACCTTTCATCACCAAGAAGAACACTAAGAAGAAATGATAGCATCTCTTTTAGATAAAAATGAAACCCAGTAAGAGGTCATTCATGAAAACCATGTTACATCCTCTGAGTTTGACAAAATTTTGCAGCAAACTTGTCAGTTCTTTGATCATCAAGAGTATGTTAATCATTGCAAACAACAAGAGGAAATACTGGAAGATTGTTTCTATAACCATCAGGGTAAGGAAAGGGTTGATTTTTTATGTCATTCCTTGGATCAGCTTACATCAAATAATGATCATATTAATGAGCAAGAATACACCGTCTTTGAGAATCAGTTGGAACAACAGTTGGATAGCATACAAATGAAATCTTGTGTGGCTAAACAAAGCATATATGAGCTGTCCAAAGTTACAGAAATTTATGAGTATCATAAAAAATATCATGTCTTCTTTGAACCTATAGTTGAATACATGGAAGAGTTTTTTAGTCCAGTTTTACAATTTCATTTTCATTATGAAGATCAGATACATTCTAAGTTACCTTGGTCATCATAGTATCATGTCTACTTTGGTTTCAAGTGAAATAAAGAGGTTCAAGCATTAGATCAGATCAATGATTGGCTTCATTGGAAGTTTCATGTTGATTGAGTTAAAGTGGAGAGTTGCAGCTGATAGGGTAGGTAGGAGTATGTGAATAAGCTCAAAAGTGAAAGGGCATCTTTCAATAGGTATGAAGTTGTTTTTTCTAAAGTGACCATCAAGCTTGAGCCCGAGGTGAAGACCATTAGAGCTTGAGGAGTAGCTTGGAAAAATTTCATAGTTTTGTTCTAAAGGATGGATAGCAGCACTGGAGCTACTGGTTCTTAGTGTAGCACAGGGGCACATTATCCCAAGTGGAGCCACTGTTATCACCCAAAAAAATTTCAAAACATCATTGTGTCAACTCTGTTTTTGATCATGGTCTAAAATGGGTTTGAAAGTCATTTTAGGATTTGGTTAAGGAAAGGTTAGATTTTTTGTAAGTTTAAAGTTCATTATTGGATTCAAATAAAGTCTTTAGAGGTCCATTCCATGATCAAATATTAACATTTTCCATCTAGGGATCAATCCATAAGGTTTCGGGTTAAATTTCTGCAATTACCCTAGAATATTCCATTTCGTAGCACCGCTAGTTCAAAAAAGAGGATTTTCACTACGAAAGCACTGCTACTTTCATAGTGCAAAAGGCAGAAAATACACTACAGGCGCTACAAAAACATGGTTTTGTAGCTGTCAACTTCAAAGGCGGTTTCTGAGCAACTGAAAATGAATTTTAAAATATGAAAGAGGTTTTTATTCATAACATATCTAACTATAAAAACCTCTCTCATTTTCTTTAAATTCATTATGAGGTGGGAGAAATTGATAAATTAAAATGAGCTAAGAAACTGTTGTTACTAAATTGTCCTGTACATGACTTTTTAGCAGTCAACTTCAAGTTCAGTTTCTGGCCAAATGGAAAAAAAATTTGGAATTATGAAAGATTTTTGTCTTCATCCCAACCACAGATACAAAAACCTCTCTCAAATTTCTCACAAGTGTTATAAGTTGGGAGATAAAAGGATTTCATTGAATCCCTATTTTCAGAAACAAAGTTTTCCTGTTTTATACATGTTTTTCAAAGGCAGTTTCTGGACAGCAGGAGATGTGTTTAAAAAAACCAAGAGAGGTTTTTATTAAATACATAGTGGCCTACAAAAATGTCCTTAAGTTTCACAAAATACATTATGGATGAGGATATATAGGCTTTGTCCCAAGACCTAATTTTCAAAAGAAAAAAAACAGGAATAATTTGAAAATGGAGAAGGTACTTCATGAAGGTTAAATTAGATGAAAGTGTTATTTTCAGTCTATATTGTTGATGGTTTTGAAAAAATAATGATTTTCTTGAGTCTGGGCATCCCTTTATTACAAATTTTCAAGAAATTTTCAACAAAACTGCCTACACAGCAGTTTCGTAACGCAGTTAGTGCAAATTTGATGAAATATGCTACGAAACTGCTGAAGCAATCTTTTCATCATTTTTCACAGTAAAATTTTGAGGAAAATTTTGTGAAGTTTTTTCTAAAATGTTTAGTGGGAGTTTTTTAAGTGCATATGAATGTTTCCCTAAAGAAAAAATATTGAAAAGTGATAAGAAAAGGAACCAAAACGCTGCGCTATGAAAATTTGTTGCTTTCGTAGCACAAGTTTATTCTCGGCCTTTTACACATTTCGAAGTTTAAAATTTGCACAGGGAGATGATTAAAGACATATGGTTTAGTTATTGGTATAAAATGGCATCTAAATCATGGTTCAATAAATGGTCAGAATTTCCCAAGGAGTCAAAGAAATCAAAGGCCTAAAAAACAGGGAGACAGTTTCCTAGGTTTTAGGAGAACAACATCATCACCCTCATGGTCACAACAAGTTGGAGCTCATCATAAGAATTCGACTTCATGAAGATAAAAAGTTTCATTTGATGTGTTTAAGTTTAGATAAGGTTGTTAGGAGTTAATTTAAAGAGTTTTAGTCCTATTTGAAATAGGACTGCACATTAGGTTTGCAGCTGTCATTTTGTAATAAAGACCATGTTTATGGTTAGAAAAGGTGTCAAAAAGTAGGATTTAGAGGTATATAGTGGAGGATAAGGTGATACTATATTGTAAATGGTCTATTAAATTCCAAGAGGTCGAGTTAGCAAGGGGTTGGAGACTTTTTGGCAAAACTGCTGCTTCATGTAATGAATTGTGATCAGTAATGCAGAGAGGTTTTCTTCTTGATAGATCTGAGTTTCTCATGGGGTTTTAATGTTTTCTTGATATACATGTTATGCTTAACTACTTGTAGTAGATCTCATTTATTTTACTCATAATTCATAACCCTATGCTCTGACTTACTTTAATAATGAGATGACTGTGTTTTTCTATGTTTTATGAGTAAATTGCCTTTGGACCACTAGCAATAGATTTCATTGCTATTACTAAGAATTCATAACTCTATGCTCTAAATTTATTTAGTAATGGAATGGCTGTGTTGACCTATGTTCTTGAGTGAATTGTCTTTATTAAAAACCCCTATTTGCCTCAGCTTCCATGTCAAGGAACCTTGCCACTAAAACTACTGACTTGTTGACTCTATAAGCCCAATGGTAGTATTAGCCTTCATCTTTTCAACCTGCAGATGTAAAAAATCAAAACTTAATTCATAGAGCTAGCCATCTATCTATATCTTTATTCCATATCATTAACCCTTGAGAGAGCCCTCTCAGGCTGAGGAGGCTAAGCCTCAGCCAAAATATTGGTATGAAACAGTTACACAAGGTTTACTTGATGAGCAGCCTATCAGGTCAGATTTTGTGATAACACATTAGAAAAGGCATTCAGGTTGGAAAGAAAAATTGAATGTAAAATTAAGGCGACAAGGATGCCTACCACTCACATATATAAATATGGAAGTGTTGCTACTCCTAGAGTTCCAAAACCTACAAGGTTGACACCACAAAAATTGGGAGAAAAAAGAGAAAAATGGTTTTGCTACAGTTGTGATAGAAAATACACTAAAGGTCATAAGCGTGTTGAGAAGAAATTATTTTACATAGATTGTGAAGAGGAAGAAGAAAATGAACAATAATATTTAAAAGAAGAGGATATACACCAAAAACAAACCCTAGAAGAGGAAGAAATGAGTCCAACCATATAGTGTAATTCATTGGCATGAATTACCACTCCTCAAACTCTCAACATAGAAGGAAATATTAAGAAGAAAAAGGTAATAGTGTTGATTGATTCGGGTAGTACCCATAATTTTATTCATTGTAAGGTAGCCAAGGAATTCAATTTTTTCCTATACCCAACACCAGAATTTCAAGTGATGGTTTCAAATGGAGGAACTATAATTGCTCTGGAAAATGCCATAATATCAAGCTAACCATGGGGGAATATGTATTGAATATTCCAATACTTTCCATCCCTATGGGAGGTGTTGATGTTGTACTAGGAGTACAATGGTTACAATCTTTGGGGACGGTAGCTTTTAATTTTCAAGAAATTTTGTTGAAGTTTTTTTTAGAAGGAAAGGAAGTCGAATTACGAGGTATCACAGGGAAGCCAGGAAAGATAATAAGCTCTAATGTCATGAAAAAGATTCTGAAGAAAGAACAATGAGGCATAATTGCACAATTATGATCACTATAAGTTCCAATATCAAAATCATCTATTTCCACAGATCTCCAAAAAGTCCTGGATAATCATTCCAAGGTGTTTGAAACTCCCAAAGGACTCCCACCTATTCGTGATCATGATCATGCTATTCATTTTATTCTAGGAAGTGTTCCTCCAAACATCAGGCCTTATAGATATCCTTATGTCCAAAAGAGCGAAATTGAACGTAAGATTGTACAAATGTTAGAGGCTGGTATATTTCAACCTAGTCAAAGTTATTTCTTTGCTCCAGTAGTATTGGTGCACAAGAAGGATGGATCATGGTGCATGCGTCCTGATTATAGGGAGATCAATAAGCTCACCATTAAAGATAAATTTTCCATTCCTGTGATTGATGAATTATTGGATGAATCACATGGAACAATTTATTTTACCAAGTTGGATCTTTGTTTAGGATATCATCAAATTAGAATGAAGACTGAAGATATTCCGAAAACATCATTTCAAACTCATGAGGGCCATTATGAATTTTTGGTCATGCCTTTTGGCCTTACCAATGCACCTTCTACATTTCAAGGGTTGATGAATTCCATTTTCAAACTCTTCCTTAGAAAATTTGTGCTAGTATTTTTTGATGATATACTAATCTACAGTAGGTCTTGGAAGGATCATGTTCAACATGTTGACAGGGTGCTCAAACTATTGCAAGAGAAAAAATTATATGCAAAAAAATCCAAATGTTTCTTTGGATTACAAGAGGTGGAATATCTGGGTCATATTGTATCTCACAAGGGTGTTAAGGTAGACCCTAAGCAAATTAAATCCATTAAGGAATGGAAATTCCCCACAACCATAAAGCAGTTGCGAGGATTTCTCGGGTTAACTAGGTATTATCGCAAGTTTGTTAAGAATTATGGGAGAATAGCAACACCTGTAACAACATTATTGAATAAAGATGCATTTTCATGGAATCCTGAAGCAACTAAGGCCTTTGAACATCTTAAAGAGGCAATGTGCCTAGCACCGGTCTTAGCTCTGCCAGACTTCACAAAAACCTTTATTGTGGAATGTGATGCCTCAAGAAATGGAATTCGTGTTTTTTTAATGCAAGAAGGAAGACCCATTTCTTTTGAAAGTCATCCAATAAAAGGAAAGTATTTATAGAAAGATTTTTATGAGAATGAAATGTTAGCAATACTACATGCACTAAAGAAATGGAGACCTTACCTAATGGGAAGACACTTAAAGGTAAAAATTGATCATGATAGTCTTAAACACTTTTTGGAACAAATACTATCTTCAGAAGAGCAGAAAAAATGGGTCACAAAGATGTTGGGTTATGACTTTGAAATAATATACAAAAAAGGGAAGCTAAATGTTGTTGTAGATGCACTCTCAAGAAATAATGAAGAGGTGGAAGCATTGCTTTGTGCCATTTCTATTATCCAACCAGATTGGATAACTAAATAAAGGGATGAATGGAAGAAGGACAAAAAACTGTGGAAACTTGTTGGAACATGGTCTCCTACAAAGCTGTGAATTTGATCCATTTTGTATATTTTTTATTATATTTAGTCTAACACAGGGGTTTTGGGTTGGGTCAAAGTCCCTAATGCATTGTAAGCGGGTCAAGGGTAGACCAAGAGTCTGCAAACCATGGTTTGCGGACCATTGGATGCGTAGGCTAAAGTAGTATAAATAGTTGAACCTTTTTGTGTCGATAGGGAGAGAATGAATAGAGCTTGAATGAAGTACGAATTACTAGATCTGGGTTGGTTTTTTTTGGGTTGGGACTCCTACTGGTTATGTGCGTGGAGATCCTCTGTGCTGCTGTGTGCGGACCCTGCTAGCTATGTGCGCAGGTGGTATTGGGGGAATGTATGAAGATTCTAATATATAATATATGCGAAGTATTGTTGAACATTCTACTGTTATCTGGATCTATTCTGTTATGATTAATGTGAACTAAGATCATCTGATTAAGCTACGAACTTGTCTATTGTATCTCTGTGATATGAACGTATTTGCATTTAGTATATTACTGTGATAAGACGGAAACTGCACTTGCTAATTACATCTCTGTTAATGAATGAAAATTGTCTGTGTTGACGTTATTAGCTGTGATTATGATTTTTTATGGTTATAATTGATGATGTGCACGTGGATGCGAGCCTGCTAGAGTAGATCTGATAGGAACTATAGGCTGGTTACATTTGGAACCCTGCGAATCACCCTTCCACGTATATCTGATAATTGCAGGCCTGTGTTATTACCTTCTCTCTCTCTCAAGGTGTAGAAACCTGGTTCCAGCACCCTCCCATACTGCTTCGGGTGAGACTTTGGCCTGCGCAAGCAGGTCACTACCGAAAGGGCCAGTAGTATAGGGGTTTTTTGGCAAACCTTCACCTCTGAACTTGGGTCAGGACCCCTCACGCCAACGACACTCATTCAAAAGCTGCAGCAATATCCTAGTACATCTGATACATTTAGTTGGAAAAATGATTCGTTATGGTACAAATATCGCTTATATCTTTGTAATAATTCCCAACTAAAACAAAAGATTCTCTTGGAATTGCACACTTCTCCTTTAGGAGGACACTCGGGATTTTTAAAAACTTACCACAAGGTGAAGAAAGAATATTTTTTGGATGGCCTTAAATCTAATATTCAAAAGTTTGTGGCAGAATTTTTGGTTTGCCAGCAAAATAAAGTTGAGACAATTAAGACCCCGAGTCTTCTACAACCTTTATCCATTCCAAGTCAACGTTGGGAGGAGATTTCTATGGATTTTATCATAGGTTTCCCTATGTCTGAAGGAAAGAGTGTCATCATGGTGTTATTTGATAGACTTACCAAGTATGCACACTTTTGTGCATTATCTCATCGATTTAAAGAAAGTACAGTTGCTACTACATTTATTGACACAATTCAAAAGCTACATGGAAACCCAAAGGTTATTGTGAGTGACAAAGATCCCATTTTTACTGGAAATTTTTGGACGGAGTTGTTTTCTTGTTTGGGTACTCAATTAGCTCATAGCTCATCTTATCATCCTCAATCCGATGGTCAAACTGAGATAGTGAATAAATTTTTGGAAGGATATCTTCGTTGTTTTTTATCTGATAAACAAACACAATGGGTCAAGTGGTTACCTCTCACTGAACGGTGGTATAACACTTCCTTCCATACTGCAGCTAAAATGACCCCATTTATGGAACTTTATGGATATCATCCACCGTCCGTCACATCATATTTAAGAGAAATTTCCAAGGCTCAAGCAGTGGAAGATCACATCGAGCATCAACAAGAAGTTCTCCAAATCTTAAAGGATAACCTAAATTTGGCACAAAACTAAATGAAATAACAGGAAGATCAACACCGCAATGAGAGAAGTTTTGATGTAGGAGACTAGGTATTTTTACGGCTACAACCATACAAACAAATGTCCCTCAAGCAAGCTAAGAAGGATAATAAATTATTGCCAAATTACTATGGTCCTTACAAGGTGTTGCAAAAGATTGGTACTATGGCATACAAATTGGAGCTTCCTTCTTCCTCACGAGTGCATCTAGTTTTCCATGTTTCATGCTTAAAGAAGGTTATAGGTGAAAATATTCCAGTTAAACAATATTTCCAAAACTTGATGAGGAAGGAAAAATCATATTGGAACTTGAAGCGGTCATGGAAACAAGAACTCGACAGCTATGAAATCGATCAATTTCAATGTATCTCATCAAGTGGAAGAACTTACCCACTGAAGATTCTACATGGGAGGATGAGAATTTTATATAGAAGCACCCAGAGCTACTCAAGCATTGACGACAACACTTTTGAAGGAGAGGGGCATGTTAGGTCCCTATATTACTAGTTTTGTTCCTTATTGTTATTAGTGTAGCCCCCTTGTTGTTATTGTTGTACCCCTGTAACCTAATATTGTTATTATTGTGCCCTTACATTGTTATTGTTAGGTCGGCTAGGATTATATTGTGGGCCCATGGACTCCCATATATAGAAGGAGGTTTTAGTCATTTGTATCATCCAAGAATTGTTCATTTATGTAATGTATTGGAGGTTTCCCCCTTGAAGTGGTTGATTTCTAAGGCGTTTATCTCTTTTTTATTCTATTTTTGGAGTTGGTTTCATAACAACTGATATTTCAAGCTACACCAAAGGACAAGGCATACCATAGACTTCTTTCACTTGACTCTATTAAATCATCTCTAAGAAAACAAACTAGGTGGAACCAGAGAGAAATTAAGAATTCTCTAATCAGACCTTGCAGAGGAAAACATTAAGATAAAGAAAGCAGACAGAATTGGGGTTCCAAGACAAAATATCCTAATCTAAAATTTATGTTATTTTATCAGAGAAATAATGGACATAATGGAAAACAGAAGGAAAACATTGACAAAGAAAGAAAACTTCACCATTAACATAGCTCAAGAATCCTATGAATGTGCTTGTATTACTGATGTTCAAAACAGTTACATTACTCCAGTACAATAGATCTCTGCAACTCAGAGCTTTCTCAAATCTAGTCTAGCAGCTCATCAACTAGCTCAACAACTCATCAATCAACCAGCCAACCAACAATGATAATGATCATTACATGCAATATTTATCTGCAAAATGAGGAGGTGATCCTATGCGAGGGTTTCATATTTGTATTTATTATAGATTTAATGTATTTTTGACCTTTGAGACCATGCAAGGCCCAAGGAAAAATATCCTTGACTGACTCACTACAATAATAACTCCTAACTTAACAGTTTGAGCTAATTTTGGGATATTCTTAACTTTTGAGGCGTTTTCAATAACTTTTCAATAATTACTGAGTAGCTGACTATTTCAATAACTGTTGTTGCCTTTTGTAGTAGAATAAGGTTGTAGGTGGAAAAATGTGTCCCTGAAGGATTTGAATGATGTTGGGTGAATTATTCGGATTTGCCTTCGTGTTAATCATACCTGTTTTATCTTTTAAACTCTGTTTTTAAGCCTTTAATCTTGGATTTACCTTCACTTTCTGCTTTACTATCTTTTCTTTTAATTCTTCCTTTATCTCTAATTGATGAATTAACCTTTTAATTTTTCCTTTAATCCATGATTTGATCTTTAAATCTCTAATCTTTACTTCCACGATCTTTTAACTGTTTTCTTCTTTTCACTATGTCTTTGTCTACAATTTGCTGCGCAGGGGAGTATCTTCTACTGATGAAGGGCTTGAATAATTACCAATGATCATGATTAATTGGTGATTATGCTTGATTTTGCTCCTCCAGTCCTTCTAATAAAACAGGCTTCTCTGGATCGTCACCTAGAACACTTATTTAATCAATTTTGGACCCTTGAAATGCATTCCTCGCATTTCTGTCATGAAACCTACACAATAAAAACAACCAATTAGTTTAAAACCTACGTTCATGGCTTTTCTATGTTTTTTTAGGGTTCTCAGGCTATCGAAGCACTTGTAGAGGTGTTAAGGTGGTTGCGGGGCTTCATTCCAAAGCCACAGGGCTTTGGCGTATTTGAATCGGGCAGCGGTATCACGTTATGGCGAGAGATGGAAATGTGGTTTTCACACATAAGGGAGGCAGTTTTCACATGAACGCATGGGTGCTAAGCGGGTTCAAGTGATCAGATGCAATTCCATATATCAGGTGACGTGTGGCGGAGGGTACGAGCAGGGATACCGCCCATTTCACAAGGTTTAGGGCGGTTAACCCCTATGCATTTTGGGGTGCGATATGGGATTAAGAACGTCAGATGGGAGAGAGGAGATCCGACAACGATCGGGGGTAATGCAGCGGCAGGCATGTCAGTAGGTAGGGCCCGATATACGTGGCTGAGGGCTAAGGTATAATGCGGGTTTCTTTTATAAAGTGGGGTCGAGGCTTAAACAACAAGCGGAGGTGCTTACTGTTTAAGAGGAGAGGGGGAAGGGTTATATGGGGGTGTTTATAATAAAGCAGGGGGTTAAAAACATTAACACTGGGGGTTAAATATTTATAAAGGTTCAGGCTTTATATTAATTAAAACAGAGTTTTAATATAAAAGGTGGGTCTCGAAATGTTTATTTTATATTGAAAACAATGTAAAAAGGGGAATTTTTATATTGTTTCAGTGCAAATAAGGAAGAATGGTGAATTTGAGGGGGTTAATGGGGGGTTTTTAATGGAGAAAATGAGGAAATGAGACTTTAGGTAGGCAAGAAGGGTGAAAATGAGAGAATTAAGCCCAGACATGAGTTTTTAAAGAGCAGGAGGGTGATTTTGAAAAAGGCACACTAAGATATTGTGAAAAAGGTTTTATGAAGATAATGAAGGTAGTGAGATTTCTGAAGATAGCTGATAGTCAATGAAGTTTATCTTTAGCAGATTGTAGAAAATCCATAGTCACCTAGTGAAATTGTAGAATACAGGAGGATAACAAATCCATTAACCAATTAGAAATCAATTTTAAAATTCTACTATGCACATATGCGACTTCATTCAGACTCAGTCATATCTATATGCGAGTTCCTCATGACGAACCTACGTATACACAGAGGGTTTCAAAAAAAAAAAAAAAAACATATATTTCTATTGTGAAAAATCTAAATTTTTTCTTGAAATGATAACAGAAATGATCAAAAAAGCTGAGTATGAGGCTTACCTGACTAATTTGGATCAATTCGGTGGACGGTTGCTCCATTTGCAAGAAAGGGATTTTTTGCTCCATAGCACTTTCTCAATTTCTTCACAACACAAATGACCAAATGTGAGACCAAAAGGCCTATTTATGCCCAAAATTCAAAAAAAATCGCAAATTGCGTTGGTGTTTATTTTTTGAAATTGTTCACGACTATTTAACCTTTTGGCTTGTAAGTGTTGGGAAAAGTTATTTTCAGGTCCATTCTGGTGATTTTGAGATATTTCCAACTTTTTCTTCGGATCCATGACCACTGACCTGTCATGGAAGGTATTTGATTCTCAAATGGCATATAGGTTAGGGAACTCACTTTGCATTGCACTTATGCATACTAGCCTCCATTCTGAAATCTTGCCATTAGGTTGACCCCAAGGTCTAGGTTGAGGGACCTAACAGAGTGGATGGCATATCATCACAAGAAGCACTCTAATTATCAATTTTTATACTTGAACTAGAAAATTGAGGATAGACAACCTTACTCGTTTGTCCTTCATTTGAGTTTGATACCGTAGGGTGCAAACCCTATGCTACTCCTCATGCTCCAAAACCTGCAAATCAATCGAGACAAAGCACACAACTAGTTGCACAACATATATGTCCTATATGTCAGCATGTTGGAATATATAATCTCGTAAAAATAACATGAAATAAACCATTCAAGATCATTCAACATGTGTAGGAGACATATAACACAAATACATCAGGAACACGACAATACTTCTTTTATTGATAATATTTAAAGATAAAGTGGAGAAATCACCTGATATCTGCCACTGCTTCAAGCAAAACCATCCTCGGAATCCATCCAACCCTAGCCTCACAAATATTCTTCCATAAATGGTGTACAAAGGATGTCACATAAAGTGGGGGTGATCATGACAAGGAAACAAGGGTTTCCTGAACCTGGGAAGTGCAGGAGACATAGGGAAATATCAGACTTGATCGGGGCTATAACAGGCTATAATATCAAAAGCATTCTCTCTCTTTCTCTCCTCCCTTAGGCCATTCCCTTGAGGTGTATTTATACTTCCTCAAATTAGTTTTTTCAGTTGGGGAATAGTTAGGCCACAGGCTGGGGTGGTTAAGTTACAGGAAAAACCGTAAACCCCACCTCATTAATAGGGAAATTATATATTTTTTAATATTTTAAATAGCATACGTAGGTCAGCTATGGATGGACCCGTGTCTACATGCAGAAAAAACTGGGCAGAGTCGTGTGTGGATTTTAAAATACTGTTTTTTAAGAAGTGTGATCAATTTTGAATGGAAGGGATACCCAAGGCCAATGCATAAGTCATCAAGTATATATAGGTGATAAATGATGCTATAACAATTTAAAAAACTTATTTTTCTCAAGTATAATCAGTTTTCCAATGATATAACTCCAGCATTTGAGTATTGGATCTCATACCACTTTGTACTTGGACTTTAAAAATAATAGCAGACATGAGCAACAAAAATTTTTCAAAATAAAAATGTAATACATAGCCCCACACAAATATTCGTTGTTGATCAAAGAATTCTATCATATAATCTTCTACAGGATCATAAAATCCTTGGTAAATAACTCCAAACTCTTGATCTGATTCAATAGAGGTTTTCTGATATATATTATAAGAATTTTTCCAACTAGGGGTGCATTTTCCTCTACCATCATAGTGATTTAGGGAATTTATACCATCCTTATTTTAAAAATATTCAATTTTGAGCTCTTCATTAAAATATTGTTAGGTAACTCTCATAACATTTTCAAATGGAAGTTTCATCTTTTCCCTTGGAAGAATATACTAGTCATTAATTTTTTTGGAGCCTCCTACTGATCATCTCTTTCCCATTTTTTTTCAAACAAATTTACGTGGTGGCTAGTATCCAACCCTCCCTCAGAACCATATAAATAAAAAATAGGGGCTTCTATAAAAATGAAAAAATAAGTTTTATTTGAGAAAACTTGTTGTCGAATACTTTCTTCAGTGACAAAGCCATGTGAGTGCTGAGATTTGTGATAGTTTTCAAATAATTCAAAGGAAAGCTATATGAGCTCTTTTGAAAATAAAATCATGTAATTAGAACCTAGGAGAAAATCCATATTTCTACTTGCATAAAAACCATCATCTTTAATAATAAATCCTTTTTCGGCCAACCCTTTATTCTGGAAAGAGTCAATAAAAGTTTGCTTTGATGGACACTTACACCTATGCTTCATGACATCCTCTTGAACAGTGATTTTTTACTAGCATCTTCTTTACCTATGACAGTCCATGACTTGAGATGTTGTTGCTAAAAAATACCATCTAATTTCTCATTACATTTTTTCGTGAACAAAAATAATGGAGGACATGTATTTAATTCATCTTCTAAATCGTATGTGTCATAAATAGGAGCATGCTTGTAATTGATAAAATAACACTTGGAAGGATTTATTTGATGTTTAATTTCTCCTTCTTGCATAGGGCCACACAAGTTATGAAAATAGTGATTGTCTTCAAGAGACTCGAGAGGCCGATCCGCACATTCGTCGTAATCCACAACATCTTCTTGAAAAATATTTTTTTTGTTTTCTTTCTCTCGGTGTAAGCCTGAAATTTTAACATGTTCAGTTCTCCCTTGATTCTCTTTTGGCATGATCAACAAATATTTTTCTTCTAGAGTTGTTAAAGAACAATTTTCTTTTAATTTTCCAACCTTTGTTTTAGTCTTCTTACATTCCAAAACCTCTTCAAAAATAAATCTACTATGGTCTCCTTGAATGCTTGCTACATTATCAGCATACACCATAAATTCTTGAAGTTCTTTCTCATTAGTTTCTTCAATAGGATTTTTATGAGCTTTAAAAAATCTTTAGAATCATAATATTCATAAAAACCTTCAAAAAGAAACTTGTGTGCATAATAAATTTTACAAAAATAATTGAATAGTGAATGGAAACCTTTCAAAGAGGAAATTCTTGAACAAAGCAAAGACCTGTACCAAACCCTAGCGTCTTGGTCCAAAGAAAACATAAACACTTAATCTTCACATCTTCATGAATAATACTCTATTGCTCCATGCATTCATGAAACTCTTGGAGGTGCTGATTTGGATCTTAATATCTCATATGCAAACATTTAACAAATCATAATCATGGATGAGTGTTATGCAGACCCCAACAAAACCACATACGGATTCTTGAAAATATAATACTGCTTATGGAGGCACCTTCTCGTGGTTTCTGGAAATAAATAGGGTGATACTGCATTGAACATTAATTATCGATTTGTTAGATGGTGGTTTAAGGAAATCGCTTACAAGATCACTTCACCATTTAACCTTCGATCACTTTATGCCTCTGTGGAAACATTGCATCTTGGCACGAGCGTTGTGTACCATTGATGATTTTAAAATAGCTGGAAAAATTACTAAGTTGCGTTGATCCATCTGCAACCAAATTTTGACTATTATGATCATTGAATTGTTTCTCATCCATTCCATATTCTACAAGAGCGAGTACATCCTCCAAATAATATGTACATATCGTTTAAATGAACCAGGGATATTTATGATAAGACAACCATTGAAACACTTCGAAAAATATTCGGCATCAAGAATGGTGTTCATAAATATCAAGCATAAATCTGACCTAGAAGGAAGAAAATATCTGAGTATAATCAGCATAAAATTGACATAGCGATCCTGTTCATGGATTTCATCCACAATAATATGAGTCGTATCAATGCCATAGGATTTGTTTGTACTTTAGTTCTATTATTTTCCATCTGTATGAGAATGTTGACTTCCTAAGCCAATCAATTTTCGCAATAGAACACCATTTGTATAGAACATCAAAGATGAATGATTTCCACCTTTTGACTCAAGTCTTATCTGATATCAAACAACCCCTCCAAAATTTTCTCCTCTTTCAGTGAGTTTTTTTCCCAAAACCAGTTTAACCAGTTGAGAAACAAAAATTAAATTTGTTGCAGACGTTTTACAAATTTTTGGCATATACCTTCTTGAGGAACTGACGATATCTCTTAAACTTCTCCAAATTTTTGGAAAATTCCTGCAATAAAATCAATTAGGTCCTTTCTTCACAAAACACAGATCGTGGAATTTTGGAATTTTGCTTAATTTTCCTGAAATTAAGCCCGAAATCCATGGCCTAGGAATGTCTATGTTTTCTGCATATGTGAGTTATATTTGTTGGGACAATAAAGTAATAAGGCTAGTGATGTTGAAATTTTCAAAGCTCCATCTTCATTACTATTTTCAAAATTTCTATCTTCAGCTAATTCCTGCTCATTCTCAAATTGGCTTTGTAGATGTTCTGACAGGGGATGCAAATCCAATTGCCCTTTTGCAATATTCTCATCATCATTTTTTTATTAAATCAAACTGAAAAGAAGATATATCAGTTTATTTTTCCTTCAAATCTATATCCAATTTAGTGCATACCTATTGAAGAGACAACTTTTTATTTTCATTCTCCTCCACAAACGTTGAAATTTTGTTTTCCTGCACTTTGATATAATTGACTATGCCACTTTTCTATGCAAAGAGCACTTAATTTCATTTTAAATTTCCTCATAGTAGTTTGTTTACTCTCAAGGAATTTTTGGAGGATATTCCTTTCTTGCTCACAATCTAAAAGCTTCCTTCCAACTGCCCCAGCTTTTGCATTTGTAACAGCCAATGATTCAAGATCTTGTGTTCTTTGACCCAATATTTTTTTGTGTTGTGCATGCATTTCCAGCTGAAAAAAATAAGCTACAATAGGTAAAATGCTTTAGAACTAAGGCAAGTACTTGGAATACCACCAGGAAACCTACCAAATCAAACACAATACAATATATGACATCTCTGATATGAATATGCCTAATAACATATCTCTTGAATAGGCATCAAATAGCACATTAAACCACAGCATGGTCGCATCCATCTGTCTAAAGGAGATCATGGAGATAGATCCACAATATGGGTGCAACCATATGTATAGAAAGGTTCATGTGTACAATCATGAATACTCAATAACTCCATGCAACTTGGACAAAAATATACTTGATATAGGGTCTTTGTCTCGATCTCGATCTACCTAGCGTACGAATCTATCCATGTGAATAAAGGTGTTGATGTCAAACATGGTAGAATCCACCTGATTATTGGTCAATGATGAGAACCGTTAAAAGGCATGAGAGAAACCACCAATAATGATGATGGCCCTCAAGGTACAACAACACAATCGACAAGATGAATAAATGTGTTGAATTCGAACACTTGCAGAGTCATCTAATCGAAGGCCAATGATGTGAACCTATTGTCGAACGCTAAGAACTTTCCATTGAGGCATGCAAGCTCCAAGGACTGAGAAGGAGTTTCTAAAACATCTTCCTGGATAATGAGTTGAAGTCAACAAGAAGTGATTCATCAAAGGAGAGCCATAATGATTCCCACATCATTGACACGAAACCAAGGATATCTCAATATGATAGGAGTTATATGGGGTTGTTACAGAGAGGTTCAAATAAGCATAGGGTGTTTGAATTTGATAGAAAGAACTTCTATTAAACATATTGACGACAAGACTCCAGTGTATGGCAGCATTTAACTAAAATGGGATCAGAGGTCATGCTGAAAAAAATGGTGATTGAATTATAGGTAGATGGATTTCCCAAACCTAGGAAGGCAAGTGACAAATGAAGGATATCCCAACCCTACACGAAATTTAGATGAGTGTAATGTTTAAGAGTGACATGTTGCCTAAAACACATAGGAAGTTCCAATTTCAATTTCCCCCTGTTATTGCTAACGAGTACCTCTTTATTTTTTATAGCCAGCGTGAAGAGTATAACATATGTTGAGCGTATAATTTCATTCTTCGAACAAATCCATCCTAGTAATTTTAACAATCCCTAAGAAGGAGTGACTCAGTCTCGTCATGGTGACAAGTATTTCATTTAATTTTTTACGATTCTAAGAGAAGAGTAACTCGGTGTATTTTTCATGTTTATGGAGTTTGAAAAAGAAACAGAAAAGAAAACTCCATCAGGTCCCTTTTTTTAAATCATCTCTCGAATCTGAAAAGGTAGAAAACAATATCCGAGAGAATCTCTTGACCATGTTCGATCAAGGTGTTCCTTTTTCATAAATAGTTAATATCAACACAAAAAAGGGGTAAACGTATACTGAGACCACATCAATTCATTTACTTTAACGAGTTCGAAATGACCTCCGGAATATTTTCATTTTTCGAGAGTCAGAAAAGAGCTGAAAGATGACTCCAGGAGATTTTCTTTTCGTTTATTTTTAACGAGTTTGAAAAAGAGATAAAATAAAACTCGTCGCATCAATAAAAAATAATTACCATTACCATAAAAAGATCATGTTGTTGCAAAAATAATGACAAACATCACTGATACTGAGAAAAATAATAAAATATTTGTAAGAATATCTTTAAACATCTATAAGTAGACCAAAAGTAAATTGTTTTTTCCATTTCACTTAGAGTAAATTGGAGAAGCACATTTTACCCCATTTTCCTCTTATCTTCAAACTAGTGGTGTGACTGATCTGGGACACCATTCGATGGTCTATCAGCTGCAAGAAAGAGCCTTATCTCTTCTCATAAATTTGATTCACTTTCATGTCATTTAATTTAGAAATTTTGGTGTTATGGGAGGATTTTCAAAGTTTCATATCGTGGGAAATCAACGCAGGGTCAACCTATGGGACCCGCGTAGATCACCCCTAGCCCATTAGGCCAACGTGTCGTCACTACATTTTTAATTCTGATAGGCGCTTTGAGCACAGAGAAGAAATTAAAACATGAAATATCTCCATTTTTAATTATTCATTTCTAATTTTAATTCGATGAAAACCCCTAAAATTCCATTTTTGAATGTTTTGTAGGAGTTTTCAACGAATATGATGATTGAATGGAAAGAGAGGGGTCATGTGGTGGAAGACCATGAAATCTTCCAAGGTCCAAATTGCATAAATGCATTAAGAAACTGTGGATTGCTCAAGTTTTTCCAAACCTCGGGACTCAGAGCTCAGTTGGAGCTCTTAGAATATCTCATTGAGATATGGGATGTCGATCGCAAAATTTTCATCCTTGTGGATCAAGAGCTTGAAAGAAGAATTTTGGATATCTATTTCATAACTTTACTGTCCAGGAGAGGGATAGGATCCAACTCTCCAGAGTTCATACTGGGGGAGAGAGCACAAGCATGCTCATTCATAGACATTTTTCTAGTGCCAGAAAGACTACCAATGGAAAGGTGCATATCAAAACCATCACCAATCTATTGTTGAGGACAATTTTACATTGTATGGTCTGTGTAGCTAGAGCCTAGGTGTTGCATGAGGCAAAAATTCCCAGTACCAATACATTGTAGATTGTATTTCTCCCACCATGTTTAATTGGTGTGAGGGATTGTTGGCTAACATGAAGAGCCAACTAACCAAGTGCAAAATGGGACAACTGAAACAATTTAGATATGGATCCATCCTCGTCACTTTCTTCTTGGATCGAATGCCCTTGTTTTAGTACCAGCGGATTGAGATATATGATCCAGCCCCAATAGATCTGAGGCTACTTAGATGGTGCGATATTATTCCTCGCCCAAGAGGGGGCCAACAGATGCACTTCTCAACAACCTTTTTCAACTGGCTACGTCATCAATTGATCATGGTGGATGACTATGCATATGTTAGCACTAATTTCAGAGGATATCCAGATCTACCACTTCCGTCGGGTGCACAGTGGTCTAATGCAGGTACAAAAAAATGATTTTTTTTACTTTTTAATGTTTTTGTTATGCATTCTGAGATCTAAACTTATGATATTTTACAGATGTTGGACCAGAGAGACCAGCTGGCATGTCTCTAATTTCGAGGAGGATAACGCACCAAATCAATGATGCTCTTTATGGGGAGGGAGAAAACACACTAGAAAAGGTGGAGTGTAACCTGGAAGGCCTAACTGGATGCATTCCAAAATACACAACTTTTGATGAGATAGATCCACGATATGGGCGCAACCATCTGTATAGAACGGATCATGTGTACAATCATGAATACTCAATAACTGCACACAACCTGGATAATAATAGATGTGATCTAGGCCTTTGTCTCTATGTCGATCTACCCATCGTATGAACCTATCCATGTGAATAAAGGTGTTGACGTCGAACATGGTATAAGCCACCTGATTACCGGTCAATTATGAGAACCGTTAACAGGCATGAGAGAAACCACCAATAATGACGATGGCCCTCAAGGTACAACAACACAATCTACAAATGTAAATAAATGTGTTTAATTTGAACACTTGCAGAGTCATCTGATCGAAGTCTAATGATGTGAACTTGTCATCGAACGTGAAGAACCTTCCATTGAGGCATGCAAGCTCCAAGGTACTGAGAAGGAATTTCTAAACCATATTCCTGGATAGTGAGCTGAAGTCGACAAGAAGTGATTCGTCAAAGGAGGGCCATAATGATTCACACATCATTGACATGAAACCAATGATATCTCAAGATGATATGAGTGATTCAGGATTGTTACAGAGAGGGTCAAATAAGAAAAGGGTATTTGACTTTGACAGAAAGGACTTATCTTGAACATATCGGCGACATGACTCTAGAGTGTCGTGGCATTTGACCCAAATGGGATCAAAGTTCGTGATGAAAAAAATGGTAGTCAAATGAGAGGAATATGGATTTCCCAAACCCAGGAAGGCAAGTGATGAATGAGGGATATCCCCAACCCCACACAAAATGCAGATGAGTTTCATGCTCAAGAGTGGCATGCTACCTAAAATAGATAGGATGTTCCACTTTCAATTTTCCCCCGTTATTTCTAACAAGTATCTATTTATTTTTTATAGCCAGCGTGAAGAGGATAGAATATTTTGAGCGTATAAGTTCATTCTCCTAATTAATCCATCTTAGTAATTTTAATGAGTGCTAGGAAAGAGTAACTCGATCTCATCATGGTGACAAGTCTTTCACCATTTAATTTCTTACGAGTCTAACGACAGAGTAACTTGGTGTCTTTTTCATGTTTAGGGAGTTTGAAAAAAAAAACGGAAAAGAAAACTCCATCAGGTCTATTTTCGTAAATTGTCTCTCAAATCCGAAAAGGTAGAAAACAATATCCAAGAGAACCTCTTGACCATGTTCGATCAAGGTATTCATTTTTCGTAAATAGTTAATCTCAACCCGAAAAAGGGGTAAACGTATACTAAGACCAAGTCAATTCATCTACTTTAACGAGTTTGAAATGACAAGTATTCGGAAATATTTTCATTTTTTGAAAGTCATAAAACATCCAAAATATGACTCTAGGGGGTTTTTTTTCGTTTATTTTTAACGATTTTGAAAAAGAGGTAAAATAAAACTCGTCTTATCAGTCAAAAATAATCCCTGTGACCAAAAAAAGATCTTTTTGTTGCACAAAGTATGGCAAACATCATTGATATCAAGAAAAATAATAAAATATTGGTAAATATATCTTTAAACATCTATAAATAAACCAAAAGTAAATCATTTTTACCATTTCACTTGGCGTAAATTGGAGAACCACATTTTAGCCCCTTTTCCTCCAATCTTCACACTAGTGGTGCGATCGATCCAGAACACCATTCGACGATCTATCAACTGCATGTAAGAGCCCTATCTCTTCTCATCAATTTTATTCCATTTTCAAGTCATTTAATTTAGAAATTTTGGTTTTAAGGGAGTATTTTCGAAGTTTCATATCATGGGTGATTAACACGAGATTGACATATGGGACCCGCACCAATCACCCCTAGCCTGTTAGGCTAGCACACCGTTGGCACCTTTTTAATTTTGAAAGGCACGCTGAGCATAGAGAAGAAATTAAAACATGAAATATCTCCATTTTTAATGATTCATTTCCAATTTTAATCCGATGAAAACCCCTAAAATTCCATTTGTGAATGTTTTACAGGTGTTTTCAATGAATATGGTGATTGAATGGAAAGAGAGAGGTCATGATGTGGAATACCACGAAGCCCTCCAAGATCCAAATTGCATAAATTCATTAAGAAACTATGGATTTCTCAATTCTTTCCAAACCTCAGAACTCAGAGCTCAGCTAGAGCTATAAGAATATCTCAACGGGATATGGGATTTCGATCGCCAAAATTTCATCATTGGGGATCAAGAGCTCAAAATAGAAATTTCGAATATCTATTTCATAACTAGACTGTCCAAGAGAGGGGAGAGGATCAACCTCTCCAAAGCTAGTACTGGGGGAGAGAGCACAAGCATGCTCATTCATAGACATTGTCCTAGAGTCAAAAAGGTTACCAATGGAAAGGTGGATATCAAAACCATCACCAATCTACCATTGAGGACAATTTTGCACTTTATGGACCATGTAGTTGGGGCCCATGCATTGCATGAGGAAACAAAGTCTCAGTTCCAATATGTTGTAGATTGTCTTTCTCCCACCATGTTCAATTGGTGTGAGGCATTATTGGCTAACATGAAGAGCCAACTAACCAAGTGCAAAACGGGATGACTGAAACAATTCGAATATGGATCCATCCTGGTCACTTTCTTCTTGGAGTGAGTGCCCTTGTTTCAGTACCAGTGGATTAAGATATACGATCCAGCCCCGAGAGATCTAAGGCTACTCATATGGTGTGATATTATGACTCACCAGGGAGGGGGCAAGCAGATGCACTTCTCGATAGCCTTTTTCAGCTAGCTACATCGTCAATTGATCTTGGTGGACGACTATGCATATGTCGACATTGATTTTAGAGGAGATCCAGATCTACCTCTTCCGCCAGGTGCACAGTGGTCTGATGCAGGTAAAGAAAATTATAATTTTTTACATTTTAATGTTTTTGTTATTCATTTTGAGATCCAAACTTATGATATTTTTTAGATGTTGGACCAGAGAGACCAGTTGGCATGTCTCCGATTGCGAGGAGGATAGTGCACTAAATCGAGGATGCTCCTTATGAGGAGGGAGCAAACCCACTAGCAGAGGTGGATCATAACCTAGAAGGCCTGACTAGATGCATTCTGTTGGGCACTGAATTCGGCTATTTCTTTGCCCACTTTTGTCATCCTTTTTGACCCTTTTTGCTTAATTCACCCACATTTGTTATGATAAACTCCTGAGGTAAATACCCTAACTTGTCTGATTGGGATATTTTGATTAATGAAGTAAAATCGCGGGGTTTTACCTAATCACGGCACTAAGGTTTGTGTTTGGCTATAGATTGAAGATAGGAACCCTCGCTCCAGCAGATCGCAGCAAGAATCGATAACGGCAAACCAAAGGGAGAACGCGCAGCTGGACCACGACTCCCTGGGCCTATTCTCGGCCCTTTGCTCCATTCAGAATATCTGCTATTCGTGTCGTTTCAACCAGAGTCCATTTTTGAACACACAATTCTCATGTTTCAGGGAAATCTGTTATTCCCTTGTATTGTGTATAAAATGGACATTGTTCCTGTAATTCAGGGTTCCGAGGAGAAGGTTGTAATCACATTTCATATATCAATAAAATACATCTGGTTTTACTGTTCCAAAGCATTTCGTAGATAACATAGCCCTAATCAGAGAGTTGGACCCGCTCTTCTGATCAGGTGTTGTGTCTGTATATATGTGTGGATTTATTTCTATTGTGCTATGGTTATTATTTTTATCTCTTGCTGATTCAGATTGTTGAATGTTCTGTACTAATTTTACTTCACGGCAATGTTTTGAGTTTTGACTGTAAACCCTCGGTTGAATAGATTGAGCGTTATTTCCTACATATACCTTGCGCGTAGCCTTGAAAGGATACGCTCCCGGATTAATAAGATTAATGTCAGATTAGGGTGGATAGATCATCCCTACCTGAACACCAACATTTTGGCACCATTGTCGGGGAGGCTACAAGGTGCAAGCAACGATTCAAGGCAACCAGAGGGTCGACCTCTCGTTCTGGGGAGAGAACGAGTTTTCTCACTCTACTTCAGGTCCTGAGCATAGGTTTTGATTTTGGGTTGTTTGTTTTTGCTTTTATTTTGAGTTTTGGGCCACCTTCTTGTCCTGGGGAGGGAGGAGTCTTTTGACGCCCTGCTTCAAATCTGGGAGGTATTAGGTATTTTTGTGAGTTTTGTGGTTCTTTTTCTTTTCCCAAGGATGGGGGAGTCTTTTGACACCCTACTCTGGGTCTGAAACTCTAGTCTTCGTCTTGCTATTTTTTCTTTTTGTCTTGGGGAAGGAATGGTCCTTTGACACCTTACTTCAGGATTGAAGTGTTGTAGGCTCATGCAGAGATTTTATATCACATTAATTTTTTTATGAAAAAAGAATCAAATAAGAGGGGCGGAGCAAGAGCCTCGAAGAGGGGAAGACCAGATTTGGGAAGAAAGACTAACATACAGCAGATCATCGAAAAGGCAGAGTCTGAAGCATCTTCTCGTGCAACTGCAAGGCCAGGGGCTAGGAGAGTACGATCTAAAGGAAAATTAGTAGATCAACCAATGCATACTTTGGTATCCATTGGCGATTCAGTACAGCAGGGTCCTCCATTAGTGGAAGGCTCAAATATCATTGGACCTGATCAAGAGGATATTGCATTGGGGATAGAAGGAGAAGAAATTGTAAGCAGAATATTGAAAAAATCAGATTACTTCAATAAGGGAGAGGAAGTTGGCGTCGAGGGATTGAGCCATCAGGATGTAGGCAGTAGGAACAAAGCAATATTTGTATCACCAAGATACAAGGGGAGCGCTACCAAAGCCACTCGAGTTCCAGTAGTAAGGAGTCCTCGGTCATCTTCTACAGAACCTATTGAAATCCCCAACGACTATTGGAAGATTTTCATGGCTCCCACAACCTATACTATTGAGTTTCCCATTGAGAATACAGGAGGAGGTGTGCCTACAAAACCTATCCCATTGGCAGATTTACCAAATTTCCATGGGCTCATGTCAAAGGACCCCGACAATTTTTGTTTGAGTTTGATATAGTGTGCCGGGGGTATGATTACATGACGGATGCCCAGAAATTGAAGATTTTTCCTTCTACACTCAAGGGGATGGCTCTTCGATGGTTTATGGGCCTTGGAGGGAAATCCATTACCACATGGGATGGCATGCGAACAGCTTTCCTGGAGAAGTATCAGGACTATTGTAAATCCCGGAATATCAAGGAGGAGCTTTTCAAGTTTACACAAAAAGAATATGAAAATCTGGAAGACTGCGTGGAAAGGTTTAAGTACCTCTTACAGAGGTTAGGACATTTAGGCTTGGACAAAGAAATTTTGAAAGTTATCCTCCTTCAGTCTTTTCGAGAGGATTCAATGGAAATGTTGAATATTGTGGGGAAAGGAGACATCTCCAAGGAAACTTTTGAAAATATCTATGATTTGTGTATTCAGTGCTCAAGAGGGCTTGCAAGAAACAAATCAGGGGTTCATTCAGTAAAAGGATCTAGTGGGGGTATTACGAAATCAGAAATTTGGAACTTGTTAGACAACCTAAAGATAGATATTCTTAGTACCCTGTCAACACAGATGGATACTTTGCAAGTAAAGCAGAAGCAATTGGAGCAGGAAAGGGCTATGGCGATATTCTGCCCGAAATGCAAGAAGAATCATTTAGAAAGAGAATTTCCATTAAAGTCTATAGAGAAGTGTGACATCTGTGAGCTAAATCATGTTACCAGCTCATGCCCTTCCTTGCCGAGCCTGAAAGCAGTATTTCAAGGAGCAGGGGAGGACACGGAGCAGCTGTATCTTATGGGCGCCAGGAAGCCGTGGAAATTTCAACCACCAATGGGAAATAAAGGTATGTATCTGGATCCATCTCAGTATTTCAATAATTATAACATGAATCCCCAACCCATACCGTGTTCCCTTATGTGGCCACAGTACCAGCACCCACTATGGTAGCAATGGAACCCTCAAGCTAGTATGAGCTCATCATGGGCTCCAACTTGGTGAGGACCCTCTATAGTGAAGTTCCCTCAGCAGATGCCACAGCAACAAATACCACAACAGCTTCAATTACCCTCCACTATGCCTCCTGGTAACCAAACTGTCCATCCTCAGCTTCCAATGCAGCCTAACCCTAACCCCAATAATAAAGGAGCTCATCAAGCCGATGTTCTTAGCCTGCCTTCGTATAATATTTCTACAACAGATCTGTATGAAGTGAATTTGTGATCTTGCAGACAGTTAATGTTCAACCCCCTCTGATTATCATTGAACAGCTTGATAATGAAGACAGAGAGGCACAACCAACTGGTAAAGAACCAAAAAAAACTATTAAGGTGCCTCCTGTAAAACAATCTCAATCTGAACCACCCTACCTAGAGAGACTGATTGTGAGTAAACCTAGCCCACAAGCTGAATTTGACTTATTAGGAGAATTACAGAATTTATTTGTTAAAATTCTCTTGTTACAAGCCATGAAAGATGTGCTAATTTATGCAAAGACTCTTAGGGAGTATTGTTCAAAGAAACCTGCAAAGAAAACTAAGGACCCCCTCACTATACATGTTATGGGAAAACTATCAGAATTCATGATGGGAAGCACAACACCAGTAAAGTATGGAGACCCGGGAAACCCAGTTCTGATAGTACAGATTAATGGGGTAGAGATTCCAAACGTACTGGTAGACCTGGGTGCTGCCATCAATTTCATCAATACTGAAACCATGCATACATTAGGCCTTCATAATTTAAAGTATACACCTACAGTGCTGCAATTGGTAGACAGGTCCGCAGTCAAGCCTATGGGAAAGTTGGAGGATGTGACAATTTCAGTAGATGCATGGCATTACCCGGTTGATTTACTGGTGTTGCATACACAGTCTTCAGTGGGAGACCACCCTTTGATTTTGGAGAGGCCATGGCTAGCCACTGCAGACGCTTATATTGGATGTCGATCAGGAAATATGGTCATTTCTAATTGTCATAACACCAATAATTTGGTGCTATACCCACCAGCAGAACCAAATGCATCCAAGAAGTCAGCAACTAGCAAGGAGGTTGTATCTATGGTGGAAGTCGAAGAGCAAGAGGAAGAGGTGAGACCAGTCCTTGGTGAGACCGATCCTTACTATCCGACAGACCCTTTAGTTGAAGATGGAATCAAAAAATGATGTGATCACTTCCTTTATGAATGATCCTTATTCTGTTTCAAAATCAAATCAGCAAGCCTTAGAATCTATTTTAAGTTGTGAGACTCAGGAAGATATTAAGACAGCAGAAGAATTAGAAGAAGATTTTGATGCACCTCATGAAAGCATCCAAGTGGAGATAGAACCAGGAAAAACCATGAATATCAATCTAGGTCTATCAGAGTCCCAGAGGAGGCAACCGATAGATTTTCTTCAGAAGTGTAAGGAAGCTTTTGCCTGGGATTACTCAGACATGAAGGGGATCCCTGATAATTTGTGCACCCATCATATATAAATCAAAGAATATTTTCGCCCTATAAAACAGCCTCAGAGAAGGATGAACCCGGCATTAAAAAACATTGTGAAAGAAGAGCTTTAGAAATTACTAGATGCAGGTTTTATCTACCCTATCTCAAATATCCAATGCGTTTCACCACTGGTAATGGTCCCTAAGAAAAATGGTAAGTGGCGAGTCTGCGTGGACTACCAAGAGTTAAATAAGGCAACGCAGAAGGATCATTTCCCTCTGCCATTTATCGATCAAGTCTTAGACACATTGGCTAGTAAGAAATTTTTCTCATTACTGGATGGGTTTAGTGGATACAACCAAATCAAAATTTCTCCCCAAGATCAGGACAAGACCACTTTCACATGTCCTTTGTTGGGGCCCTTGTTTTTGATTTGGAATATTTTTCATTTTGAATAAAGGATGGCCTTTTTGAGTTGCGGCATGAGGACACATGGCAATCACGACCAAGTCGCAACAACAGCAAGCCGCGGAGCTATCGAGGTGGCGTAGAAGCAAGAGATAGCTGAAGACAGCAGATGCATGAAGATATACAGCAGAAGACAGAAAGCGAAACACACAGATGACAAGAGAGAAGCGGGAAGCAGCTGAAGAAGAACAAAAAGAGGAACTAACTGTTGCGGAAGTGGGTGAATAAATAGCAGTCACCCGGCCGAAAGAAGATGAAGGCTACAGGAAACGGAACACAGAGCGACGGGAGGAGATCGGCCAGGACATCTTTGTAGTTCCTAGGGTTCTCTCATTTACCTTTCTGTTATGTAATGCATATGTATCAGACTGTAAGCTCTCCTTGCGGAAGTTATGTAAGGATCGTTGTGGATGAAGATATCAATACAATTACAGGTTACTGTCCCACTGTGTAGTTCTTATGCATGCATGATGATTACGATTGTTTAAAATTTAATTTTCTTAATACCTGTGTATGCTCTGAATGTTCTTGCGGAAATATCTATGTTTATGAAATTTGTTTAATGGTAATCATGAGTTGCGGATCTGTTCCTTGCTATCGATCTGTTCCCCTTCTGCATGTGGTTGCGGCACGCCTCGGGTGAGACTCTCTGCTCTCCGGAGTAGGGTGATAATGTCGGCGTGGTTCTAGACTACAGTGGATTCCTTTGTTGGCCACAACTCTTGAACCTGGGTCTTGCCTGCTAGACCTGATTCCTTGCCAACATCCTTGGGGAACATTTGCATACCGGGTCCTTCCTTTTGGCCTATGTAATGCCCCTACAACATTTTAGAGGGAAATCTTGGGAATATTCTCTGATTTAATAGATGATGGTGTTGAAATCTATATGGATGATTTCACTCCCTATAGGGACTCATTCCTGGAGGGGCTGAAAAATTTAGAAAAAGTCCTTGAAAGGTGCATACAAGCGCCTGTTTCCCTGAGTACAGTAAAGTGTCACATGATGATGGAACAAGGAATTGTTCTGGGACATTTTCTTTCAGCTAAAGGAATCAAGATGGAACCAGCAAAGGTAAAGGTAATTCTGAACTTTCGAACACCTAAAATGCACACACAGGTACGTAGTTTTATTAGGTATGCTGGTAATTATAGGCGCTTTATGGAAAATTTTGCAAAATTAGCCCACCCATTATTTCAATTACCAACAAAAGATTCAGAATTTGTGTGGACAGAGGACTGTGAGGTAGCCTTCACAAAGATTAAGGAATTAGTCTATAGTGCTCCGGTTCTTAGGGGACCAGACTGGGCATTACCTTTCCATATTCACACAGATGCTTCTCAAACAAAAATTGTTGCAGTATTAGGACAGCAAGAAGATAAAGTCCCTTATGCAGTCTACTATGTTAGTAAAAATCTAGCTCCGGCTAAATTAAATTACACGGTGACTGAGAAGGAGTTCCTTGTTGTTGTCTACGCCATCAACAAGTTCCGACATTATATTACCGGGTATTCTACCTTTGCGCACACTGATCATGCTGCCATCAGGTATTTAATGAATAAACCTGTTACCCCTGGTCGTGTTACACAATGGTTGTTTCTACTACAGGAATTTGATATTACTATAGTAGATAAACCAGGGAAGGACAATGTGGTTGCAGATTTCTTATCTAGGTTAGAACATGATGGTAAGAATACACCAGTTGATGATAATTTTCCAGATGAGCATCTTTTTGCAGTATCTACTAATACTCCGTGGTATGCATATATTGCTAATTATCTTGCTACAGGTGAAGTGCCCCGTCACTTATCTTATAAGGAGCAAAGGAAGATCCTTCATAAGAGTGCCCTTTATTCATGGATGGCAGGATATATTTTCCACACAGGGATTGATCAGCAGATTCGATGTTGTGTGGCAAGAGATGATATCTATGAGATCCTAAAGGCTGCACATGATGGACCCTATGGAGGAAATTTTGCAGACAAACAGAAAGGCCATAAAGTGCTGCAGATGGGATACTATTGGCCCTCCATTTTTCGTGATGCTCGAGATTATATTTGAAGGTGTGATAGTTGTCAAAGGATGGGACAACCTGGGAAAGCAGATGAAATGCCTCTTCAACCCCAGATAGTCCTCGAACCATTTGAGAGATGGGCCATTGATTTTTTTGGCCCCTTTAACCCACCTTCTAATCAAAAAGCTTACATCCTAGTTTGTACTAATTATGTAACCAAATGGGTGGAAGCTAGAGCAGTCATGAGGGAAACAGAGCAAGTAGTGTCAGACTTTCTTTTTGAAGAGATTTTTGCTAGGTATGGGACTCCGAGAGAAATTGTATCAGATGGAGGTTCATAGTTCACATCTCATATGATAGATAAATTGATGTAGAAGTATGGGGTCAAACACAGAATAGCAACCCCCTATAATCCACAGGCGAATGGACAAGTAGAGAGTACAAACAAGGTATTGGAAAATATCTTGACAAAGACAGTAGCAAGTCATCACCGGGATTGGGCACAGAAACTTCCAGAAGCTTGATGGGCCTATAGGACAACATGGCGGAATACAACAAGATTTTCCCCCTTTGAATTAGTCTATGGGAAATCTCCCTTGTTTCCAGTGGAATTTGAAATTAGCACACTTAGAACAGCCCTGGAAGTAGGCTTGGATTTATCAGAAGCACAGAAGCACCGACTGGAATAGCTGAATGAGTTAGAGGAGATCCGATCAGTAGCTGTCCAAAGAACCACTGCTTTTAAACAACAGAGGATGAAATGGCATGACAAATTTATTAAAACTAAGGTGTTTCATGAAGGGGATTTGATGTTACTGTATGACTCCAGATTTAAGGACTTCAAGGGAAAACTTCATACTCGCTGGATGGGACCATATCAAGTGGATGCGGTGTTCGATAATGGAACAGTTAGACTAATTACAATTGATGAGAATAATACTTCATTTGTAGTAAATGGACACCGTCTAAAATTATATCATCGTCCAGCCTCTAAAGATGCCTTTGTTAAAACCCTTTCACATTCAGCTGATTTAATGTTTATTGCAACAGAAGACACTCTCAACCCCTGTTAGCCCCCCTATAAATTTTTGACAAAGCAAAGCAAGGGGTTAAATTTGTTTTGAGCCCTCAAGGAATGCATCTCCCCGAAGACACATCATCCTTGAGGTCTCCTATGCCTTTGCCTTTGATAAATTTCCCTCTGCAGAACTCTCCATGTTGCCCCTCTCTTCCCCTTCACAAAATCCCCTTTCCATCCCAATTGTTTCCCAAATTTCCCTTTGAATCCTACCCTTACCCTTGCTTTCCTCAAAATTCCCCTCTGTCTCTCTATCTTTACCCTTTTTTAGGCTTTAAAATGCAATAAAAATGTTTAAAAACCAACTTTAAACATTATATCAGGCCTAACCCCTTTCCCGCTTAGCCCTACACCTCTTCCTCCACGTGACCCGGCACTGGAACCACCCGCGAAATCCGAAGGGATCTTGCCGTATTTTTTCATCGAGCACAACCTCGACCGTCGATCTTGGTAGATCGGACGGCTATCGTTAAATGTGCAGCGCCTGAGTTTCCCCCGTTCATTCCCCAGATCGTGCCATCGCCGTTCGTTTAAAGCGTTGATCCAACGGTCATCAATCTTCCCGCCCGGTGGTCCTCCGCGCACTGTTCCTAAACCAATGGTTTCTATCGCACCGCCTTAGGGCGAAGGGTAGTTTTCCCCGATCGGCCAGCGATTCCATACATTGTTTGACGCGTGGCAGCGGTACTGTTTCAAAACCACCGGCTCATCGCGCATTAAAGTTCGTCCGTGGATGTCGAGCGATATCGTTGTCAACCGTCCGATCTGGAGCAGTTGATCCAACGATCATCGCACATCAAAGTTGCGCACGAGTTATACCATCTCCACCGTACCCCTGGCCCACCGTCCATCGCCCTCCGACGCATCCATCGCCGTTGATCTCCACCACGATCGGACGGTCCAGATTTGTTTGTCTGTCGTTGACTATTCCGTCACCGCGCGGTCCTGCCACGTCACCACCATGAGCATCCATCATACATGCGCTCATTCCATTACATATAATTGGTTCATTTTCGTGTTTTTTAAGGTTTTTCGTTCAAATTTTCTCCGCAGACCGCCAACCACCCACCAGAGCGTTTTTCACCATTTCTCTGCAATTTTTCCTCTGTTTCATCATCAACACGGCCATTTCCTTCATCCACACTGCATCCATTATCCCCGTCCATGGATTTCATGACAAGTTTGTTGTTTTGCAGGGTTTCAAGCGCGGAAAACCGCCATGGTTCATTGTTCCTATCACAGTGGAAGACATGCAGGAAAGGGCCATGTACAAAGATACATTTAATGAAGAAAAGGCCCAGGGAAGTGTTTGACGTGATTGTAATCAAAGGACAGGGTCAAAATTCTTTCACTCTCCTCCGGAGCCATTAAAAGCACAGAGTTCACGGCCAGAAGGTAACTGTGGGAGCGGAAAAGAGAAATCAACAAGGAAATCAAAGAGTCAAAGCATTAAACTGGAGATTTTAAAGGATTAATCCAGTTTTTCAGAGGCAAGGTACCAGATTGAAAACCCCGAAGATCAATCAGAAGTTTAATGCACGAGAAACCGTACCACCAGGGTTTCTATAGCAACAGAATGTTTTTCTTCATCAGAGGACAAAGTGCCCATGCAGTTTTTATTATACATCGTGTTCCTGCAGTTTCCTACCCCAACAGCAGTCCTACATGATCAGAAGCATTTGTTGCACAAGTATGGAAGACTTCACTGTCTTTCATTTACCTTTTGTTTACCCACCAGAAGTACAAAGATTTTTGCAGCCGAAATGCATCAAATTCATATCAGAAGTAAATGGAACCTGAAGAAGACCATTCTTCCATCCAAAGGGGTGATAGAAATTAAATACTCAGCATTCAAGCAGAATGGGCTTCGGCCCTCTTTCTTTTAAGAAGTATTAATACTGTATTTAGTTCTTCACCTACCTTTTATATTCCTCTTCAGCTATAAAACTCAGGAAAAAACATTGTAATGGTTGTTGATCAGTTATCAGAGAACTGCAAGTAGTTTCTTTTGAGACACAGTCTCTGTGTAAAGATTGTAAGATAGGTTGAAGGATATGTTTTCAGACTGAGTATTCAGCCATTGGCATGTTTTACTTGATTGGTATTGTTATTTAATATGACAAGCACATTTCTTTGGATCCTGATCTGAAGCAACGGTGATGTTTTCCTATCTCTGTGTTTACATTCATTTCATTTCGTTTCTACTGGCTTGCATCAGAATATTGTCATAGGATTTACCCTTGTTAGGTACCCTATGTTTCTGCTCTCCTTGCCATTTATGTTTCTCTTCTGAACGTCTTATCTAAGGAATGATTTTATTTGGTTTAGCGAGTTTAGTGGATGTTATTGCCTGCTCTCTGATGTATGAATTAAATGGATTCAGTTCTTAGATGCTTATTGTTATAGACTTAGTTGGAAGATTTGGGAACACTAGGGATTAGAGTTAGCCCTGTCCACTAGGATCCTTGTGCGACCAGCTAATCTGTAACTTTGTGCTCTGAAGTCTGTGTTATCTCTTCTTCTCTTACTCTCCACATCATAATCATCTTGAAGATCCTAAGTTTCAGATGACCAGCCCAATTAAAAGCCTGCCTATTGATTAGCAAGCAAATCCTTTCCTGACTCCATTGCCCAATGGTTTTGAATACTTCCTGGAATATTTCACCTCTGCCTTATCCCTCTTTGCTCATCCTAGTCTTACATTGAATCCTTATTTCCTGGTAACCAACAACCAAAACAAACAACCAAAAAAACAAACCCATGCCTATAACTAGCCTAACATCTTAAACTTTGAGCTTCATAGACATAAACCCTTGCTCATACAGAGAGATCCCTCTCTGGACCCAGGAGGGCTAGATCCTGAGGTCTGAAATTGGTTCTGATGTTGTCTCATCTTTTGGTCTTGCCAATCTGGCCAAAACATGGGAACCCCAACACCCCCAATTAAAAAATAAAAAATAAAAAATTAATAATAATAATAATAATCCAAAATATATATATATATATATATGTGGTTATTTCTCACTTGTTTGTGTTTTGCAGGAATAAAATATTTTTGGCCAGGAGTAAAGCTATATTGTTGGTGCTATTACTCCGGAGTTGTTGCTACACTACTATTGTTGTTACTTCGAAGTGCTGCTACACTGCTATTGTTGTTACTCCAAAGTGCTGCTACTGTTGTTGTTGTTACTCCGAAGTTGCTACTACACCATTGTTGATGTTACTCCGAAGTTGTTGCTACACCGTTGTTGTTGTTACTCTGAAGTTACTCCGAAGTTGCTATTACACCATCGATGTTTTTACTCTGTAGAATGTTGCTACTCCGAAACTGTTGTTACACCGTCGATGTTGTTACTCCGTAGCTGCTCTGATTCCATAGCTGCTTTTACTCCGTAACTACTGTTACTCTGTAACTGCTGTTACTTCGCAACTGCCATTACTCCACAACTGTTGTTACTCCGCAACTGCCGTCATTCACTCTTGCTGTTACTCACTATTCATGACAAACACTTTTACTATTACTCCACCTTAAGATAAGTCTGCAGGTACATCTCCACCAATTTTTATGGATTTAATTAAATATTCAGAAAGGACAGTCAGAGCGTGCCGAGGACGGCCATCACTTTAAGTTGGGGGGAGGGTACCGTCATAATAATTGACGGCATACTTAAAAAAGGTACTTATGACACATGAATATTAATAAATCAAATTTAATGACTTTAAGTACCTTGTAATTATACCGTTGAGTTGGGATGCGTACTTGCACGCAGAAGAGTCACATCAGTCACCCTGTAAACATTTTGTATTAAAACCAAGCATATCAAACAGTACCACTGAAATCTGTTAATTAATTTCAAATGTACCAGTACTGTTTTATCCATTATATTTGGAAATGGCCATGACGTTGTTACAGTTACTAACAGTTCGGAGCTTGCCACTCATCCCCCGCCAACCGACTGTAGCCATCGTGCCGCTTCCGCCTTCGCAGCAATGGGTGGCCAATCTTGTTAGTCATCAGTATTTTTCACCTGTTGTTGATGACTAAATTCTAGCTGAGTTTTCTAGAAGCTGATCTCCATATGTCAATTTTTCATCTAGAAAACCCCCATAAACTTTTTTCCTTCCTACCTTTTTAGTCCGCCATGACGAGATGAAACCTCATTATCAAATCCTACTTAACCTCAACCATACTAGTCTGACCATCAGTTCTAAAGAAACAATCCAAATATGTTCAAACAACCTCCCCTAAGTTAGGAAGTGGTGCTTTAAGACATTTCACCCTTGGAAAACTATCCAAGAGCCAAAAAACCTCCATCTTCTATAGACCAGTCATAACAGACCTCCCACTCTGCTAATAAAGTTGGTCACAGCCCTAAGTCGCGCCACTGATACACCCTTAAGTCTCAGCAATACATATACCATAATCTCAAGCTGATTTTAGGTGTTTTACAATGTTTGATGGATCTTTCAAGGATAGGAAACATACCAGCATCTCAGAAGACAATTTTTGGCGCCACATGAGAAGACAGTTGCTTCTCAATGTGATCTTGAGCCTGGGATGCAGCTACAGTGCAAAGAGTTTTTCATCAAGCTCTTGCGACCACATTCGAAGCCTGAAAGAACAGTGAAAGAAAAACAACACTGTCAAGAGGCTGTTGATATGACATGACTAAGAACCTCCTTCATCTATAAGCAGAGGGTTTGAAGAGACCAAAAGAAACTTATATTGTCTATAAGCGAAGGGTTTGAACCAAAGAAACCTCCTTCATCTAGCGAGAGGGCTTGAAGACCAAAGAAACCTCCTTCATCTATAAGCAGAGGGTTTTGAAAGCGCCTCCTTCATCTACAAGCAGAGGGCAAGGGGCCATGACTTCTTCACCAAAGCTAGAATGCCAAGCAACAAAGGAGGAAAACCAAGAAAAGCTCAAAACTACCCAAAAAGGGCGCCCGGCACTGAAAGTGAAGAAAGACACATCAGGACTTGGAATTTTGGCCCGTGCTTCTAGACATTTTTCTAAAAATACTTGAGGGAATTGCTCACCAAAATTGAGCAAATTTTGACATGTTTTTGTTTTTCGGCATTTTTGGGCCTAATTGCATAAAATCATGGGCGCCGCCATTTCAGTTTGGAGCATCCTCAACTCTTTATAGTGGTACAATTGGATGTATTAAATTCAGGAGCATCTACTCAGAAATTTTCGGAGCATTTGAAGTTGTTTTGGTCCCCCAAAGATACAAAAAAACACTCACTTTTTCAACATGCTGCCCCGTCTATCAGCAAGGTTTATTTTCTGGTTTTTTACACACAGTCCTATTTTTGAAGGAATTCTGGGCATTGGATTGGGAAAATTTCACTTGTTCTAGAAATTAGACACTCATACCTTTCCAACGAGATTTCATGAGCCCTGTTTCGACATTGGGAAGGCTGCCAAATGTTTTCGGCAAGTCAGGGGACCTTTTGCTGATATAAATTTTGAGTATTTTTGTAATTTTTGAACCTTCAAAAATTGCTTTTTCCAAATGTGTGTTTAGCTATTTTTGCACATGGAAAATAATGCAAAGTCAATTATTTTTCCTTTTTTAGCATTTTCTAGATATTTTATGAGATATTTTGTGCCTTGGGCTTTGCAAAGCCTCAAGGACAAGTTTAGATATTTTGATTAGGCCAATAAGAGAGGAAGTTGAACCATGAGGTTTTCCTCACTTGAGCCTATATATTCCAAAGGATTTCATTGTAAAATAAGGCTGAACTTGAGAAGAGAAGAAATATATGGTCATATGAGCTTTGGAAGAAAATACTTGTGTTATGCTTTTGGATTGCCTCTTGGATGTTCTTGGATGGATGATGAAGGATTGTTGATGGATTCCATGACTTGGTAGAATGGTATAGTGTTTCTTGCTTTGTTGTTGTCTTCTATTTTTCATTCATGATACATGTTTCTTACTTGCTATAGATCAGTAGAGAACAAATTTGAGATATGCCCATGGAGGCACCTCAAATTTCCTGAATCTTCATAGCTTTCATGTTTTCTTCTTCCTTAGTTGCTTTAAAGAATTCTTAACTGCTCTTTAAACTTGAGGATATTGTTGCTTGTTTCATTCATAGTTTTATACATGCTAAGTATGACTTACGGTACGCCCTTCTTACCTATGGCTAGCTATAGTTCCATCCATGAAATTTCTCTTTGACTGATTAGATTATCATCTTGTTGAACCAAGGAGGCCTAGTTTCGATCTAGCCCTTTGCCTAAAACTATGCAAATCTTGTTGTTCAAAGTGCCCAATAACTTGAAGTACTATGTTTAGGCGTTCCGGCATAGTAATTTAAGTTGTTTGTCTTCCTTAAGTGTTTTCCCCAAAGTCTGATAGCCATTTCCCAAAGTTAGAGGGTCTTATACTTCTATGCATGGCTTGAATGTTTGTTTCTATGTATTGATTAGTTTATAGTTACATTTTGCATGATTAATGGTTTGCCCTACCATGTTTATGTTATCTATTGAACCAGCGATGCTTAAAACTCTTTGTTGTTCACAAAGTTGATGTCCATTTACTCCATTTTTCCCAAAGATCCTTTCTACCTTGAATCAAATCGGCCCTTCAACAGCCTTGTATCGTCATCTAATAGCTTTCTTGACCTTTTGACCCCATAGCCCGGTTAATCTAACATCTTGTTATCTATTTTATATCTTTGATCAATTTCATCCCTCACAACTTAAAAAACCAAAATAAAAAACTTACTTTATAACTAGCCTAAAATCAGAACACAAAAAACAAAGACACAGATATCCTTTACACATATAGACAGAGCCCTCTCTGAGTCTAGGAAGGCTAGGTCCTTGGGCTCCAAATCTTGGTTTGATGTTACACCATCATTTGGCTTGCCAATAAGAAAAATCACGAGACCCTAACATAATGGCGATCACGGTGGGACTCTGAGTATTAAACAAACTTAGATTCCCTAGACCTTAAGAGACCTTTAAGAATACTATCTGATTGACTTATCCCACCGCTCACTAACATAGTAACGATCATGGTGGGACCTCCCGAGTTAGTGACAATCTAAGTACACCTTAGAATTCTCGAAGTCTAAATCAAACTTAGAAAACTTGAGTGTTGTTTGAAGAGTAGAGGCTAGCTTTTTCACCATCTTAGCAAAATGATTAGTCAGTTATAGGAAACTCTTCCAAACCTTAGGACTGCATAAAACTCAGAAAAAACCACAAAAACTCCCTTAGATTGGTTTTTGATAGTATTGGTGGTGGACCATACACATATACCTCAAAACAACTAAAAATCCACCTGGCGACTCCACTAGCCTCCAGTAGGCCTTACTATTTTACCGAACTCTAGGTTACTATCCGATCAACCTATCCCATCTCTCACTAACATAGCGGGAGATGGTGGTACATTGAGTATATGACAGTCTAGAAAACTCTTATAAGCTCTTTGGTCCTTTAGATACTTAAACAAGCAAGTAGTCCATAAAATCATTTTGAGTAAACTCTTTTTGTTCTCGCCACCCTAGCAAAGTGTCGAAGCAAGTTTAGAATACTTTAATAAACCATAGGCTGCACATAAAACTCAGAAAAACTCCAAAACATTTCCAGATTAGTTACTGGTGGTGGACCATAGCTACATCTTTTCAAAACAATCAAGTTCCACCTGACGACTCCACTAGCCTCCAGTAGGCCTTTTTTCCCCATTAGTCCTTATAAAGTCTCCTAGGAATGCATTAAGTAATCCCAATCATGCTGATGGAGAAAAGCATGGTTCAATTCCTCCACCTGAGGACACAAAGGAGATATGCTCCGATGAGCAGAGAACATATCCCTGGTTTCCCACACAAAATGCCTACAGATGTAAATTGGTTCGCAAAACTACCTCTCTTTCGAAATGAAAATATTGACGACCCATTTTTACACCTCATCAAATTTCATATACATGTATGGAAGTTAAAGGTTGAATGGCATGAGGACTGCCTTATGAAAATGTTCATGGGTACATTAGAAGAAGAGGCAAGAGAATGGTATGAAAACCTAGAGCCTCGCACCTTGTTTTCTTTGAAGGATTTTCACAAAGTATTTTGTAAACGCTATATAGGACATTTTCCATCTCTATCATTGGCTGAAAATTGTTGTGATCACTTTGAAAACCTCATACAACACCTTGTAAGCATTGAAGAAAACTTAGGAAATTGGCATCCTGAGGATTTTTTAGGGGAGGTCCATAATTTTCTTACCCAAGCTAACCATCAAGATGACCAAGAAGAGTTGATCCTAGATGAAATCCATCAAGAAATAAGAGAGGATCCACAAGAGCTCTTTGAAAAGGTTGAAACCAATAACAGTCTATCTGCCCTTCCCTACAAAATGCAAAAGGACATTCAGCCACAAGATCAACTTCCAAAAAAAATGGAAAGAAATTGTTGCCCACTTCAAAGAAAATAGAAAATACCTTCTCCTTTAACTAAAGAGGAAATAGATCAAATTATAAACATACAGACAGCCTCTGAAACTTCATATAACCAAAACTTCTCTGATCTTTCTCCTGTTAATCCTGCATATCATAAATCAGAAAATAGATTTGTAAATCAAGTTGAAGAAAAGCAATATGATAGTCCAATATACATGGTTGGTGACATTACTTATGTTAATGATTCTCTAATGTTTGATCAATATGTTGATGATTATTATTTCCAAACAGAAGCTAACTTTGCATAAGACTCAGTTTTTTTATTTTCAGGAGAAAGCTCAGTTTCATAAACTTGAGAAAAGCGAGCAGCCTTTACAGGTCATCTATGACACTGATGAGAAGAGCCTTGAGAGTTCAGAAGTAAGCGAAGAGTCTCGGACTCTTTTCTCTATTTCACTTCAGTCCATCAGAGATAACATTCACATAATTGGAAATCAGCAGTTTTTCAACTTTGATGATGAGGTTGAGGAGGATGATGAAATTCTCGAGCATGTTGTAAATGAGAAGCCTTTTCCTGAAATGGTTGAGGAAATCATTTTAGACATGGAATCTTCCTTTACTCCAGATTTGCAGCCACCAAGTTCCATTGAGTTACGAATTGCAGATAAAGAAATAGAGGTTGAGAAACACATGAGAGTTGTCACACTATCCTTTCAAGATAATTTACTGTCAAAGTGCATCCCTGTTCATCAACCTGATGACCTTCACACAGTTTTCAGCCTGCCCTATCAAAACACATCAGCTTGGCAAGAGAACTACACTGCAATGTATGATGAGTCTGATAGTTCAAGTGATCATGAGCAAGGGGAAGAGTTGCTTTACCAGGACAATCCCAATTATAGCCAAGTAGAAGAAAGAGTAGTCCTGAACGAAGCCTATCTATAAAATCCTCTAGATCAGGTATTATTCCGAGATCCATTTGTTGTTTTCCTCAAGAAATCTAAAGGAGTAGTGGGTTCTATCATAAACAAGTTGCTACCAAGAATGAGAAAAAACTTAAGCACTACTGTCCGAAAACAAACCAAATGGGAGTGGTCTTTTCATTACTTCAGCATCATGAAAGAAATAAACCAGAATCACCCATGTAATAATCTACTTGATTAGTTGCATTGGAAAACAGAGTTCACCAAACAAATGTCTATTGTGTATAGATTAGAGTAGGATAGATAGACAGAATTGGAAAATAAGCTCAGCCTTGTGAGCACCTTTTCAATTGTATTTTGTTTGAAGAAAAAATGAAAAAAGAAGAAAATACAAAAACAATAAAAAGTAGAAAAAGAGGGAAGTTTCTAAAACAGCAATGATACAGCCCCATACCCAAAAAATAGTCATTCAGAAAGCGCGCAAGTCTAAATGCCACTACTAGTACTCAAATGTCTTGTTAAGCTATCTAGCCTAATCATAGCTGAACATGTTTAAATTTAATTGCTGATAAGTTAGTGAGTGAAAAATATGGTCAACATTGTGTAAGCTTGACTTATCAAAGAGAGTAGATTAGGAGAAGATACTGGTTCCACACGCCCAAAACAGAACCAAAGAGGGAAGCGGGGATGAAAAAAAAAAAATTATGCATCTTAGCCCTGTTTTTCCTAGTTTCCATTTCATGCAGAATAATATTTGTGTGAAACTTGTCTTTTATGCTGCAAATACATGACAAATCAGACTGTCTAATCCTGATTTGATCATCTTTTAAATTTCATGTTTTAGATTAGAGAACAAAATCCTGTCAAAACAGCTTAATCTTGACAGTTGATCTAGCGTAGGTAGAGTAATGAAGGAGTTCACCAGTTTAATTTGAACTCTCGGCAGATATAAGTGTAGAATTAGATAGGTTCATTTTGCAAAAAGAAAAAATATATGTTGTCAAAAGGCTGCTAGCTCAAATGCGCCAAAAAGAAGAAAAAATGTTAGGAAAGATAGTGGGGTAGGTAGAAATATCATTGATGCTAATCATGCTATCACTTTTAAGAAATAACATCAAAGAAGAATGAAATTTTGTGCCAATGGGTAAGGCACTAGTCTTCATAAGCCAAAGATCTGAAATTCTGGACACCTCCCGAAAAGGAGCTGCCCTCCCCAAATGGAGCCACTGTTAGTCATCAGTATTTTTCACTTGGTGGTGATGACTAGTTCTAACAGCCAAGTTTTCCAAACAGCTGATCCAAAACTTATCATATTTGCTAGCTGGGAAAACACCCATAAGCTTTTTTCCTTCTTACCTCTCAGTCCGCCAATGACGAGCTGAAACCCCATTATCAAATCCTACCTAGCCTCAGCCATACTAGTCTGCCCATCAGCTCTAAAGAGACAATCCAAAAATGTTCAAAGGACCTCCCCTAAGTTAAGAAGTGGCGCTTTAATGCATTTCACCCTTGGAAAACTATCCAAGAGCCAAAAAACCTCCATCTCCTATATACCAGTCATAACAGACCTTCCTGCTCTGCTAATGAAGTTGTTTTCAACCTTAGGTCACGCCATTAATACACCCTTAAGTCTCAGCAATACATAGACCATAATCTCAAGCTGATTTTAGGTGTTTTACAGTGTTTGATGGATCTTTCAAGGACAGGAAACATACCATCATCTCAGAAGACAATTTTTGGCGCCACATGAGAAGACAGCTGCTTCTCAATATGAGCTTGAGCCTGGGATGCAGCTACAGTGCAAAGAGTTTTTCATCAAGCTCTTGCAACCACATTCGAAGCCTGAAAGAACAGTGAAAGAAAAACAACACTGTCAAGAGGCTGTTGATATGACATGACTAAGAACCTCCTTCATTTATAAGCAGAGGGTTTGAAGACCAAAGAAACCTCCTTCATCTATAAGCAGAGGGTTTGAAGACCAAAGAAACCTCCTTCATCTATAAGCAGAGGGTTTGAAGACCAAAGAAACCTCCTTCATCTATAAGCAGAGGGTTTTGAAAGCGCCTCCTTCATCTACAAGCAGAGGGCAAGGGGCCATGACTTCTTCACCAAAGCTAGAATGCCAAGCAACAAAGGAGGAAAACCAAGAAAAGCTCAAAACTGCCCAAAAAGGGTGCCCGGCACCGAAAGTGAAGAAAGACACATTAGGACTTGGAATTTTGGCCCGAGCTTCTAGAAATTTTTCTAAAAATACTTGAGGGACTTGCTCACCAAAATTGAGCAAATTTTGACATGTTTTTGTTTTTCGACATTTTTGGGCCTAATTGCATAAAATCATGGGCACCGCCATTTCAGTTTGGAGCATCCTCAACTCTTGAGAGTGGTACCATTGGATGTATTAAATTCAGGAGCATCTACTCAGAAATTTTCGGAGCATTTGAAGTTTTTTTAGTCCCCCAAAGATACAAAAAACACTCACTTTTTCAACATGCTTCCCCGTCTATCAGCAACGTTTATTTTCTGGTTTTTTACACACAGTCCTATTTTTGGAGGTCTTCTAGGCATTAGATTGGGAAAATTTTAGTTTTTCCAGAAATTAGACACTTAGAGATTTCCAACGAGCTATCATGAGCATCGTTTTGACATCGGGAAGGCTGCCAAATGTTGCCAGCAAGTCAGGGGACCTTTTGCTTATGTAAATTTTGAATATTTTTGTAAAATTTGAACCTTTAAAAGTTGTTTTTTCCAAATGTGCGTTTAGCTATTTTTGCACATGGAAAATGATGCAAAGTCAATTATTTTTCCTTTTTTAGTATTTTCTAGATATTTTATGAGATATTTTGTGCCTTGGGCTTTGCAAAACCTCAAGGACAAGTTTAGAGCAAGTTGAACCATGAGGTTTTCCTCACTTGAGCCTATATATTCCAAAGGCTTTCATTGTAAAACAAGGCTGAACTTGAGAAGAGAAGCAATATATGGTCTTATGAGCTTTGGAAGAAAATACTTGTGTTATGCTTTTGGATTGCCTCTTGGATGTTCTTGGATGGATGATGAAGGATTGTTGATGGATTCCATGACTTGGTAGAATGGTATAGTGTCTCTTGCTTTGTTGTTGTCTTCTAGTTTTCATTCATGATACATGTTTCTTGCTTGCTATAGATCAGTAGAGAACAAATTTGAGATATGCCCATGGAGGCACCTCAAATTTTCTGAATCTTCATAGCCTTCATGTTTTCTTCTTCCTTAGTTGCATTAAAGAATTCTTAACTGCTCTTTAACAACTTGAGGATATTGTTGCTAGTTTCATTCATAGTTCTATGCATGTTAAGTAGGATGTATGGTGTGCCCTGCTTACCTATGACTGTCCATAGTCCCATCCATGAAACTATCTCTTTGACTGATTAGATTATTATCTTGTTGAACCAAGGAGGCCTAGTTCCGATCTAGCCCTTTGCCTAAAACTATGTGAATCTTGTTATTCAAAGTGCCCAATAACTTGAAGTACTGTGTTTAGGCGTTCTGGCATACTGTTTTGAGTTGTTAGTCCGTCTTATGTGTTTTCCCCAAAGTCTAATAGCCATTTCCCAAAGTTAGAGGGTCTTATACTTCTATGCATGGCTTGAATGTTTGTTTCTATGTATTGATTAGTTTATAGTTACATTTTGCATGATTAATGGTTTGCCCTACCATGTTTATGTTATCTATTGAACTAGTTATGCTTGAAACTCTTTGTTGTTCACAAACTTGATGTCCATTTACTCCATTTTGCCCAAAGATCCTTTCTACCTTGAATCAAATCGGCCCTTCAACAGCCTTGTATCGTCATCTAATAACTTTCTTGACCTTTTGACCCCATAGCCCAGTTTATCTACATCTTATTATCTATGTTATATCTTTGATCAGTTTCATCCCTCACAACTTAAAAAACAAAAATCAAAAACTTACTTCATAACTAGCCTAAAATCAGAACACAATAAACAAACACATAGATATCCCTTACGCATATAGAGAGAGCCCTCTCTGAGTCCAGGAAGGCTAGGTCCTCGGGCTCCAAAGCTTGGTTTGATGTTACACTGTCATTTGGCTTGCCAATCAGCCAAATCACGGGACCCTAACATAATGGCGATCACGGTGGGACTCTAAGTATTAAACAAACTTAGCTTCCCTAATTTCTAGCAGCCTTAAGAATGCTATCTGATTGACTTATCCCACCGCTCACTGACATAGTAACGATCACGGTGGGACCTTCCGAGTTAGTGACAATCTAAGTACACCTTAGAATTCTCGAAGTCTCAATCAAACTTAGAAAACTTAAGTGTTGTTTGAAGAGTAGAAGCTAGCTCTTTCACCATCTTAGCAAAATGATGTTTCGGTTATAGGAAAACTCTTCCAAACCTCAGGACTACATAAAACTTAGAAAACCCCAAAAAAATCCCTTAGATTGGTTTTTGTCAGTATTGGTGGTGGACCATACACATATACCTCAAAACAACTAAAAATCCACCTGGCGACTCCACTAGCCTCCAGTAGGCCTTACTATTTTACCGAACTCTAGGTTACTATCTGATCGACCTATCCCATCGCTCACTAACATAGCGGGAGATGGTGGGACACTGAGTACATGAAATTTTAGCAAACTCTTATATACTCTTTAGTCCTTTAGATACTTAAACAAGCGAGCAGTCCATAAGATCATTTAGAGTAAACTCTTTTTGTTATCACCGCTCTATCAAAGTGATGAAACAGGTTTAGAATAATTTTAATAAACCATAAATTTTACTTTTATAAAGCTAGAAAAACTCCAAAACATTTCGGATTAATTCTTGTACCGGTGGTGGACCATTGCTACATCTTTTCAAAACAATCAAGTATCCACCAGCGACTCCACTAGCCTCAGTGGGCCTTTTTTTTCCCCAGTGATCCTTAAGCAGTCTCCTAGGAATGCATTAATTAATCCCAATCATGCTGATGGAGAATGACATGGTTCAATTCCTCCACACGAGGACACAAAGGAGAAATGCTCCGATGAAGCGGGAGAACATATCTTTGGTTTCCCACACAAAATACTACGAGATGTAAATTGATTTAGCAAAACTACCTCTCACGAAATGAAAATATTGACGACCCATTTTTACACCTCATCAATTTTCATATACATGTGTGGAAGTTAAAGGTTGAATGGCATGAGGACTGCCCCATGAAAATTTTCATGGGTACATTAGAAGAAGAGGCAAGAGAATGGTATGAAAACCTAGAACCTCGCACCTTGTTTTCTTTGAAGGATTTCCACAAAGTATTTTGTAAACGCTATATAGGGCATTGTCCATCTCTATCATTGGCTGAAAATTGTTGTGATCACTCTGAAAACCTCATACAACACATTGTAAACATTGAAGAACACTATGGAAATTGGCATCCTGAGGAGTTTTTAGAGGAGGTCCATAATTTTCTTACCCAAGCTAACAATCAAGATGACCAAGAAGAGTTGATCCTAGATGAAATCCATCAAGAAATAAGAGAATATCCACAAGAGCTCTTTGAAAAGGTTGAAACCAATAACAGTCCATCTTCCCTTCCCTGTAAAATACAAGAGGACATTCAACCACAAGATCAACTTCCACAAAAAATGGAAAGAAATTGTTGCCCACTTCAAAGAAAACAGAAAATACCTTCTCCTTTAACTGAAGAGGAAATAGATCAAATTATAAACATGCAGACAGCCTCTGAAACTTCATATAACCAAAACTTCTTTGATCTTTCTCCTGTTAATCCTGCATATCATAAGTCAGAAAATAGATTTATAAATCAAGTTGAAGAAAAGCAATCTGATAGTCCAATATACATGGCTGGTGACATTATTTATGTTAATGATTCTCCAATGTTTGATCAATATGTTGATGATTATGATTTCCAAACAGAAGCTAACTTTGCAGAAGACTCAGTTTTTGATTTTCGGGAGAAAGTCAGTTTCATAAACTTGAGAAAAGTGAGCAGCCATTACAGGTCATCTATGACACTGATGAGAAGAGCCTTGAGAATTTAGAAGTAAGTGAAGAGTCTCTGACTCTTTGCTCTACTTCACTTCAGTCCATCAGAGATAACATTCACATAATTGGAAATCAACAGTTTTTCAGCTTTGATAATGAGGTTGAGGAGGATGATGAAATTCTCGAGCATGTTGTAAATGAGAAGCCTTTTCCTGAAAGGGTTAAGAAAATCATTTTAGACATGGAGTATTCCTTTACTCCATATTTGCAGCCACCAAGTTCCATTGAGTTACAAATTGCAGATGAAGAAATAGAGGTTGATAAGCACATGGGAGTTGTCACGCTATCCTTTCAAGATAATTTACTGTCAAAGTGTATCCCTACCCATCATCCTAATGACCTTCACACAGTTTTCAGCCCGCCCTATCAAAACACATCAGCTTGGAAAGGAAACTACACTGCAATATATTATTTGCCTGACAGTTCAAGTGATCATGAGCAAGGGGAAGAGTTTCTTTACCAGGAGAGTCCTAGATATAGCCAAGTGGAAGAAAGAGTAGTCATGAATGAAGCCTATATCTCAAATCCTCTAGATCAAGTATTATTCCAAGATCCATTTTTTGTTTTCCTTGAGAAATCTGAAGGAGTAGTGGGTTCTATCATGAACAAGTTGCTGCCAAGAATGAGAAAAAACTTAAGCACTACTGTCCAGAAACAAACCAAATGGGAGTGGCCTTTTCATTATTTCTGCATCATGAAAGAACTAAACCAGAATCACCCATGTAATCATCTACTTAACTGGTTGCATTGGAAAGAAGAGTTCACCAAATATGTATGTTGTGTATAGTTTAGGCTAGGATAGATAGATAGCTGTGGAAAATAAGCTCAGCCTTGTGAGCACCTTTTCAGTTGTAGTTTGTTTGAAGAAAAAGTAAAAAAGAAGAAAATACAAAAATAGTAAAAAGTAGGAAAAGAGGGCAGTTTCTAAAAAAGCAATGGTAAAGCCCCGTACCCAAAAATAGTCATGCTGATAACGAGCAAGTCTAAATGCCGCTACTAGTACTCAAATTTCTTGTTCAGTTATCTAGCCTAATCATAGCTGAACATGTTTAAATTTAATTGCTGATAAGTTAGTGAGTGAAAAAGATGGTCAACATTGTGTAAGCTTGACTTATCAAAGAGAGTAGATTAGGAGAAGATACTGGTTCCACACGCCCAAAACAGAACCAAAGAGGGAAGCAGAGATGAAAAACAAATTGTGCATCTTAGCCCTGTTTTTCGTAGATTCCATTTCTGCAAAATAATATTTGTGTGCAACTTGTCTTTTATGCCACAAATCCATGACAAATCAGACTGTCTAATCCTGATTTGATCATCTTTTAAATTTCGTGTTTTAGATTAGAGAACAAAATCCTGTCAAACAACTTAATCTTGACAGTTGATCTAGCATAGGTAGAGTAATGAAGGAGTTCATCAGTTTAATCTGAACTCCCGGCAGATATAAGTGTAGAATTAGATAGGTTCATTTTTCAAAAAGAAAAATATATATTCAAAAGGCTGCTAGTTCAAATGCGCCAAAAGGAAGAAAAAATGTTAGGAAATATAGTGGGGTAGGTAGAAATATCATTGATGCTAATCATGTTGTCACTTTTCAGAAGCAGCATCAAAGAAGGATGAAATTTGCCCCAATGGGTAAGGCACTGGTCTTCATAAGCCAAAGATCTGAGATTCTGGACACCTCCTAAAAAGGAGCTGCCCTCCCCAAATGGAGCCACTGTTAGTCATCAGTATTTTTCACCTGTTGTTGATGACTAAATTCTAGCTGAGTTTTCTAGAAGCTGATCTCCATATGTCAATTTTTCATCTAAAAAACCCCCATAAACTTGTTTCCTTCCTACCTTTTTAGTCCGCCCATGATGAGATGAAACCTCATTATCAAATCCTACTTAACCTCAACCATACTAGTTTGACCATCAGTTCTAAAGAAACAATCCAAATATTTTCAAACAACCTCCCCTAAGTTAGGAAGTGGTGCTTTAAGACATTTCACCCTTGGCAAACTATCCAAGAGCCAAAAAACCTCCATCTGCTATAGACCAGTCATAACAGACCTCCCACTCTGCTAATAAAGTTGGTCATAGCCCTAAGTCGCACCACTGATACACCCTTAAGTCTCAGCAATACATATACCATAATCTCAAGCTGATTTTAGGTGTTTTACAGTGTTTGATGGATCTTTCAAGGACAGGAAACATACCAGCATCTCAGAAGACAATTTTTGGAGCCACATGAGAAGACAGCTGCTTCTCAATGTGATCTTGAGCCTGGGATGTAGCTACAGTGCAAAGAGTTTTTCATCAAGCTCTTGCGACCACATTCGAAGCCTGAAAGAATAGTGAAAGAAAAACAACACTGTCAAGAGGCTGTTGATATGGCATGACTAAGAACCTCCTTCATTTATAAGCAGAGGGTTTGAAGACCAAAGAAACCTCCTTCATCTATAAGCAGAGGGCTTGAAGACCAAAGAAACCTCCTTCATCTATAAGCAGAGGGTTTTTGAAAGCACCTCCTTCATCTACAAGCAGAGGGCAAGGGGCCATGCCTTCTTCACCAAAGCTAGAATGCCAAGCAACAAAGGAGGAAAAGCAAGAAAAGCTCAAAACTACCCAAAAAGGGCGCCCGGCACCGAAAGTGAAGAAATACACATCAGGACTTGGAATTTTGGCCCGTGCTTCTAGACATGTTTCTAAAAAGCCTTGAGGGACTTGCTCACCAAAATTGAGCAAATTTTGACATATTTTTGTTTTTCGACATTTTTGGGCCTAATTGCATAAAATCGTGGGCGCCGCCATTTCAGTTTGGAGCATCCTCAACTCTTGAGAGTGGTACCATTGGATGTATTAAATTTAGGAGCATCTACTCAGAAATGTTCGGAGCATTTGAAGTTGTTTTGGTCCCCCAAAGATACAAAAAACACTCACTTTTTCAACATGTTGCTCCGTCTATCAGCAAGGTTTATTTTCTGGTTTTTTACACACAGTCCTATTTTTGGAGGACTTCTAGGCATTAGATTGGGAAATTTTCAGTTGTTCCGGAAAGTAGACACTCAGATATTTCCAACGAGCTATCATGAGCCTCGTTTCGACATTGGGAAGGCTGCCAAATGTTGCCGGAAAGTCAGGGGACCTTTTGCTGATATAAATTTTGAATATTTTTGTAATTTTTGAACCTCAAAAAATTGCTTTTTCCAAATGTGCGTTTAGCTATTTTTGCACATGGAAAATGATGCAAAGTCAATTATTTTTCCTTTTTTAGCATTTTCTAGATATTTTATGAGATATTTTGTGCCCTTGGCTTTGCAAAGCCTCAAGAACAAGTTTAGATATTTTGATTAGGCCAATAGGAGAGGAAGTTGAACCATGAGGTTTTCCTCACTTGAGCCTATATATTCCAAAGGCTTTCATTGTAAAATAAGGCTGAACTTGAGAAGAGAAACAATATATGGTCATATGAGCTTTGGAAGAAAATACTTGTGTTATGCTTTTGGATTGCCTCTTGGATGTTCTTGGATGAATGATGAAGGATTGTTGATGGATTCCATGACTTGGTAGAATGGTATAGTGTCTCTTGCTTTGTTGTTGTCTTCTATTTTTCATTCATGAATACATGTTTCTTGCTTGCTATAGATCAGTAGAGAACAAAATTGAGATATTCCCATGGAGGCACCTCAAATTTCCTGAATCTTCATAGTTTTCATGTTTTCTTCTTCCTTAGTTGCATTAAAGAATTCTTAACTGCTCTTTAACAACTTGAGGATATTGTTGCTTGTTTCATTCATAGTTCTATACATGCTAAGTATGACTTACGGTACGCCCTGCTTACCTATGGATAGCTATAGTTCCATCCATGAAATTTCTCTTTGACTAATTAGATTATCATCTTGTTGAACCAAGGAGGCCTAGTTTCGATCTAGCCCTTTGCCTAAAACTATGCAAATCTTGTTGTTCAAAGTGCCCAATAACTTGAAGTACTATGTTTAGGCGTTCCGGCATAGTAATTTAAGTTGTTTGTCTTCCTTAAGTGTTTTCCCCAAAGTCTGATAGCCATTTCCCAAAGTTAGAGGGTCTTATACTTCTATGCATGGCTTGAATGTTTATTTCTATGTATTGATTAGCTTGTAGTTACACTTTGCATGATTAATGGTTTTCCCTACTATGTTTATGTTATCTATTGAACTAGTTATGCTTGAAACTCTTTGTTGTTCACAAACTTGATGTCCATTTACTCCATTTTGCCCAAAGATCCTTTCTACCTTGAATCAAATCGGCCCTTCAACAGCCTTGTATCGTCATCTAATAGCTTTCTTGACCTTTTGACCCCATAGCCTGGTTAATCTAACATCTTGTTATCTATTTTATATCTTTGATCAGTTTCATCCCTCACAACTTAAAAAACCAAAATAAAAAACTTACTTCATAACTAGCCTAAAATCAGAACACAAAAAACAAATGCACAGATATCCTTTACACATATAGAGAAAGCCCTCTCTGAGTCCAGGAAGGCTAGGTCCTTGGGCTCCAAAGATTGGTTTGATGTTACACCATCATTTGGCTTGCCAATCAGCCAAATCACGGGACCCTAACAGATCTGTGCACCATGAGCCCGACGATTCAACAAGGATCCAACGCAATTGAGAAGTATGGCAAATATTTATAAATTCAGGTTGGGACGTCTACTTGGATAGGCTAAATGGATGGGATGAGGAAATTACACTGGAATTTGCACTGAACCTGGAAGAAGGAGTTTCTCAGGTTCGCAGACTCGAAATCCCAGTTACAGAGGAAACGATTGCGGAGGTTAGCGGACTGCCACAGGGAGGTGAACGATGGTTTTCTAGAAGAACTCCTCTTCCAGAATTCCCCAAAGCTTTTCTCCAAGCTTGGGAGAGTATTGCACAGAAAAGCTGGGGGTAAGATAGAATGTCATTGTCACGGCCATGGAGTGAAGTTGCAGAGGCTGTAATAAAATACATAACCTGCAAAGGGAGATATTTTAATATCTTTAAATACCATCTGTGTATACTGGCACACCTGCGGTTTCCCCAAGTGGAAGCCTTTTCAATGAATGTACCTTATTTTCTTTTGAGAAGCTTGAATCTGATGGCGAACTCGGCTCGAGAGGTGCGACAGGTGCTAGCGATCCTTTCCCACCATGGACTGGTGTGGTTATTAGTGTTGAACATTATCGACAGGATTCTGATTACATGGGAGTGGTTCTGAAACTCCACTGAAGAAGAAATTGAAGCTACCATAGCTGTTAGGGCAGAGGAACCAAAAATGATGCAAGATGATGAGGCCATGCAGGGAGACGAGGAGGACGATTATGTTGATCAGGAAGAACCTGAAGAAATGGAGATGGAGGCCGAGGGATGTGAAGAGGAGTCGGCTTTACAAATGCAATCCAAACCAATCGAAGTGAAAGAAATTCTTACTGGCACTTCGGCTGAGGCTGCTCCATAAGAACCAGCCCAGTCCGTGGAGCCATTTTAGTAGACAGATAGAGTAATTGGCATAAAGGCCACTCCACAGGGCTCCCCTGTTAATATGGAACCTGTGGAGGAAATAGTCGTGACCACCCCGACTATAGAAGCTACAAGGGAAATGGTGGGTGAAGCGAGGAGTGAGGCCGATGCTACTCCACAAGAACCAGCGTCGACCTCAGGATTGGATGGAGAAAATCTGTTCCAGTTTCCTGTATTTTTGCCTAAGGGGGCACGGGTAACCCGTTCCCTACAGCAAACAGAAGAAGAAAATGTGGCCATTCCAACACCTCCAAATTTGAAACGAAGGCTGCAGCTGGAAGAAACCCCAACAGGCACATCAGCAGAAGGGGATCCTACTGGGCCACCTTTGATTGAGGAAAATGTACTTGATGAAGGAACGGCCATTGGTGGAGAGGAGGTACCAAGCGAAGCGGTCCCGACAAATCCACCAGTGGCGCATGAAGGTATCAAAAGGGTAAAGCAAGAAAGGATAGAAGAAGGGCAGGCAGCGGAAATTAGACCGTCTGTCAACTTGGCAGAGGCAGCTCCGAGGAACTCACCTCCAACAGTCGGAGCCGAGGAAGTACAGGTGAAGCAAGAGGAAGTAGAGTTGGGTAGGTCGCGAAGACCACCTATTAAGCAAAGATATCAGCATCAGTTCATAGAAACAATGCGGTTGAAAATGGAAGTGAGGTGCTTGAGGAGAAAAGTGTATAAGATGCAAAAGTAGATAAACAGGTATAGACGGCGAGCCAAGAAACCCAGGGTTGATAGGGTCGAAGCGGAAACCGAGACAGAACCAATTGAACATCTCTTTGAAGCCCGAGAGTATGCCCTAACGGTCGAGCTACAGACATGGAAATCCACTGCGGCCCAGTACAAAAATGAAATCAAGAGAGCTGAAGAGAAAGCCTCCGCAACCATCTTCGGATATGTGGAGCGTATGGATATTATGAGGTTGAGGCATGCCAAGTAGCAGCTCAAGATGGATCAGCTGGAAAAGCAAGTGGCTGAGCTAAAAAATGATAAGGAACAAATGTTTAGTCTGGTGCAAGAGGTGATGGCATGTCGCCCCCCTACTTCTTGCTATTATTTATTTTTTCATGAACGTTTTCTTTTATTTTGCATGGAAAGAATTAAGAATGAGGTCAGTTATGAGATTGAGGATGGTGTACAATTCCTCTGGATCATAAGGAATCACGATGTGCCAACTCAACACTTGATGTGTGAGTTTTATTTGCATGGGTATTTGCTACGATTGGACAAGAATTTTAATCCAGTCCCATATGTGGGGGACATTCATCTAAGGGCCCTCACCTCTTATACTTTCAATCAAATTCATTGGCAGAAGGCTTGGGACACTTTTGAATCTAACCAAGTCACTAAGTCATTTATAATAAGGGTAGAGCATGAGAGGTCAGATATTGTATTCAACAGGCACTATGCCTTTTTTAAGTTTGAGGAAAACAAAGCCAGAATGTTAACGACACAAAGGTGGTGTCTTGATCTTTGTGTCAATCAAATAACTGTTTTTTAGAAGGAAGCTTTGGATGCTTGTCAGAGGAGATGGATGATGTCACCAACAGCTATCAGAAGCAGGGAGCCTTTTGGGGGGCCTAATTTTGCACGAGTACTCACTCGAGTACCAAGGTACGTGGCATGTGTCCAAACATGTGGCACCCGGTGGATGGGGCTTCGATTTCAATATCATGTTCTTTGTCTGCCGTCAAAAGTCTATACTCCAGCTTATAACGTTACGGCAGACTGGTGGAAGGATGTCCTTCTTTCAGATGGGTTGAAAGTCCCAGGAACAGAAATGACTCTCGAGTACGATCTTGTCGAGCTTCATGAAGCTCACAGGTTGCAGAAACCAGATCTGCGGGGTTGGCAGGCTGCATGAGGGCATGCAGAAGGCTAGCTGGGGGAGATTTTGGGCACCGAGTTCGGCTATTTCTTTGCCCACTTTTGTCATCCTTTTTTACCCTTTTTTCTTAATTCACCCACATTTTTTATGATAAAATCCTGACGTAAATACCTTGACTTGTCCGATTGGGATATTTTGATTAATGAAGTAAAATCATGGGGTTTTACCTAATTGCGGCACTAAGGTTTGTGTTTGGCTATAGATTGAATATAGGAACCCTCGATCCAGCAGATCGCAGCAAGAATCGGTAACGGCAAACCAAAGGGAGAATGTGCAACTGGACCATGACTCCCCGGGCCTATTCTCGGCCCTTTGCTCCATTCAGAATATCTACTGTTCGTGTTGTTTCAACCAGAGTCCATTTTTGAACATGCGATTCTCATGTTTCAGGGAAATCTTTTATTCCCTTGTATTGTGTATAAAATGGACATTGTTCCTGTAATTCGAGGTTCTGAGGAGAAGGCTATAATCACATTTCATATATCAATAAAATACATCTGGTTTTACTGTTCCAAAGCATTTCGTAGTTAACGCAGCCCTGATCAGAGAGTTGCGCCTGCTCTTCTGATCAGGTGCTGCGTCTGTGTATATGTGTGGATTTATTTCTGTTGTGCTAAGGTTGTTATTTTTATCGCTTGCTGATTCAGATTGTTGAATGTTCTGTACTAATTTTACTTCACGGCAATGTTTTGAGTTTTGACTGTAAACCCTCAGTTGAACAGATTGAGCGTTTGTTCCTACATATACCTTGCATGTATCCTTGAAAGGATACGCTCCTAGATTGATAAGATTAATTTCGAATTAGGGTGGATAGATCATCCCTACCTGAACACCAACACATTCCATAATACACAAATTTTGACGAGATACCACTACACTTTCAAAGGCATACCATAGGAGTCCCAAGCAGACCTCGACAGTTACTCTTCCGAATTATCTAGGAAGTCACATACTATCACAAGCACCATGTGGGCGAATAGCAACCTTTTGTTTATTTTTTTCACTGATGTAGGCTCATGGAGCCATTTGTGTCACAAAACACATATTTTTTGACATTTTAGTGAAACAAACTTTGATAGAATCGATATATATATATATATATATATATATATATATATACACACACACATATGCATGTTTCTATTGTTACTAAGTGTCCATATATCATAATGATGTGTCTAGTTTTTACTTATGTCGCAAATGTCAATCTAATACATAATTTTCTAATGTATATGTTAATGTATTCAAATTCCGTGGAATTTCTTGATATGTAATGCAATCAAAATTTATTTCTAGGAATCGAACACGTAAATACATGTGAAAAATTTAGGGTTTCTTACTGAATAATTACCATTTAATTGTAACACAATAAGTTGTGAGTGTGGCTTAACAACCAAGTCTCTGATGTCGAGATCAATTGCATGCGATAATAGTTCGATGATCACACTATATTTGGAAATATTATTAGTTGTTTGACCTAGACATATACCTTGTTGATTGACCAACTCATCGTTAGGGGAAAAGAGTGCCCATGTTGTGAAAGATAATTTTTGTGTGTTGTGGCAAACACCATTAGCAAAACTAACATAATGGCTCGACGACATCTGCGAACCAAGTGGAACACAAGGTAAGTAGAGGAAACATGTCTGCAAATCAAACAGTCACACCAAAAATATAAAAGCACACTAATGAATCACACACTATTGTAAAAATTATCGTACTTGTGATCAAGCATAATACTTCTTCAGATAGAGACCTATTTGGGGCTCATCCAATTGATTACCCTCATAATCGAAAAGCTCATAGGTGTCTTTTTCTAATACACGTTGAATAATGTAAGGCCCATGCCACATTGGCTCAAGCTTCCCGACTCCCAATTTTTCGTGGCCTTGATCCTAAAGCAAGGCCAAGTCACCTTCAGAGAAAACGTGAGGATTAACAGACTTATCATATTGAGCTTTAACTCGTTTCTTTTTTGCTTCAATGACTAAAGCAGTGATTCGTCGAGTCTCATCGAGATGCTCGAGATAAATCGGACATTCCTCTTCTAGAAAAGTACCAGGAATTAGTTCGATAGCTAGCCTTAGAAAAGGTATTTCACACTCAATTGAGAGTGTAGCTTCCAGAACATACACCAGCTAAAATGGTGTGAATCCAGTGGTAGTTTTAGCGGAAGTTCGATAAGCCCATAGAGCTGAGAAAATCATGAGGTTCTAGTCTCTTCTATGTTTCCAAGTGGTTTGTTGAAGCATTGTTACCAAAACTTTGTTGACAGCTTCGACTTTCCCATTGGCATATGGATAATACAAAGTGGAGCTATCGTGGCATAGCCCTAGCTCAGTAGTAAGCTTTGTCATCATATGATTGTGAAAATGAGAGCCATGGTCTATGACAATGGCTTTCAGGACATATGATCGAGCTATGATGCGGTTGAAAAGAAAGTGTGCTGCAATTTGACCTTCATTATCATATGTAGGCATCGCCTCAGCCCATTTTGTAAAATAATCAACAGTGACAATAATATAGCCATGCCCCTTGCCCGAGAAATGCTTACAGGTCATGCAATCGATGCCTCATTTTGCAAATGGCTTGGTGGTCACAACTGGGTGCAAGGGTGTGAGTGGGGCACGTTATTTTCGAGAATAAATTTGGCAATCATGACATTTGCTGACGGAAAGAATGCAATATTTAAAAATAGATGGCAAAAAAATCTTGCACGAAGAATTTTCTGAGCGATAGCACAACTAGACATATGACCACCACAGGCCCTGGAGTGGCATCCATTAAGGAATTTCTCAAGTTCCTCAAGAGTTAAGCATTGACGGAGGACGGAATCGACACGAGAGTGTTATAAAGTATCTCCTATGATGCGGTATGGTTGGGACTGGTAACAAATCTGTCTTCTCTCAGAGTGAGATAGCTCTGGTCAAAATGTTTGGGTCTCGAGATAGAAAATGAAATCTCCATACCATAGATCGAGAGTACTAATTATAAAGAGCGATTCATCGGGAATCAACTCATAGAAAGGGGTAGGAGCAACTACAGCTGGAAGATCGTAGATAAATTCAGAAAACACGAGTGATTTATTATACTTATCCATAGCAAACTCTAAGTCAAACTCCTGGAGAATGACAATCCATTTTTATTAATTTCCCCCAAGTAATTGACGAGCAAGAATTTAAGTCATGGGGTTTCATTTAGAAATCACCATAATATTACGTAGGAGAATATAATGGCAAAAGCGTTGAACGACATGAACAACAGCTAAGGCTAATTTTTCTACATGAGCATAGCGAGCCTCAACATTGAAGATATTTCGATCAAGTAGTAAACTATGTGCTTCCGACCATCATCATCATCATGAATAGGCATCATACCAATAGTGATGTTTGCGACGCCCAAATATAAAAAACAATTGCGATGATAATCGATATTATGCAATAAAGGAGCACTGAAAAGGGCTTTCTTCAAAGCATCGAAATATTTATGAGAAATTTAATCCCAAATTAATGGGACTCCCTTTTTCATTAGACAAATAAATTCATTGGAAACCTCAGCATAATTCGGGACAAATCGATGGAGAAAATTGGCTTTCCCCTGCAAACTTTGCAGTTGATGTAAAGAGGAGGGAGGAGGCAGATTGATGATTACCTCAACTTTGAGAGGATCAATCTGGATGCCTTCTTTATAAATCACAAAACCTAAGAGATGAATTTATTCCAGGAAAAAGACACATTTATGAGGATTCGACCATATATTATAGTGTCGACGGTGAAGGAAAATTTCTCTAAGATGTTTGGGATGATCTCGACGTTTCGTGGAATGGGTCGGAAGGTCGTCAAGGTATGGTTGAATTATGTGCTTAATATCTTGAAAACCATATGACATAGATATTTGGAAGGTAGCCCCGAAATTCTTAAAACCAAAAGGGAGCTTACTATAGGCAAAGTTTCCCCATAGATAGATAAATACGTTTTTATGTTGATCATCGAGAGAAATATTGATTTGGTTGTAGCTAGAAAAACAGCCCATGAAAGAAAATATCTCTCTTCACATTCGTCAATAATTTGATCAATAAAAGGAGTGGGGTAGTTTTATTTAGGACAAGCTCAATTTATATCACAGTAATCAACACAAACTTGAATGGTCCCTTGTTTTTTTGGTAATAGGATCAATATTAGAGACCCAACCCGTCAATGCTTTTGGATAGATGAAACCAACCTTGAGAATTTTTTCAACCTCTCCCTTAATGGCATCAACCTTTCTTGGGTGCACTAGATGAAGTCGTGGACGAATAGGCTTTGAGTCCGAATATGTAGGAATTTAATGCACGACAATACTAGGGTATATGCCAAGAATTTCTTCATAATACCATGCAAATACATCTCAGAATTATTTAAAAAACATGGTGTAAATATTGACCTCATCGGGAGAACACGCTGCACTTATATGGAAATTCTCAAAAATCTGTGGTTTAACAGAGATGTCGATTCGAATGGTGGCATAAATGTTACCCATGTTTCCTTCAGAAAATAGTTCATGATCCAAAATGGGATTTTAAATCGGGCCAGTCAATTCAGACGAAACACGGGATTCTAGACAAGTATAGATTTCACCCAGGTTGGGAGAAACGAGGAACGATGATGACCATCATCCCATGGGGTTTCTTCAAGAGACATAAATTCCACGATAAATTTTTCAGTGGGGAATGTCTCATTAAAGGGATCATATGAATCCCAAAAACCAAACCAGGGAGACTGCATATACGTGTCCAGAGAGGAAACCAGTTTTTCATTGGTTTCAAAGCAGCCCCAGAAGCCAGAATAATGCTTTGATACATTTGTTCTCCAGGGCCAAGAGGCATAACATCACCAAAAATTTCAAGCTAGTCGGGATTAGGAATAATCCATGGATTGTGAGTAGATGATATCATGTTAATAGAGGAGACATTAGGAGGCGGGAGTGGAAAAATTCCCATTAGGGACAAGTCCTTAAAATGACCTGGTCCAACGCTCTCATAAGGAGCAGAGGTATTCCTAACATATCGAATGTTTCTGGTTGTAGAATATGAGGAAAAGAAAGCGAGTTGATCAACAATAACAATCTTCCCCTTATGAGAAAAGTGGAGAATGTGAAAGAGGGTAGAGACCACACAAATCATCGCATGGGTCAAACTATGTCTAAGGAGAAGGTTGTAATTGAGGTTCGCATCCACCACCTCTACTTCCAGGTTCACCGTTTTTACCTCCGACTGAATTGTCAAGGCTTTTATAATACCATGCGACAAAGAGCCTTTTTCATTGAAAGCTTCCAGAGTGTTAGGGGACTGACTCAATGGAGGAGATTCGATGGCTTTCCAACAGTCGATAGACATGATTCAGGTAGAAGCACCTTCATCAATGATAGTCTGATGAATGGTTTTACCCATCACAATGACTTGAATCAGAAAAGCCACTTGATATCGGAGTTAAGGAACAAAATTCTTGATATCGAAACTAATAAGGTTTGAATCCACCAAATCAATCCCTCCGATAGAAGATAAAAATTCCTTCTGTTGTGATGGGCATGACTGAAGGACTTCTAATGCCAACATTGCCGAAGGAGCTTGAGGTAAATCCTCTAAAATGTTATAGTGTTGAGAAGCTCGCGCTTTCAGATTATAATATGACTTCTAAAGAACACCCTTTGGAGGTAGTGAGACTATGGAATCACTATTAGGTCTCTCGATCTCAAGAGGATCAAAACTAGGAGGAATGGAAGAGGAAGGGTTATATGTAGCATCCTTTTCCATGGGAGCTTTCAAAGGATTTAGGAAATCTTTCAATCGGGCAGCAACAGAAATAGTTTCTATGCTAGCCATAAGGACTTGGGAGCTTCCAGAAGATTGGGTTTGATCTACCATTTTTGTCTGCTGAGATGGAAATGGTTCTTTCAAGACAGCCAGGGTCCTGGGTGCACCCTTAAGGAGACGGGAAAATTCGACATGCTGAGGACAATCCTTGGTGTAATGATTGTTATCACATTTCAAGCAAGGATACTTGGACTACGCTTGGAAGCATCGTTAGTAGATGACTTAGTGGAATCATGTTTAGGGGTGTTGGATTTGGATTTATCTTTCCCCTTATTTTTACCTTTTGAGGACTTGTTTGTTACAATAGATTGAACAGCATTAACCTCAGAGGTTTTTACCATGATTCTTCGAATTGTTCGAAGGAGTGGAGGGTACAATAGAAAAATTAGACTTAGGCTTTGAATAAGTCTTTGGTGTACTATTATCAGTATGGGCCATTGTCCCAATAATGCCACCAACAGGAGGTGTAGTAGGAGATTTGGACAATGTCGGGTCAGTTGAAGGTCACAGTGTGTCAGGTAAAATCTCATATAACATTCCAAATTGGGAATAAAACTAATCTAGATACTAAGCACGAGGGATGACTTCCTCTTCCATCAAGAACAAAATATTTTGTGAACCACTCAGTCAAAACATGATCGAGGATCTCAAATTTAATAAGGCGGTGTCTACGCCTCCATTCATGAATATGATCTGAAATATAGGTAGCAGTTGACTGCTGCAAAGAAGTCAAGATATGGATGTCGGTCTCATACCAGATGGAAAACTTGAAATGTGTGAGGAAGGCCATGTCCAAGGTGTTGAAATCATATAAAACACTGCGAGGAAGTTCAATGTACCACTTGGCAGCGGCACCCATTAAAGTGCACTGGAAAAGACGCAAACGAATCGAATCGTCAACATGAGAATCAGAAGAGCACCATAAATGGTACATCATAATATGGGCTTGGAGGTCTTCCATAGATTTGAGTTCAAACTTTGGACAAGCTCTAGTAATTTTAGTTGGAAGTAGAGGCTAATGCAACATGTGTTGGATGGGGTCATTTGTCAACTTAGACAAATCTAGTAGTTCCAACGTAGCCAGGAATGGAAAAGGAGGGTGGTGAGGAGAAAAATGTCTTTGGAAGTTACTTGTATGTGGGTTCCAACTAGGTTGGTATGGGTTATGCCCCTGATGGGGTTGGTTTTGACCGTGATACGTATATTTTCCCCATTTTTGTTGGTAAGGACCTTGTTGCAATTGTTGTTGAACGTAAGGACCTTGTTGGAGCTATTGATAAGACCCCTTTTGGGTCTAGAATTGTGGTCCTTGCTAGATATAAGGTCTATCCTGAGGTCCTTGTTGGGCCTATTGGTACTGACCTTGCAGAAGTTTCTGATACTGAGCACCAGGCTGATTGAGGTGAGTGTTAGTTTGAGGCCCATATCAGGCTTACTGGTACTGACCCTAAGGAATTTTCTAGTATTGAACACTAGGTTTATTGGGGTAAGCACCAGTTTGAGGCCCTTGTCAGGTTTGTTGGTACTGACCCTGAGGAATTTGTTGGTATTCAACACCGGGCTAATTGGGGTAAGTTCCAGTTTGACCCATGGGAAGGTTTGGACCAGTTTGGGTTTGAGGACCAAACTGAGGCTTAGTTGCAATAATACCCACTGGATTTTGGGGTTTTTGGATATACGTTGTAAGACGTTTGGTTGAGGAACATACTAATATTTTACATTCGAATATTGAACATATTGGTAAGATACGTTCGGTTACTGAACATACTAATATTGTACATTCGGTTATTGAACATGGGGTTGATGAACCTAATAATATTGAATGTGGGGTTTTTGATAAAGAAGTTAAGCCAACGTAGAGTGACCACCTGGTAGAGCAGTTCCTATGACATTACTTTTTTATTAGGAAATCAATGTTCCACTTATACTAGAATTGGGTTGACCTGCCCCCGAAATGGGTCCAAAGTTTAGATTTCCCCCACTTGAAAGGTGAGGGACGTATAGAGGATTCGATTTACCCCCAGCCACCGACAAAACCGTATATTTTACACCCAACAGTGGAACCGTAGTGATTGTGGATAGAATCAAGGGAGTAGATGTTCCTAATGAAATGGTCATTTTACCTACAGTCATTGTAGGTTGAGTAACAGGTTGATAAATGGCAGACGCATTTGAGATAAATGGGCTAGTAGATGGGGAAATTCTCATTGACTAAACGGGATCTGGAAATAAGAATGTAGCCCTAGAAGCTGCTGAAACAAGGCTCCCAAGAGAGGTATACCCGGGCGGAAGCATAGACACAACTTGAATAGAGGGAATGCTCATCCCACTTCCTGCATCTTGAGTAGTGGTGGCATAGGGGTAGCCTTTAGGAGGGAACATAGATGTGATGTCATCTTCTGATACATGAGTTAGAGAAGTTTCTTTTGAAGTACTTTGGGAGTACTCATGAATGGAACATCGCTAGCATTGGATGCCATTTCTAGAGGAAAAAACTGATGAATAGTAGTACAAGATGATACAATAGAAGCACCAAAGGGAATGTTGGGATGGTCAAAAGAACTATATTTCTGTTGAAGCGAGACCGCAAATGGATCTAAGAGCAGATTTGGAGAAAAAACTGTAAACTATGAAAATGGTTTAGGACTTTCCAGCTTAGGATCCTAAGATGATGACAGAAGGAAATCATCAGGTGGTGGTCGCGACGAGATGAGTTGGACACTTATGACAATTACAAGTTCAACACCATGAGCTTCAAGGGGTCCAGTTGGAAATTTCAGAATCTCAGAAGGAGGTTCTTGAGATCCTTTAGAAGAGGAATGAGGTGAATTCGACGATTCAACAATGATGACCTTTAGGGAAAGATCAAAGAAGGGAAAGGTGAATCAATTTTTAAGAAATTAAGATTTATAATTAACCAGGCAAGATGAGGTTGGAGAACTGCACAAGTAGGATGTTATCATGGGTATTTTATTTTAGAAATTAAACACAAAATAATTCAAAAAGGGTGAATTAGGCATAAATGATTACCAGGTATCCGCGCACTGCAATATAAACCTTAGAAAATAAATTTACCAAGGACTTAACGTACGGTGACCAATCTACTTGAATTTTTTGTTCGGTGTATCACGTCTACAAGGCAGCTAACTTGGTTACCTATGGCAGGTTTGCAACCTAGTGGGGTCTCCCAATATATACTCGATGGTATGTCGGAGTGCAGTCCGTAGTAGCATTGTCTAATGTGTAACCATACAATGAGAGCGTCCCCTTATACTTTTCATACATGGAGCATAGTCCTATATAATTCCATATGTGGGACAGGATATCACCCCCAGAATGTAACACAGACTTTTAGCAACAACTTCTATGCTTAACGATGCTGGAACACGTCTTTATCCTAGACCTCTAGATGTTTGCATTAATTTCAAATGCTCCTTAAGGTTAATTGAATAAATTTTAAAGTTTATATTTGATTATGTCTCAGTTTTAGGCTCAATAATGATGCCACCTAAAACCCTATAATGCAACTAAATGCAAAAAAGAATCCATTTCATTTCGATGAATTCTAAACTAATGAGGCAGGAAGTGCAAACAATATTGCAAGACACAAGCAATGCAAAAATGAATGATGCCCCCCCATCAACTATTTCAAAATTATTTAATTGAAACTTTACAACTGAATTCATTTTCACTATCCCCAAATGAAAACTTACTGAAAAATGAAATCACTTCTCTTTTCACCAAGAAGCATTAAACATATTTTTGTTTTTCCTTTTACGTTGAATGCTCAAACGCAAACTAATGCAATCAATGAACTAAAGCAAAGTAAAACTAACAAAATGAATAAATAATTGCAAAAGAACTCTTTTTCACTTTTCTCTTTCTCGAATGGAAAACAAGATCATTTCAAAAGTACTCGAATGAAATTATTTCAAAATGAAGAAAAACAAACCAATCCAAAAGCTTGAAATGAAAATGACTTTCAATTTACTCTTTCAAAATGGGAAATAAGATTAAACACACACTTTCAAACTTGCAAATCAAACAATTGTGATCTATGTTTGATAATTAATCGAAGGTGGTTCCAAAGTGAAATGACGATCTGAGTGCAAAAGAAACAAAATCACAAACACAAGTCAAAAGTAATGTGAAATGGTGTTTAGAATGATTGCAGCAGAACTCTGAGATAGGGCCAACAAATCTTTGAGGACAAACACAAGTGATAAGTGAAGGTCAACTGACCTAGAAACCCTAGAATATTATTTAACTCCACTCAAGCACAAGCAAAGTCAAAGAGACAAATCAATCACTCAAACAAATTAAACAAAACCAAACACAGTGGTAGCAGGTCATTCAGACTTGAAAGACACTTCAGAGGGCAAGATACACTGGAAAGATAAATGGAAACCCTAGATTTTTCCTATATGTGGGATCAGCACGTCTGTGAGAGGTATAATAGTGCTGAAAGGCATATAAGTGTGACTGTTTTGTATAAAATAATGTTCTCAGAGAGCCTACCATAAGAGAAAAAAAAGCGTTGAGCAAAGAATAAAAGGAAAAAAAAAATCCACACTGAAACCAGACTTGACACTGTAAAGTAAATATCAAATCCTATGCAAACCTATAGAGACCCAGATAGACTTAGATCTCAACAATCGGTCAAAATGATCAAAAACAAAACCGGAAAAGGGAAGGAAAAGAGGTTGAAGCTCTCGAGCGGAGTCACAAATTTTGTTGTGAAGACAATCCCCTCTATGGACAAAGTTGATCTCTCTAGCCATAAAGTGTGTCTAGCGACGTACGAGACTATCTAATGGATACTTTCTTAGTTAACATTTAAAGCAGGATAAGAAAGGGAAAGGAACTACTTCATCCTGATGTTATGCTCAATCCTTTGACGATGGCCTCGATCCACAATATTCTAGGCTCGCTCCTCGCTACTTGTGGCGTTCGAATACCTGCAATAGATCAAGAGACAACAATAAACGTGATCCAATACAAAACATACATTGAATATCAACTACCTAACATATCAAGGAACATTAGGCTATTTTCATAAAGTCTAAAAAAATATAGAAAGTGAAACTCTAAATGTATTATTGATAAATATAAAAGAGGAAGATTACAATCGTGGCCTTGAGATTGGAGGCTTCCCTTTGGTGATGTTCGAATCCAAACCGAGGCTCTTCAAGTGATCCTTCTCCTGAATGGAAGTTTAGGCATTATTACAGTACATGGATGCAAAGGATTAATGATCAAACCAGCCCCAACAATGACCAACCAGTAGTGCAGGGATAGGATTCAATTTAGAGGAACGAAGAGGGAGTTAGAAGCCCATAAAAGAAGGAGACTAGGCCCACTTCTCAAGGAATAATCTCTTATTCATAAGATCAAGAGCTCCAAGTGAGATATATCGATTGTATCTCCACCGAACAATATCCAGTTCACTGTTCTGGTAGCTTCTAATGCACGAAGCTTCTCCTCCATATGAGGAAACACTACCAGAAAGGGTTCAACATGGTTTTTCCCATCATAAGGGTGCTGACAATGCTAGGCTAGAATGTGCAACCTGCCATTAGCATGAGCAGATAACTGGAGAAAAGTCTTCACCCAAAAATTTAGGGTTTGAGCTAAGCTTCTTCAAAAATTCTTCAAGGTAGCTTTCTTTTAGTCTTTAAAGGATGTCTTGATGTATTTTTCCAAGGTGGATATACTCCACAGTATTCATCACAAGGCACTTCAGGAACAGGAAGTGAATAGGGTGACAAATTTTTGTGTAACACCTTCCATGCTATATAATTTGAATTTCCCTCAAGAGCATATTCGAGCCTCAAACAATTGAAAGACATCTTGATCTGTTGTTGGATCTAGAAGAATAAATCTGCAAGTTTGATCATGTTCAAGACAAACTCAATTTCTTGTCTTTTATTGTGATTCCTGGTGCTTTGATATGATGTAGAAAATCTACCAATGAGATTCAATCTGATTTTATAATTTTCTAAAATAAGATATTGAATCCTTCCTACAATTTGCAGAAACAAAACAAGATCGCATAATCACATAAAAGCAAGGGAAATAAATTATCAATCACACAAAAAAATATGTATCTAGGGAAATAAACTTCTCAAAACCCCTTTTTCTCTATTGTGTATTAAGACAAGGAATCATGAAATAATACAATGCTTAATCTCTCATGAGATTCTCCAACACTTTTCCAATTGTCTCTTGCTTATATAGGCAAAATTGGTCTAGTACTTAGCCAATTCTCAACCTTCCTTCAGCCTACCTTGCTCATGCAATTCCTAGGGAGTTGGCTCCCTATTAATAGGAAAATCAACCTTCCTTGATTGTGCAAACCATCAAAGCCTTCTTGATGACCTCATGCACTATATGTACTAATTTCTAATAGTACAATTGATAGTTTACTTCCCTTTAACCTCTGTCTCAACTAGGTCTTCCTTAGAACTGACATGCATGCAGCTATTAATAGTGAACTATCAGTTATTTGATTGATCACTCATTGTGAATTAAATCTAATTCAATTCAATGTACCTCTCACTAGTTCATATCTCAGTTAGAACTAGTTAAATTGATTATAACTCGATTAATTGAGTTAACTAATTCACACCTGCACCCCACTGATGCATCGACTACAACTAGACCCCAAAAATATAAAAATCCCTCTAGATGCCTCATCTTAAACCCTCAACTCGAATTTCTTGAGCTAACTCATTCATATTGACTTAGTTAACTGATACAAGTTGTTATGAGATGAAATTACAATTTATTGTCCAATTTATTTAAGGGAAAATAAATCAGATGCTTCACATTCCACTGCCAAAATTATGGTGCATCAAAATTCCACAATCCTAGTGCATCAAGATTCCACAGCCTTTGTGGGTGCATTTTTTGTCCTTTCTCGTTGCCAATTTTACTGTTTATTGTTGCAAATTTTAACAATGTCAGACCACATGTTCTCTTGCTCTATGTCCCTAACAATCTTTTGGCCCAAGAACTTGCCTATCAAACTGTGGGAAATGGCTTAAATAAAGCCCTAAAAGAAGTAAAGAAGTTTGCCTGGCCATTATTCCCTATTCACTTTGGAGTATATTCTTTCAATAATTTCAAGCACGACGAGCTTGAAATTAACCAGATACAATGCCTAAACATTCCCACCATTCCTAACAGGCAATATGACCCAAACCAAGTGGCCCAAAACTTCACCTCTCAGGTTAAAGTGAGACAATTCATACATGATCCTAATGATTTTGATGATCTATTTGAGTCCACCCAAGCATAATTTGATCTAGGCTTATGAAGGAATGCAATAAAATACTGAAATACACATAAATGTGGAGATGCAGTAGAAATAATACTTCATTTCATTTAATATCACATAACTGAAATATGCTTATAGATAGAACATAAATAAACTAGCTAGGGCATTGGTAGCTTATCTCTGAGAAGAGATGTGACAAATACAGGCCTCTGAAATGTGTTATAATGAGGCTTGAAGGCCTATTTATTATTGAGAAATAATGTAAAACCCTAAACATCCAAAAACTTAAGCCTAGGAGATGAAGCGCCAAAACTATGGCCCCCGTTTGGGTAAATTTGTACATCAACTTCCAAGGGATGTAACTTTGGCATACAATATTCATTTGATGCGCACAATACCTCATTAGAAATATCTAATCGAGGACTACAACTTTTGAGTGAGCGACATCAGTCAAATACCCATGTTATTTCCATTTTTCCCAAAAAATGTCATTTAGGGCCTCAAAACGGCTCTAGAAGTTCAAGACCCGAAAAACTGCTAAAAATGGTAAAATTTGCTATAATTAAGGAAACTGAAAAACTTGAGGAAACAATGGTGGGGCCCCAAGTGGAATAGGTGTGTGGCCACCAATATCCACCTCAATAATTCCTCCCCCCTTAGGAAGCAATGGTCCCCATTGCATTGAGTTTCTCCATGAGATGAGGAAACTTCTATTGAACTTGGTCCTTGGTGAGCCACTTGCCTTGGTGCAGGAGTTGGCCAGCTTTGACAAATCAATACAGTTGGATATGCTACTGGCAAGTGTTCTTTATTTTTTTGTCCATGATATGATCCGTGGTGGCCTGTTCCATGTAGTCTGGGTTTAACTCTATTTGTGTGAGTTGTTCTGAAATATCGGAGATGTCCAGTAGAGGTAGAAAGTAGGGCTGAAGGCAGTCCACATTGAGCACTAGGTGTAGACCAAGGAATGGTGGAATACTGAGCTCGAAGGAATTGTCCCCTATAGCCTCGGTGATGGTCTATGGCCCATATCAGAGTGGGTGAAGCTTATGGTGGGGTCCAACAAGACACTTCTATTGAAAATGTAGCCACACTTTGTCGCCCACTTGGAAGTTGTGTGGCACCCAATGTTGATCATGTCGTTGTTTGTACTTGGAAATGCCTCTTTCCAATATGTCATGAACCTGTTAGCGGATGTGCTGAATGCGCTCAATGAATTTTTTCACCTTGTCAGCTTCAGACTAGACATGCCCCAAATTAGCCTGAGTAGCTATAAATGGCATGGCTACATCAATGTGACATAGTGGCTGGAATCCCAAGCCCACCTGAAAGGGGCTGTGGCCATTTAAGTTGTGGCGATCCCGATAATTTTTTTTATGTACATAGGGGAGGCTCTTATCCCATGTGCATGGATGCTTTGACTTGTACATGCACAAAATCTGTACGATCATCCTATTGACGACCTTTGTCTCGCCATCAATTTGGGGATCGAAATTTGTGGACTTGGCGAGCTTGGTGTCCAACATAGACCATATGTTGGACTAAAATGTATTGAGGAAATTTTTGTTCCGATATGTGATGATAGACTTTGGAATCCCAAATTGTACCCACACTCATTCAAATAAGAGTTTAGCATTGGTTTCTGTTGTGATATTCTTCTTGCAAGCCACCATAATGGCCATCTTCAAGAATCTATCGATGACCACAAAAACACAGTCATTTTCATGCTTAGTAGAAGGAAGGCCTAACATGTAATCCATGGAGATGGATTCCCAAGGTTGACAGAGTATAGAGCCATTGCTTCTTGATGGTCGGTTTGGAAATAGTGTAGGCAATGCGGGATTTGATGTACTACCCAACATCTAGTTGAAGGTTCATCCAATAGAAATACTTCTGCAATTTCTCGACCCTGAAATGCCCAGCAACCTGATTGTAGTGCACTTCCCAAATCATCTTGGCATGCTCGCTTGAAGGAACACAAAGGTGTCTGAGGTGACATAACATTGCAACCTGGAGGTAAACATTTGGAACTTTCTTACCCTCCACATTAGGGGAATTTTGAGGTCTAAATGGGCCTTCTAAGGAAAATGTACAATCAAAATTCACTTTATGAGAACCAATCACATTTTAAGGGATCACATCATCCCTAATGGTTGAAGTGGCATTGCTTGAGTTAAAGGTACTTACTTTTCACATTCTCAATGGTGGATAAAAACTCATGGTTACCCATGGTAGTACTCTAATTACTTTTAAAGTTAAAGTAAAGTATTCATAATAAATGTCATTTCACATTTTTTGAATAAAAATATATTATTGTCATTTCATATTTGTCGAAATAAACAATGCATATCCCTATACATTTATTATATTATATTATTTTTATATAGTATACTAATTACATGTTCTTATGCAATTTAAATAATATAAATTTTAATTAATAGCATATAATATAATTAAGAATTTATAAATTTATATTTATATTTTATTTTAAGTTATTTAAGTACAAAGGAAAAATGCATTAGTTGTTCAATGATAATGACTTTTTCTTGAAAATCTCATTCTTATTTATAGTCACATCAATACAAAAAAAATTATTAATTTTATTTTGGTACAAATTTTGAATTGAATTTAACCATGGTTACATGAATTGTGGTGCAAAAGTGAATTTCAAATTCATAAATATTATTTTATTGGTTTATCTATTATTTTATTATTTCCTTAGGAGGCCCATTTCAGAGCTCAAAATTCCCTTAATGAGAGCGTCGTGTATGTGTGGCCAAATTTTGAATCACTCTTGTAGAGAAGCAGCCAATCAGAAGTCTTGTGCCCACAAGAGTTGAGCACGGTGGTTAGCACCACGATCGATGGTCGGTTGAGGCAGTCTACAACATTATTTGTGCTTCCCTTCTTGTACTTGATGTTCAAATGAAATTGTTCCAAATATGTGGACCACTTCTGATGGTGATCGTTCTGAAACTTCCCTTGTGTATGTATGAACTACAAGGGTCGGTGGTCTATGTGGATGACCGTTTCCTTCCCCAAAATGTAATGATTCCATTGTCGGTAAGGCTGCACAATGGAATGAATCTCTTTTTCATAAGTGGAATACTTCTGGACTCTTTCGGATAGTGTCTCACTTTGATATGCCACGAGATGCCCCCGTTGAGTAAGAACTACCCCAATATCATAGTCTGAGGCATCTATCTCGATCTCAAATGGTTGTTGCAAGTCTGGTAATGTGAGCACTGGGGCAGAGAAAAGGCGATGTTTCAAATAGATGAATAATTTTTGTTGATATTTAGACCAAATTTCTTTCACTCGTCCCTTCGTGACTTGGCTCAAGGGCCAAGCGATATGAGAGAATCCCAACATGAACCTGCGGTACAAATTGGCAAGACCTAGAAAGCTACGGAGCTCTATTAGAGTGGTTGGTGCTGGCCAATCCCGAATGACTTGGATCTTAGCTGGATCCACATACACCCCCCGCTCATCGATAATGTATCCTAGATATTGAACCTAGGTCATGCCAAAAGTTCACTTCTCCAAATTTGCACACAACTTGTGTTGCCGCAGTGTTTGGAGGACATGTCGGATGTGGTGGAGGTGTTCTTCCCATGTCTAGTTAAATATCAGGATGTCATCCAAGTCCACTAATACAAATGATTTGGTGAATGGCCGCAAGATGTTGTCCATCAACCTCATGAAGGTTATAGGAGCATTCTTCAATCCAAAAGGCATGACAAACCATTAAAAAAGGCCCTCCTCTGTATTCGATTGGTACCTGGTGATACCCTGACTTCAAGTCGATCTTGCTTAAATATTTTTCCCCCTTGAGTTTGTCTAGAAGGTCATCAATCTGTGGGATCAGGTACCTATTCCAGACAATGATCTTGTTTAGCACCCGATAGTCAATATAGGGTCTCCAAGTCCCATCCTTCTTTTGCACCAACACAATTGGGCTCCCACAGGGTGATGAACTTGGTCGGATGTGACCTTTCTGTAGCAACTCCTGAATCTGCCTCTTGATTTCATCATTCTCTAGAATAGAGCGTTGATAGATTTCCCCATTGGGCAGTGGTGCACCTAGGGTCATATCGATGGGATGCTTGACCTGACAGCACAGAGGCACCCCTGCGGGTGAGGTGAAGATGTCCCTGTACGCTGCCAAGACCTTGCCCATCTATTGTTGTCATGTGAAGGATCTTTGTCTAGAGGTCGTGGCCATATTATTCTTCTTGCCTTGAGGGCGGATTATCAAGAAAAAAAAATTCCCAGTTTTTGAAATGAGCTTACTGCATTATTTTTCATTAACCAAAGAGATGGTGGCAGGAAGTGATACCTCTGGTATCCTGTACAACTTATTACCCAAAGTGTTGGAATAGGGTCCTCCAAAGGCTGTGAATTGGGACAGTTTTGAGTATTTTTGTATATTTTTAGCATATTTTAGTCTAGTGCAGGGGTTTTGGGGTGGGTCAAAGGGTAGACCTAGAGTCTGCAAACAATGGTTTTCAGACCACAGGAAAGATTAGGCTAGATCGTTATAAATATAAGGACATTGTGAGTCAATAGGGGGGCATGAAAAAATATCGATGTGAATTACAACTTAGTAGATCTGTTTGGGATATTGGGGAAAGGACTCCTGCTGGCTGTGTGTGCGGAGATCCTCAATCCTACTGTGTGCAGACCCTGTTGCTGTGTGCGCAGGTTGGGTTTTGGGTATTGTAGAAAGGATCTGAAGGATTAATGAAAGTGGAAAGTTGTTGGAATATCTGAATCTTTTAATACAAATTTATGTTGCATGGTTTTGTGTTAAGCTACGGAAGTAACTGTGTTATTTGTTTATGCTGCATTGACATTTGATCTAGATCTGTCTGTTATACTTTATGCAAGAACATTTTTGATAGCTGCGTTATTATTATGTGAATCTAGGATCTGTTGCGTACTATGATTATAATTGATATTGTGCATGTGGATGTGAAGGAATCGATAGATCTAGGTTCTGTGGTATACGATCTGGTAATTGTGAAGACGAACGCAACTCTGCTTGACTTACCTACCCTCTCCCAGGGTGCGGAAACCTGGTTCCAGCACCCTCCCATACTACTTCGGGTGAGACTTTGACCTATGCAAGCAGGTCACTGCCGAAAGGACCAGTAGTATAAGGGTTTGTGTGCAAACCTTCACCTCCGAACCTGGGTCAGGACCCCTTGAGCCAACAAATGGTTCCATTGCCGAGACCGGGAGAATTTTGAGAGAGGGATTAGGTAATGCCAAGATCGTATTGAAAACCTGAAAGAAAAGAAATTGATGAACGGTTTGAACAACAAGTTCAGGAATTCATAGTAAAAGAAAACCACAGTTATAGAAGACTAATAACACCATCACTTGCACGGTAGACCACTAGGTGGATAGTGTGCTAGGAGGGTTCGTAACAGAATTTTCCATTGATCAGTTCATCTCCTACTCTGAAGAAGAGCGAAGATTCTTCAAGGGTTTTCAGGTACGACACGAAGTGGAAAATATTATCGGACCAACCAAGAAGGAGATAGATCTGTCTACAGTTCAGTAAGATAAGCAGTTGCGCAGAGTCCTCCAACCGCACCACTTTCCAACCAGCGTAGGGGTAAGAATTCACTTACACCTCCGCCACCACTGAAATACAACATGGTTGCGCACATGAAGCTTCCTACCTTTAAGGGTGTGGGAGATGAAGACATGGATCGGTTCTGGTTTGTCGCAGGATCGGTATGGACTGCGCAGAATGTAGCTAGTGGTGCGGTGAAGAGGGCACAACTGTCCTTTGCCTTCGAAGTAAGAGCTTTGGACTGGTACATGGGATACATCGGCCAGCATGCAAATGCAACCATTGAAGAGATTAAGAACACCTTGAAGCAACAGTTCAAGAAGCCTAAGTCATACTCTCAAATAGTGGTTAATCTAAAATATTTCAAGCAGGGGCCTTCTGAGTCCGTATGGAAGGCCGATCAGCCATTGAATAAGGTGATCGGAGAGGGAGGATTTTAGTATGATGACAAACAGTACACAAAATGGTTCATTGCTATGTTGTTGCCTCACCTGCGCGTACCTATGGGTCACCAAACTTTTGAATTGCAGGAAAAAGCTTTTGATGTCACTATGAAGTTAGAAGTTGCACCCAAAGATGATACCCAGCTAGGTGTCCAACAGATCCAAGGACAATTGGAGGCAATGCACATGGAGATCCAGAATCTATGAAAGGAGCAAGGTATAGAAGCTAGCCTCGAAATATGGTGCATACGATGCAAGACGAATGGTCACATCAAGGATAACTGCCCTCTGTTAGCAAACTATATGCAGGTCGAGGGACCTAGTCTGTTGCACCCTAGGGAAGTTGTAGGATCAAGTGGGCCGGTGCTATGGTGCGATGATTTTCACGTTGCGGGGTTGCACGACACAAACCACTATCCCTGCCTTGTTGTGTATATCCCAAAAGTAAAGCAGCAATGGTGCAGGTTCTGCAGGTCGGTAGGACACGATGAAAAAAACTGTCGGACGTATGATTTGATGATTGATCGAGGGAACCTATATAGGGTACAGTCGGATCCATCTTCGCCAAGATCCCTCTCGAGCACAGGTGGCTCCCCAGCCAGGGGTAGGGGAGGTGGAAGAGGTGGAAGCACAGGTCAGGGATGAGGGCAACTAATATGTTATAATTGTGTAGAAGTAGGACACTTTGCCAGGGACTGCCCAAACCCTACAAGGATTTCTTTCCGGTATTGCAGCCAGCTGGACCATGCGATTGAAGATTATCTAATCTTGACAGCAAGGATGCAGGAGAATCAGTCGACACCTACGTAGAATGTGCAGAGGGTTAAGGCTAAACTGCGAGACAAAGCTCCAAGCATGAATGTGATAACACGTAGTGGGATGGCCACCGGGGGGCCTGGGGAGAAGACTGCGACTGAACATCTGATCCAACAAGCAATTATCAAGTAGGAATGTTTGGATCTAAGAAATGAAAAAGAAACATTGGGCGCAGCTTGCAAAGACTTTTCTGAGGCAGAGGCATCTACTTCGCATCCGCCAGGAAACCTCAAGCCAGATGAGGAAGTCAAACCCTTTTTACACGCATGTATAAAGCTGTTGCGCAACCCAAAGGCTATGGAGAATCTTTAGGCATTAATAGATAGTTGTGCAGCATGACCTAGCCCCCCTCTAGAAATCAAGGACGTACACAAACTATATAGATATAAGAAACGCACTGGTAGGGAGATGCGGCTGACTGCGTAGATCGGTGATTACGAGATGGATCAGGTTATTTTGGACCTAGCATCAGATGAAAATGTATTACCTAAATAGACTTGGCAACGAATGGGGGAACCTAAGTTGGAATGGTCCACTATCCAGCTACGTATGGCCAATCAGCAAAAGATCATACCCTTGGGGAGATTATCGAAGATCTTGGTGGATATCGCAGGGGTGAAGGTCTGGGTTGATTTTGAAGTCATTTAGATTGTAGAAGATGCAGACCCCTACCCTATGCTTCTAGGGTTATACTGGGCCATAGATATGGGAGGTATCATTAACTTGAAGAAGAGAAGCATGGTGTTTGAGAATAATGGTACAAGGGCGATAGTACCATTAGATCCTGCAAAAGGCGAACGATACACAGAGCTGGTGCACGATGAAGAAGAGGTGCATCACATCTATAAGTTGACTGCGTGGGATGAATATTAGATCAACCCCATGGTAGATGGAATACTCTACTGGGAAAAGGACAGTGAATGCTTCTCTGACTCCGATGGGGAGATAGAGAATTGGCAAAACCGGTTACATGATGTCTCTGCGCTGCGATATCTTTGGTTCAGAAAGGACTTCTGGTGCGTTTCCTCAGAGGTAAGAGACCTAACTTATTTTGATGGTTTTGATAATATTAAGGATTTTTTATGAGCATTCGAAGCTGAGGTTCTAAGGGAGAGAAGGTTATGGGCCCTTAAGCTAGCCATGCGTGGAACACCTGCACGATGGTGGAAGACGCATAAGGAGGTGTTCTAGGATTGGGAGGAGTGTCAGGATATGATGATCCTACGATTTGAGGCCCCATCTGACATACGAGTCAAGATTTTCCTTGGGCCAGAAGACCCACAGGAATATCTGTTCGAATAGTGGTGTGACAGGACTACCAAAGAGTGGGTTCATCTTCTTACTCATGCCCTGGGACCACTGCCCATTGTGTGGTACTTAGATGCAAAGCTACATCAGCGCACCCAACATTGGGAGACCTTGAAGGATGAATTTCTGGGAACATTTGGGTTAGTATGTGGGACAAGGGCATTTGACGCAGCTCTACAGGACATTGACACTGTATCATGGGGTGAATCGCACTTGTATGTCGCACCTGAACTGCCCACATGGGAAACGCAGGTACCTAGCATGGTCAACGTCCGCAGCTTAGCCCCAAAAGAAGGTAAGGATGATCCACAAGTTGTTTCTGAACCAGAATTGGATAGGATGCGCACAGTGACCAGACCGCTCGAGCTGCGAACGGGTAACATTGAAACGCACCCCACGTTGGCTAATATTGGGGATGAGAATGTAGGAGGTAGAGTTATCAAATATTCAGCAACTCCTACAACAAGGGAACATCTGCGTTCAATTCTCAGCCACGCAGGATATTACAGAAAGTTCTTTTGGGGGTATGCACTGATCATAGCACCTCTGAAAGACTTGCTTGCGAAGGAGGCCCGGTTCTGTTGGGATGACTTATGTCAGGAAAACATGTTTTTGGTTTTGAAGTACCTAGGGATCAAGCCTGTGTTGGGGGAGGATGCACAGGAAGCGCAGGTGTTTAACCCAAGCATAGCAGGTATGCCAAGTGCACAGGAGGTCCGAAAACTAGCCATTGGCACAATAGCATCTGGTAAAATGCAGAAGTTACCGTTAAAAGGAGCGGCCCGCTGATTTAATGGGGCAAATTTTGGGGATTTTTTACCGTTTACCTAATGGTAAGTTCCAGATGAAGTGTACCCTACCATTGGACGACCGCATGCACTATAAAAAGGGCAGGATAACTCAGATAAGGGTTCTGTCTCACTTTCCTAGCTTGTACTTATCATATTTGTCTCAAACGAACTTGAGCTGTAATATTTTTTGGGTCTGCCCTATTCCTTTCATGTCTGATCAACCTCTCCCTTCTGACAGTAGCCACCCAAGGTTGGGATTCATTTTCTACGCTAGGATGATAGCCACTAACCCTACTAAACCCTCAACACACACAAACCTAGAAATTGAGGAAGTAATGGAGATTGGGTCTGAGGATGAAGAAGTGCTCTCGACACCGATCACAAGGAAGGGAAAAGACAAATCACAGGGCTCAAGGAAGCCCCCAAAAGCTGTAAAATGGGTTGTAGGGAGACCTATGACTTCCCCAAGGCATGCCAAGTCCCCGCAAGCAATGCCTCAGACTCAAGTTGCACAGGAGGAAGCCCAGCCCGCTAATCCGATCAATTGGTTACCTCCCTTCATCTGACTGCGCAAACCCTCGACATGCACGCCACTAACCCCGAGAGAGGTCCTTGTCCTTGGTGACCCTTGCGGAAGGCTCCATGAGGTCAAATTTCACAATCACGACTTGGCGAATTATGAAGCCTTCCCTGAGATGGCCCCCGATTTGTACTTTGACACAATTTATGAGAACGATGGGGTCACAGTCATCCCTTAGTGATGGATATGTGGATTGGCTAGATCCGGGCTCTTGAACCTACTACGGATGCCCCACTTTGGCCACTACAATGTCACGGATCGACTGGCCCGACAGTTTCTCGCCTTAATTCATGATGGCTGCCTATGGATTCGGGACAGAGTCCCCATTAACGCTGCGCTGGTTCACAGAATTACAGGCCTTCCCATGAATGGGCTACACACTCTAGAGCATGTGGGCAAGAAATATGAGGGGGAAACCGCTGAATATGTGCGTCAGACCTACCATGTCGAAAGAAATATGCGGGGCTTCGTCATCCAATCTATCAGTGACCTGCTACGTGGATGGGAACCATGTTATTAGCATGCAAGCTAATGCGAAAGTGCCAGGTCGTAACCGTCCCAGCTTATGTCATTCAGTTAGAAGGTCGGTGTGTGAAGGGGTTCAGCCTCAATTGGGCCCAATACTTACGCGATGAGTTCTTGACCAACATCTACGAATCTCAGGAGCAGGGAAAAGCCTTTTGCTATGCTTGGCTACTATTACTTATAGCCCTAGTCACCTGGGAGGCCCCTGTGAAGTCGGTCATCCTCAAGCTCACCCCAGATATGTGCGAAGGAGCTCGGTATGCCCATTTTTGGGATTCCAAGGACATGTAGCGCATAGAGGATAACCAATTCTTCTGGGTCCTTTTCCATAGTAGCGTGGCAGCAGCCATCAATTCTCAACCTCGGTTGTCCCCAACTGTATTTGACAGATATAAAAATATTGCAGCATTCCAGGTTACCATGCATAACATTCAGATCCGTGGCCTCAAGGATAAAACATGGACGTCACTTCCTTATATGGTAGCAGATGAGGAAATTGACAATGTGATTGCGCTATGGCCTCCTACCTAGAAGATAGGCTTCAAAACCAGGGCAAGGGGCACCACAGGTACTATCACGATGCAGGTGCTCCCACCTATTATCATCAAGGATACTGGAGGCCCGAGCAAGAGTACAGGGAAGGACTCAGGCACAGCCGCAAAAAATGACACGCGGCCAAAGCAGACCACCAAAAAGGACACTGAGGCTGAATCCCAGGTCAACTCGCAGCCAGATATGGGCACGAAGGAAGTAAACATCGGAGGTACCACCTCCCCCTAGAGTATAAAGCAAACAGGTGAGCCTAGCAAGGGGCCCTGAAAGAAGCAGCGCGCCCCGCAGAAGGACCGAGATGAGACGGTTACGTTGACTGAGGAAGATCTCGAACAAATTGCAGATGCAGTCACACTAGCCCCAAAAGACAAATGGGCAGCTTTAGAGGAACAACAAAAGGCTGTGATCAACACCATCTAGGTCGAGCTTCGCACCCTGCAGTTAAAGACAGACATGTTACAGACCAGCATGGTTCTGAGACAAATTCCCTTGACATCTAGTAGTACAGCGCTAGTTACAGAGGAAAGCCATCTTTTTTCATTACCTAGTGCCACCCTTGTGATCAATCCACCTAACCAGGGAATACAACTCCAAGCAGATACAGGGGTGTAGCTGAATCTAGCCAAGCTGCCCCATGAAGCATTTGTTGTGAAACCAGCTCCAAAAAGAGAATAAAATAAATATCAACGCCTTATAAATAAGCCACTTCGAGGGTGTAACCTCCAATACATTACAGGAATGAAAAATTCTTGGATGATACAAATGAAAAAACCTCCTCTATATATATAGGAGTCCATGGGGCCATAATGTAATCCTAGTGGGGCCACAATGTAATCATAGCCGACAGATCTACCTTGAAGGACCGCTAGGGTTTATGCAGCTGCTATGCACCGTTAGGGTTCATGCAGTTTCTCTGCATCGCTGATCTACGGCGCTCCCACACCAGCAACTATAGTCTTCATTCTCAGGTCCTCTGACTGCACGCATCTTAATGAATACCGTGGATGGAGGGGCGGGTGCGGCCCCCCCTCCTCCCAATGGTCCTTCCGATGACTCTTCTGCAAATGCAGATTCCTCTGCCAAACACGGATCTAAACCCAAGGTGGTAAATGGAACTCATCAGGTCAACAGCATTCCGGCAGCTACAGACAAAATCGAAACTCCTGTTGACAGTTCTACGGCCGCTAAAGACAGCGCCTCTGACCAGCAAGCTTCTGCAACACAGACAAAGGCGTCCTCAACTACTTGCATTCCAAGAACCATAGAAAGGACAAAAATCGATCTTCCTAGCCATCGTATCAACGGAAAAATCCAGTTTATGAAAGATCATGCGCTCATCGGAAAGTTCTTAGGCTTCTGGCCTACTGAAAAGGCCCTGCAAGGATGGATCATATCCAAATGGAGGCCAAAAGGATAGGTAACTCTGCAGCTAGGCCCTAAAGGATTCTTTACGGCTATTTTCAACTGCTTGGAGGATCGAACACGTATCTTCGAAGGAGGCCCGTATTTTTTCAACTCAGCAGGCTTGTACCTTCGTGATTGGATAGAGAGATTCAATCCAGACAAAGAGGATTTCACCTGGGCTCCCGTCTGGATTCGCATGTACTCTCTACCTCTGGAATATTGGGATGATGAGACCCTTAGGGATATTGGTAATGGATTGGGAGTCTACATCAAAGCGGCATAAGAAACAAGACTCCGCAGATATACATCTTATGCCAGAATATGTGTTCAAATGAACTTGTCAAAAGCACTCTCGGATTCGGTAAGTTTATTCCATGACGATTTTGAATGGATCCAAACTTTAGACTACGAGCATATTCCTTTTCGTTGCAGGAAATTCCATGAACATGGCCATTTATTCAGGGATTGCCCCTTGAATAGCCAAACAAAACCTCCAGCCTCCGAGGCCAACAAAGATGCAAATGGATTCACCAAGGTCTCTAGCCGAAGAAAGCATGCAAAAAAATCCCCTGTCAATCATGATCCTCCAAGCAAACCTTCCACTCACAATAGCTTTGGTATCTTGTCCCCTCAAAACGATCTGGTAAGTATTCCCTCTCAACCTGCTTCATCAGATCAGCCTTCCACTTCCATCTCTCCCCCTCCTGATTCATCTATTCAGGCCCCTGCTTCAGATCTTGTCAAGATCCCAGCCTCCCCTCCCTCAGATGACACTATTCCAGATCTGGGTCCAAAAGTCACTTCTATGGATTTCGAAGCTGCTTCTGCACTCATCATCCATCAACAGCAAAGTTCTACCGAACAGAATCCCCCAATCCACATGGAAGAGGAACCAGAGAGCATAGAGTTGGGGGATCTGGACATCCTCGGTTTAGAAGATGCTTCCCGACAGAAAAATTACAATACAATACTTCCCAGACAGATTGATAGTCTTGCAGTGGTTTTAGCTAGAGCTCAGCAACACAGATACCTTGGTATTCAAGCAGGAATCCCCTGGTATGGGACAAAAATACTTAAGGAATAAAAAAAAAGAGGGCGCAAAACCGATTTGCAAAGAACCATTATACTAGGAGAAATGCTTGTGGACTCTGGAAGATTCCCCAAGCTGACAAAATTTTACAAAACCCTCCCCCACAGTTCCTCATGAAACTCATTTCATGGAACGTGCGAGGGCTCAATAGTCCTGCAAAACATAGATTCCTAAAAAACATGATACAACAAGATAAGCCTTCTCTGGTTTTTCTTCAAGAAACTAAATGCAACAGTACTGTCTTGGAAAGAATTTTAAACAAAGTCTGGTCAGGATGTCGCTCTGTCTCGGTGGATGCGTCAGGCGCTTCAGGTGGGTTAGCCATCATATGGAATCCCCAAGGTCTCGACCTTTATGATTTTCATGCTTCTCACTTCGTTATTCAGTCCACTTTCCACCTTATAGGGACGAATATCCACAGACATCTCTCTAATGTCTACTTCCCACAGGACATTCAAAATAAATTAGATATTCTTGAGTCTATTACTGTTCTTAACTCTGAAATATGCTTCCCTCTATGGATCTGTGGCATAGATTTTAACATCATAACAGCTTTGGAGGAAAAGATAGGAGGAAGAACGAGGCTGGATAGCGATAGCATCAGCTTTAAAGACTTCATACATAAAAATCAGCTAATGGACATGCGCACGTCTAATGGCATGTACACTTGGACTAACAAAAGGAGAGGACCTCAGCACATCGCTTCCAGGTTGGATCGGTTCTTAATGACGGACAACGCCATCCACCTGGGAGGGGACTTCAATGCCTCAATCCTGCCCCAAGCAGGATCAGACCATTGGCCTATTATGCTTCATTGGACACGCCCAGGTTCCAAGTGCAATAGACCTTTTCGCTTTGAAGAATTTTTGTTTTCGCATCCCAATTTCAAAGATGTGGTCAAAGATGCTTGGAACTCCTTCATCCCTCTGGAAGGAGCCAAGATGTACAAATTCCAACAAAAATTAAAACATCTCAAACAGGCTCTCAAATCTTGGAACCATTCTCACTTTGGCAACATCTTTGATCACCAGAAAGAGCTGGAGCTGCAAATGAAGTCCCTACAACAGAGCATTATCTCAAGAGGCAGGACAGAAGAACTCGCTCAACAGGAACAGGACCTCCTCTCCAAGCTTGAGGCCAGGCGGCATCAGGAAGAAATATTATGGCGTCAAAAATCAAGGATAAAATGGCTCAAGGAAGGGGAAAAGAATACCAAATTCTTCCACAGATCCACCGTGAAAAGACGCATGCACAACAATATTGCCTTCATCAACAATCGGCAAGGGGAGCGATTGGAACAGCATGGAGATATGGAAAAGGAACTAAAAAGGAACTTTCAGGACATTCTAAAAGAACCTCCGAGCTACAGAAACCAGGCCATTCGCTCTATCACGCAGCATATCCCGAAAATTATAACTGACGATCATAACAGCAAACTTCTTCAGCCAGTCTCTATGCAGGAAGTGGAAGATGCTATGATGCAATTTAAAGATGGTAAAGCCCCAGGTCCGGATGGCTTTATTGCCAATTTCTTTCATGGTTTTTCGGAGATGGTTAAAACAGAGGTCTGGGAGCTTATGGAGGAATCACGCTCGATGCATTGGCTACTCCCTTCTCTGAACACGACATTCATAGCGCTAGTTCCAAAAACGGAAGACTCCAGCACCCCTGACAGCTTCAGGCCTATTGCGCTCTGCAATGTTATTTACAAGCTAATTTCAAAAGTCATAGCCAATAGACTGAAACCTCTACTCCCACTCCTGATCTCGCCGTAGCAGACTGGCTATGTAGAAGGGCGCCAAATTTTGGATGGTATCATTCTCTCGCACGAAGTGATACACTCACTCAAAATTCTCAAAAAACCAGGTATGATTCTAAAGTTAGATCTTTCAAAGGCTTTTGATAAACTCAGTTGGTCCTACATTAATCAAATGCTATTAGCATTTGGTTTTCATGCTACCTGGACTCGTTGGCTTATGAACCTTATTACCTCTCCAAGCTTCTCCATCCTGCTCAATGGGTCTCCTTCTTCAACCTTTCGCCCCTCCCGTGGCTTACATCAAGGAGATCCACTCTCCCCCTTCCTTTTTGTCCTCATGGCCGAAGGCCTCAGCCGCCTCCTTCATGCTGCCGTATCCTCGCACACCCTCAAAGGCATTTCCCTTCATAACCAGCCTCCCATCTCCCATCAACAATTCATCGATGATAACATGCTGTTCGGACACCCGTCAGTCCAAGAGGCCACTGCCTTCAAATCCTTGCTCAATCTCTTTTCAGCAGCCTCGGGTACTACCGTCAATGAGGCTAAATCCCAGCTCTTCTTTTTCCACACTCCTATCCTCACTCAGCGAAATATAGCCAAAATTTTGGGCTTTCCTATAGCAGGTCTCCCTTCAAAGTATCTTAGAGCTCCCCTTGTTGGCTCTACCATCAAACATGCTACCTGGCACACTCTGCTTGACAAATTAGATTCCAGGCTTTCCTCTTGGACCTATCGGTCGCTCAACATTGCCAGCAGAATTATCCTCATCAAATCTGTCCTCCAAGCTATGCCTATTTACTTATTCTCAATACTGGCTACCCCTAAATGGGTTCTGAAAAAAATTCGCACTCTTCAAAGAAATTTCTTATGGGGCTCCTCAGGGCTCAACAAAAAATGGGCTCTGGTCAAATGGACAGATGTCTGCCTTCCTAAGGTTGCTGGAGGGCTTGGATTGCGGGACCCCCTACACAGTAACAACACAATGGGAGCTTGTATCTGGTGGAAATGGGTTTCCAACCCTCATCCTCCCTGGGCTCACCTCTGGCAGGCCAAATATGCTTCAGGTAGTTCACAGGCAGCTCTTATTCGGTTCAGCTCGACTGTCTCCGGCTCCTTAATTTGGAATGCAGCAAGACAACACAGTGCTTTTATACAAGAGCATAGTTTTTGGGAAATCCATTTAGGTACCTTGGCAAGATTTTGGGATGACTCCTGGCAACAAACTCCCAAACTTGCCTCCCTCTTTCATAAACCTAAGTGGCAAGCCTTCATGAAAGAAAATGATCAAACTTTTGTTCATCAATTCTGGCAACAAAACTCCTCACATGGTTATCAAATCTGGAGCCCGGCTAAAACATGGCAGGACAACTGGCAGGAGGAAATGTTTGGAGAAATAGATCAGGAACTTAAACTCAGAAAAATCAAAATCTCTGATCAACAGGATAAAGTGCGTTGGGGATACACCCCCAAAGGTATGTTTACGACAAAGGAGGCTTATCAACTGCTCTGTCTACCCAGGCATACTATCAAGGACCAGCTTTGGGATCAGATTTGGCAACCAGGAATATGGTCCAAAGTTTCGACCTTCCTTTGGCTCTTAAGTAAAAATAGAATCCTCACTTGGGAAAATCTTCAAAAGCGAGGTTTCATAGGACCTTCAAGTTGCCCAAACTGCAAACTCCAAACAGAGACAATCACTCATCTCATGGATCTCTGTCCCCTCGCAGATCAACTTTGGGAGAGAACAGCTCTTTTCAATCGCAGAACAGGTAGAAGAAAAGGAGATATAGTTAACACAATACGGAATTGGCCTAGGCATCCTTTCCAAAGTCACTTTCTCAAATCCCTCTGGCTTCTGCTACCAGGATTTATTTATTGGATTCTTTGGAAAGAGCACAACAATCGGATCTTCAAGGATCAAAGCAGATCTCCTGATGCTTTATGGACACTCCTCAAACAATCTATTCAAGAGACTTTGGCCCTCAGATCATGGCAGGATTCAGACATGTCGGCCTCCCCTCAGGAACGCCTCATCTTGAGGAATTGGAATTTATCTTTGTCCCCTCCTGTCCGGAACATTGCCTCCTCCACTAACCAGCCGGACTCTCCACTGTCCTGGACTCCCCCTGTCACACATCCATACAAACTTAATTTTGATGGAGCTGCCAAGGGTAACCCAGGTCCTGCAGGGTTTGGAGGCATTTTCCGTGATGCAGCTGGCTCAGCTCAGTACATTTACCATGGTTCATTAGGTAAAGACACCAACAATGCTGCAGAACTTGAAGGTATGTGGCAAGGTATGTGCATTGCGGTTCAAAAAAAAAATTTCCCCCTTGAGATCGAAGGGGACTCTAGAATTCTAATTGAAGCTGCGATTCGCATCCAATCTGGAACCTCTACAGCCAAGATTTCTTCCAGTTGGAGGCTTCTAAACAGGCTGGAGCAAATTGAAGAATGGCTCAGAATCCCCCGAAGCATTATCTTCAAGCATGTTCGTCGAGCAGCTAACAAGGTAGCTGACAGACTAGCGAATCAAGGAGTGGATCAGGATCTACCGTTCTTCTCTGGCCCTCTCAGCAGTTCAAATGATGTACAACTTAAATATGATTGCACTCTCCTGGTGCACAAAGATCTCTCACTCCCGGATGCGGGTGGTCTCGGTGATTAATGGGGAGCAGGTGGTCAGGTGGGTTGGCGCGTGGCTCACCACCACCGCCACCCATCCTCACATGCTCTTGAACTTAAATGGCATCGTCCGGCTATTCAATGCAAATTTATGGGAGCTCTCTCCCCGAAACCAGCTTATTTCTACTTCAACGATGGCGAGCTCTGGAAATTTCTTGTTTGTTCATCCCCTCCGCGTTTGTTGCACCCCTGCTGCGGCTGAGCACAGCTCACGCACCAGCACTGGGTCTCGTTGCGTTCTAAACTGCTGTATGGAAATATTGCCCGGCCTTCATATCTCCAATTTCGCCTCTTGCAATCTTCCGTGCACGTCTGTCTCCGATTTCGGTCACCATCAAGCTTATCCTGCTCTTACTGTACCCTCTGACCATCAAACCATGCCCCGCTTACGCCCGAGAATGCGTTGCAGGCGTGGGCGTGCCATTGGGCGTGCTATCAATTGTTCCTCTCCCTCCAAATCCGATTCCTCGTCATATTATTCTGAATTCGGACCTGTCCGTCTTCCAGCTCCGCGAAGAGGTCGAGGAAGGGGTCGGAATCGTTTTAATCCCGCTGGGCATTTTCGCTTGTCATCCAGGGCGCATTCTCACCATGCCCGTTTTCATTTCCCCTGCAGCATTGACAACACCCCTCTCCTGGCAACGGTGACCATAGACCTTAGGGCTTCCCCCTCTGAACAGGTTTCTTCGGACCAGGTCCGCGCCACCACGGAGGCTGCTGGGGAGCCCTTAGCGGAGGCAGAGCACAGCAATCCCCAGGCGGATATCTGGAAGAATGTTTCTTCTGGCAATGCGGCCAACTTGGGTGTTCAGGCTGATCCTTCGGCTCCAAATGATGGCGGTCCTAAGCGCCAGGATGATCCTCCTCCTGAAGATGAGGATCCTTAGAAATTTGGCTGCCTCATTGTCGAGGAAGATCCTCCCTCTGCTCAATAACGTGGTTCCAGGTTCGCGCACTTGTGTTTTGGTTTTCATCAGCCTGAAGGTGTTCATCTACAGTTTTATGCATCTGCTTAATTCTGCTACTGTTCTTATGGTTTCTCTTTTTCTTTATGGTCGGTCTCCCCTGCGTGGGAGTTATATTCTGCATTATGTCCATGTTCTTGCTCTAGACACAGGTTCTAGAACTGTCACTTTTGTTTTTGTTATGGCTCGAAATTGTAAAAATCTTGCCACTCTGGCTCACTCCACAGGAGTCATATTGTCAAGGTCTGTTCAATTTCCAGTCACAGATGTCAATCACTTGTTAGGAACAGACAGTATCACTGCTCTTCAAAGCTCTCATGGTCTCTCTCCTAAATGTTTTGATGATCAATTATCAGCTGGTAAAGCAAGAATGCCTCAGCATTGGGCTGGAATTCTCGAGGCTTCGGCCTCCATGTAATACTATTTTTGTATCAATATAGAAGTAGCCATATTCATAAATAAAAAAAATGTAATCATAGCCGACCTAACAATAATAATGTAAGGGCACAATAATAACAATATGGGGGTTACAAGGGTACAACAATAATAATAAGGGGGTTACACTAACAACAATAAGGGACTATACTAGTAATATAAGGACCTAACATGCTCCTCTTCTTCAAAAAAGTGTTGTCCTCAACACTTGAGTAGCTCCGGGTGCTTTTGTATAAAATTATCATCCTCCCATGTAGAATCTTCAGTGGATAAGTTCTTCCATTTGATGAGATACTCTGAAATTGATCGATTTTGTAGCTGTTGAGTTCTTGTTTCCATGACTATTTCAGGTTCCAATATGGTTTTTCCTTCCTCATCAAGTTCTGGCAATATTGTTTGAACTGGAATTTTGTCCACTATAACCTTTTTTAATCATGAAACATGGAAAACTAGATGCACTCTTGAAGAAGTACGAAGCTCCAATTTGTATGCCATGGTACCAATCTTTTGCAACACCTTGTAAGGACCATAGTACTTTGGTGATAATTTATTATCCTTCATAGCTTGCTTGAGGGACATTTGTTTGTATGGTTGTAGCCGTAAAAATACCCAGTCTCCCACATCAAAACTTGTCTCACTGCGATGTTTATTTTCCTGTTGTTTCATTCGATTTTGTGCCAAATTTAGGTTATCCTTTAAGATTTGGAGAACTTCTTGTTGATGCTTGATGTTATCCTCCATTGCGTGAACCCTAGAATTTTCCCTTAAATAAGATGTGATGGATGGTGGATGATATCCATAAAGTGCCATAAATGGGGTCATTTTTGATGTAGTATGGAAGGAAGTATTATACCACCATTCAGCGAGAGGTAACCACTTGACCCATTTTTCTTGCTTATCAGATACAAAACAATGAAGATAGCCTTCCAAAAATTTATTCACTATCTCTGTTTGACCATCGGATTGAGGATGATAAGATGAGCTATGAGCTAGTTGAGTACCCAAACAAGAAAATAATTTCGTCCAAAAATTTCCTATAAAAATGGGATCTCTGTCATTTACAATAATCTTTGGGTTTTCATGTAGCTTTTGAATTGTTTCCATAAATGCAGTAGCAACTGTACTTGCTTTAAATGGATGAGATAATGCACAAAAGTGTGCATACTTGGTAAGTCTATCAACTACCACCATGATGACACTCCTTCCTTCATACTTAGGTAAACCTGTGATAAAATCCATTGAAATCTCCACCCAACGTTGACTTGGAATGGATAAAGGTTGTAGAAGACCCTGGGTCTTAATTGTCTCAACTTTATTTCACTGGAAAACCAAACATTCCGCCACAAAATTTTGAATATCAGATTTAAGGCCACCCCAAAAAAGTTCTTTCTTCAACCTGTGGTAAGTTTTTAAAAATTTCGGGTGTCCTCCTAAAGGAGAAGTGTGCAATTCCAAAAGAATATTTTGTTTTAGTTGGGAATTCTTGCAAATATATAAGCGATATTTGTACCATAAGGAATCATTTTTCCAACTAAATTTATCAGATGTACTAGGATCTTGCTGCAACTTTTGAATGAGTGTTCAAACTTCTTCGTCCTTCTTCCATTCACCCCTTGCTTCAGTTATCCAATCTCATTGGATAATAAAAATGGCACAAAGCAATGCTTCCACTTCTTCATCCTTTCTTGAGAGTGCATCTACAACAAAATTTAGCTTCCCTATTTTGTAGATGATTTCAAAGGCATAACCCAACATCTTTGTGACCCACTTTTGCTACTCTTCCGAAGATAGTCTTTGTTCCAAAAAGTGTTTAAGACTATCATGATCAGTTTCTACCTTGAATTGTCTTCCCATTAGGTCAGGTCTCCATGTCTTTAGTGCATGTAGTATTGCCAACATTTCCTTCTCATAAATAGCCTTTTGTAAATATTTTCCTTTGATTGAACGACTTTCAAAAGAAATGGGTCTTCCTTCTTGCATTAAAACAACACCAATTCCATTTCCTGAGGCATCACATTCCACAATAAAGGTTTTTGTGAAGTCTGGCGTAGCTAAGACTGGTGCTAGGCACATTGCCTCTTTAAGATGTTCAAATGCCTTAGTTGCTTTAGGAGTCCATGAAAATGCATCTTTCTTCAATAATGTTGTTAGAGGTGCTGCTATTCTCCCATAATTCTTAACAAACTTGCGATAATACCCCGTTAACCCGAGAAATCCTCGCAACTGCTTTATGGTTGTGGGGACTTTCCATTCCTTAATGGCTTTAATTTTGTTAGGGTCTACTTTAACACCCTCGTGAGATATAATATGACCCAGATATTCCACCCCTTGTACTCCAAAGAAACATTTGGATGTTTTTGCATATAATTGTTTCTCCTGCAATAGTTTGAGCACCCTGTCAACATGTTGAACATGATCCTTCCAAGACCTGTTGTAGATTAGTATATCATCAAAAAATACTAGCACAAATTTTCTAAGGAAGGGTTTGAAAATGGAATTCATCAACCCTTGAAATGTAGAAGGTGCATTCGTAAGGCCAAACGGCATGACCAAAAATTCATAATGACCCTCATGAGTTCGAAATGTTGTTTTCGGAATATCTTCAGTCTTCATTCTAATTTGATATCATGAACGAAGATCCAACTTGGTAAAATAAATTGCTCCATGTAATTCATCCAATAATTCATCAATCACAGGAATGGGAAATTTATCTTTAATAGTGAGCTTATTGAGCACCCTATAATCCGGACACATGCAGCATGATCCATCCTTCTTGCGCACCAATACTACTGGAGCAGAGAAAGAACTTTGACTAAGCTGAATTCTACCAGCCTCTAACATTTGTGCAATCATACGTTCAATTTCACTCTTTTGGACATAAGGATATCTATAAGGCCAGATGTTTGGAGGAAAACTTACTGGAATCAAATGAATAACATGATCATGATCATGAATAGGTGGGAGTCCTTTGGGAGTATCAAACACCTTGGAATGATTGTCCAAGACTCTTTAGAGATCTGGAGAAATAGATGATTTTGATGTTGGAACTTCTAGTGAGCATAATTGTGGAATTACACCTCATTGTTCTTTCTTCAGAAGCTTTGTCATGACATTAGAGCTTATTATCTTTCATGACTTCCCTATGATATCCCTCAATTCACTTTCCTTTCCTTCCAAAAAAAATTTCAAGAAAAGTTCTTGAAAATTAAAAGCTACCATCCCCAAAGATTGTAACCATTGTACTCCTAGTACAACATCAGCACCTCCCATTGGGATGGAAAGCATTGGACTATTCAATACATATTCCCCCATGGATAGCTTGATATTATGGTATTTTCCAAAGAAATTTATAGTTCCTCCATTTGCAACCATCACTTGACATTCTGGTGCTGGGTATAGGAAACAATTCAATTCCTTGGCTACCTTACAATGAATAAAATTATGGGTACTACCCGAATCAATCAACACTATTACCTTTTTCTTCTTGATGTGTCCTTCTATCTTGAGAGTTTGAGGAGTGGTAATTCCTGCCAATGCATTACATGATATGGTCAGACTCACTTCTTCTTCTTCTAGGGTTGCTTCCTGGTGTATATCCTCTTCTTTTGAAGTTTCTTGTTCATTTTTTTCCTCCTCTTCACAATCTATGTGAAATAATTTCTTCTCAACACACTTATGACCTTTAGTGTATTTGCTATCACAACTATAGCAAAGCCCTTTTGCTCTTTTTTCTTCCAATTTTTGTGGTGTCAACCTTGTAGGTTGTGGAAGTCTAGGAGTAGCAACATTTCCATCTTTATAGATGTGAGTGGTAGGCTTCCTTGTCACCATAATTTTACATTCAATTTTTCTTGCCAACCTAAATGCCTTCTCTAATGAATTCGGTTCCCAAACACAAACTTTATGTTGGATGTTATCCTTTAAAGTCCCTATGAAGACAGCAATCCTGTGTTCCTCTGGAATATAAATTACCCTTATATCCAATTTTTGGAATTCCTCAATGTGCTCTGCCACTAAACCCTTTTTTTTGAGATTGATCAATTGGCTAAAGAAGGTGTTTCTCTTTGTATCCTCATAATGTGCTATCATTTCCTCCGTAAAAATTGACCAAGTGACAATTATTTTATGGGAGCAAAGCCATCGATACCATACAAATGCATTTTGGTCTAAATGTAAAGTTGCAATGCATACCTTTTGTGTGTTTTTCACATTATTGAGATCAAAATATTGCTCCATCTGTAGTATCCATGTTACGGGATCCTTGCCATTAAAATTCCTCATATCCATCTTTGGAATATGGTGGTTCTTTAATCCAACATTAGAGTTTATGAAATCATGATTAACATTTATTTTGTTCTGATCATGAGTTTCCTCTACTATCTTTTTGCCATTAGGAAAAATTTCTTGTATCAACTTTGCCAAACCTTCGATGTCTACTTTTAGATCATTCTTCATGTTTTCCATTTTTTCATCGATCTTAGCTTCCATGTCATCCATCTTAGCTTCCATGCAAACTTCCATGCCATCCATCTTAGCTTCCAAACCATTCATCTTATCTTCCACACCTTTCTTCAAACTATCCATCTTAGTTTCCACACCTTTCTTGAAAACTTCCATTTCATTTTTTGTTGCTCTTTGCGATAGCGAAATTTGGTGCACTTGCTCATGGACTTTTGATATATCATGTTGCATTTCTTCGTGTTCATGAGTCATAGTAGAGCGTTCTGAAGGCTTAATGGGTGTTTAATTCTTTTTAGGAGGCATTTTAGAACCCAGTACTGATATCTATGCTCAATAGGCCTTTGGAATCACCTAGAACTGATTTTTCAAACAAGACTTATGCAATTTGAAAAAAAATACACACCTTTTTCTGGATTTTGAGGAGCTTGATATTCAAACTGAATTATCTCTGTGATTTTGGATCTTCAATATCTAAAATTAAGCCATGAAGTAGCCCTCTGAAGCTTATTTTGAATGCCACAGGTCTGACCTAATTTGGATTCTTGAAGACAAAGTTATGCCCAATCTCCTACGATGACCTAATTATGGATTGGTTCCATATAGAAAAATTGTACGACTTGCCATGTGTCACTGTTTCCTCCTTTAGCTCTGAAATTGATATAGAAAAAACCATAGTCAGTGTAATTGTGGCCCCTTTTTACAGAATTCCAATCTGATGCTCATAGAGAGATTTATGAAGATTTTCTCACGATCACCTCTTTGAGATGAAATTCGGGAGCCTGGACAAGACTTAACTTCCACAGACCATATCTCTAAAAATATTACGAACCAAGCTTTGAAACTTTGTGAAGATATTTCTTAGGATTTCTTCTTCGCTCCCTAAACATTTCAGCTTCTAAACCTGCGTAAAAACAAAGTTAAAGCGAAAATTCCACGATGACCTGTTTAGGTTAAATTCAGCAGCCTACAAAAAGACCTAACTTTCATAGATCATATCTCCAAATATTGCGAACCAAGCTCTGAAATTTTGCGACGATGTTCCTCAGGATTTGGCTTCACACTCTAAAAATTTTAGCTTCTGAACCTTCGTAGACAACAAGTTATAGCAAAAATCCACAATGACCTGTTTGGGGCAGCGAAACCCTAGAATCCAAAGCTCTGATACCAAATGTTTTGAAAACAGCTCCAAAAAGAGAAGAAAAGAGATATCAACGCCTTATAAATAAGCCACTTCTAGGGGGAAACCTCCAATACATTACATGAATGAACAATTCTTGGATGATACAATTGACAAAACCTCCTCTCTATATATAGAAGTCCATGGGGCCACAATGTAATCCTAGTGGGGCCACAATGTAATCCTAGCCAACCTAACAATAATAATGTAAGGGCACAATAATAACAATATGGGGGTTAGAGGGGTACAACAATAACAATAACGGGGTTACACTAACAACAATAAGGGACTATACTAGTAATATAAGGACCTAATAGCATTGCAAGGTCTCCACACCACTGTGTTTCAGGAGATTCACCATCAGGACCAGCAAGTACACCAAAAAATCGATGTGGCTGAGCAAACCATCGCACAGCAAAACACGGAAGTGCTCCTCACTATCGCGCAACAAGGGAAGCTCAAAACCTTGATCCGCGAGCTCTGCACGGAGGTTACAGAAGAGATCCCAGCCGTAGCTACCCCCCGGGCTAAAGTTGAAGTATTTTTTGCAGCATTGAAGGCTTCCAGAACGAAAATTCAGGTCATTAAAATGTATTTGGAGCAGCAAATCACTGAATTACAGGCCAAATTGCAGCCCGAAACACCTCCGGAGGTACGAGCCCAGTGCGCTGTGCGGGTGAACACGGCTACAAACACCATTACAGGGCAGATCGCTCAGGGCACCCACTTACTAGAGACAGCCATGCAGTTATGGACCAAGGTATAGCACAATCCGATCCTCCGGAAAATCAATCAGGACTTACAGCAAAAGGAGGAAGCTTTCGAGCAGATCGGGGCTACCTTACCTAGCTTGGTTCCTACATAGTGTTTGGCCCGATTGCAGACCAGCAGCACTCTCCAAGATGAGATTGAGGAGCTCCGACATAAGAAGCACGTCATTGGAGAACACTTGAAACCTTGGGCTAATGCAGCCCTCCAGCTCTCACAGGATGTTGATGTTGCTATTAAGTGACTACATCAAACACTGGAGAGTGTCACCACTGCGCTAAAAGGGCTGACATCATAGAAGCTCATGGATATTGCACAGAGTGCTGCTGCTCAGAGTCAAGAAGTGTTGCCCCCACTGGTCGTAACCATCAATGAACTACGCGTAGGTGGAGACCCCATCACCACAGTGACTCAGGACAAGTCACAAGATTTTGTTGGGGGACTGTTGGAATAGGGTCCTTTAAAGGCTGCGAATTGGGACAGTTTTGAGTATTTTTGTATATTTTTGGCATATTTATTCTATCGTAGGGGTTTTTGTGTGGGTCAAAGCCCCGAAATCATTGTAATGGGTCAAAGGGTAGACCTAGAGTTCGCAAACCATGGTTTGCAGACCACAGGAAAGATTAGGCTAGATCATTATAAATAGAAGGACATTGTGAATCAATAGGGGGGCATGAAAAAAGATTGATGCGAATTACGACTTAGTATATCTGTTTGGGTTATTGGGGAAAGGAATCATGATGGCTGTGCACGTGGAGATCCTCAGTCCTGATGTGTACGGACCCTGCTGCTTTGTGTGCAGGTTGGGTCTTGGGTATTGTAAAAAGGATCTGAAGGATTAATGAAAGCGGAAGGTTGTTGGAATATCTGAATCTGTTAATACGAATTTATGTTACATGGTTCTGTGTTAAGCTACATAAGTAACTGTGTTATTTGTTTATGCTACATTGACATCTGACCTGGATCTGTCTATTATACTTTATGCAAGAACATTTGTGATAGTTGTGTTATTATTCTGTGAATTTAGGATCTGTTGATTACTATGATTATAATTGATATTGTGCACATGGATACGAAGGAATCGATGTATTTGGGTTTTTTGGTATACGATCAGCTAATTTTGAAGACGAACGAAGCTCTACTTGACTTACCTACCCTCTCCCAGGGTGCGGAAACCTGGTTCTAGCACCCTCCCATACTGCTTCAGGTGAGACTTTGGCCTACGCAAGTAGGTCACTACCGAAAGGTCGAGTAGTATAGGGGTTTGTTGGAAAACCTTCACCTCCGAACCTGGGTCAAGAACCCTCGAGCCAACACAAAGTAACAATGACAGCGTGAGTTTGAGACTCATACATAGCATGTCTCTTCCATAAGTATGGTTGGCCTAATATACATCAGAAACATCAAGAGGAGAAATGTAACATAATACCTCATATGTGAAGGGTTTGATGCTATAGGGAAGGTGACACTGCTGGCAAACACGGAGATCCCATCATTGGTGAAGCCACTCGATCGTGTACGGCTATGGGTGTATTGTGGTGGGCAAGACTAGCCTCTTCAGGACCTCTGCTGAAATGAGGTTATTTTGGCTCATATTGTCGACAATGAACTATAGTGGGGAACCCTTTACCCACATCTGGGAATGGAAGAGGCGCTCCCCCTCCTTTGGATCTTTCGGTTCCTCCTTCTAGATCTTGATGGTGGAAACAGTGGTGTTGGGCTCTGCATCGATAATTTGCTTCCCTTTATCATTCCCCTTGTTGGGTTCTGATTTAGAGTCGGAGCATGCGTCTAATTCAGAATCCTTCAGCTCTACCACCAATGACTACTTGGGCCGACACTCACTTGTGTTGTGAGTGGAGCTCTTATGGAAATCACACCACTTTCGCATGTCCTTATTTGGCTTCGTAGTGCTTTTCTTTGCTTACGTCTTTGGCGAGTTATCCTGGGCTGTCCCACCTTGGCTTTATCCTTTGTTCTACAGTTTGGGGGCACCTTTCCCTTGCTTCTAATTCACATAACCAAAGTCTCGCTTCTAATGTTTTAACTTCTTCTCAATCTTGGCAGCATACTGATATTTTGCGCCAAGCGAGGAGATGTCGAGGAACTCCATTTTCTCCTGAATATATCTGTGCAGACAACTTCGATACTTCACCACCAAATTTTTCTTCGAAACTTTGATACCAAATTCCGTGTGCAGGGTATGGAACAAATTTGTCAACTCATGCACATCTTCATCCCTTTGTTGTCGCAACGTTGTCCATTGTATGTACTTGTCCTCATAACTCCCCATGGGATAATATTGTTCCTTAATAGTGTCTCGGAAATAATTCCAAGTGGGTGTGACAAAAAACAGAGAGGATTCCCTCTCGTCCTTTTTCTTAGAGTAGGTTTCCCACCAGTCCTTAACAAGGGGGGCGGCTTTGAGGAGTGAAAAAATAATGTTTTCCCAGTTTGAAAAGTCATGAACCGAGAAATACCATTCTAATAGATTCAACCATCTATCTACGATGTCTACATCTATTTGGCCCTCAAATATGGGAATTTCAAAGTTTACTTGTACCTTAAAAGGATATTCGCCTCCAAAGTGGTTGTTGGATGCAGATGCGCCACCAGTGGGAAGTCGTTGAAGGATCTGGGAAAATTTATCCATCATCGCATTCCTTTGTTTCTTGAGGGCCTCCTCGAGCAGTATTTTGATAGGATAGCCTGCTCCCTTGTCTTTCTTTTCTTCCCCCATGGGTGGTCATTGGGGTTTGCGAGGCTAATCTTGCAAAGGTTCAACCAGATCGAGCCCTAACTCCTTATACCCCGACCTCGTTGGGGACATGCAAAGAAGAATCGAGAAAGAGCAGACTGCTCTAATACCACTAATCCGAACTTATGCAGGAATGCAATCAATTATATAACTACAAGTAAACGCAGAGATGAAGCAGAAATAAGACTTCGTTTCATTAATATCACATCAATGAAATATGCTTACAGACAGAATGGAAATAAACTAGCTAGGCACTGGTATCTTATCTCTGAGAAGAGATGTGGCGGCTACAGGCCTATGAACTATGTTACAATGAGGCTTGAAGGCATATTTATTGTTGAGAAACAATGGAAAACTCTAAACATCCAAAAAACTAACCCAAGGAGGTGAAGCGCCAAAACTATGGGCCCCATTTTGGTAAATTGTGACATCAATTTCCCGGGGACGTAAATTTGGCATACGATCTCTATTTGATGCGCACAATACCTCATTAGAAAGATATATCCAAGGAACAAAATTTTTGAGTGAGGAACATTAGTGAAACACATATGTTTCTCCCGATTTTCCCAAAAAATGTCATTTAGGGCCTCAAAACAGCTTTGGAAGTTTAGGACCCGAAAAACTGCTAAAAATAGTAGACTATGCTACAATTAAGGAAACTAAAAAACTGAAAGAAACAATGGTGGGTCCCAAAGTGGAATAGGCAAGTGGCCCCTAATATCCACCTAGATCATACTTATAGGTAGAAAATTTAGCAGAAGCCCATTTGGATCCAGAATAGCTGAATAAGTTCAGAGAATATAGAAGCAAAAGGCTAGAAAATCTCCCCCTTAATACATTGAGGGTTTCTCAGGTAGTTCCACAAACAAAACATGATCTTGCACAATCTACAAAAGGCATTGATATGACACAAGGAAAAAAGGAAACTACATCAACGGTGCAACAAACTAGAGAACTATTGTTTAGCAGTGATTTGGATAAAGTTTGGGATCAATTTGATCAACAGATTAATAAATCAAGATCATAGGAGGTAAATACCTCAAGTCCAAAAGAAACAATTAGTACTCTTGAAACTAATAAGCAAAACCTACTTACTATTGGGGCTTCAAAAAAAGCTTGCAGTGCAGATGATGTGGAATTCATCTCGGCACACCCCACTTCCTAAATTGTTCTTAAAATCAAAGAGGTACCTCCTCTCGATATATTTTACAGTGCTAATCATAGGTCCCTAATGAGTAGGAAAAGTAAGAGAAGGAGAATTGAGCAATCCCAGGCACTAGTTTCTGGATCTGTATCACTGGATGTTTTGTGGAAGGATCCACAAACAACCCCCTATGATGATTTAACTAGGCTATCGCATTTTGCGGGGGCCTATGAAACAACAACTATTAACAAGGCTTCATAAGTGCAACAATTAATCAAATACAAAGATGAAAGGATCCAATAGTTGGAGGAGGAATTATTGAAAGAAAAACAAAACATTGATCATCAATGGCAAGCAAATCTCTCGCAATTGTAAACGAGCTTTGATGAAATGAAACTCCAGCATGAAACCAACATCAAGATTAAATACGCTCAGTTACACTCTCCTTGCCCATCAGTAGGTGGTCTTTTGCCAAAAGTTGGCAATAATCAATGATCTATGTAAAACAAGTGATTCAATGATGAATCATTTGTCTCATCTGAGGACAAACTTCAATGAAATTAAGGATAAAAAAAATTATTATATCACATGGAAAGATAGTGTAGAAGGAAGAGCAATGAACCCTCCAAGAATAGAAGATTCACATAAAGAAATCATTTTTACAGAGTAGGATATAAAATTGAAGCAAGTAGAAAGAGCCATTTTCAGAGCGACAAATATCGCAAATAATATTACTGAAACTATTAGCGAAACCTATTTGGTGCTAATATAATTCTATAATTCCCAGCTAATTCCTTTCTCGGTGTTAATATATTAATGAAATCATGGTGGGAATGGTCCAATAAGGAGGAGGATAATATTAAAAAGTTATCAAAGTTGCATCTTGAGAAGTATTGGCAATATCTAGTAAAGCCACATAGCCAATGGTTGATGTTGCGATGTCTTTCCAACACCACTTCACACATGCTTACCGCTCTCTCAGATGCAGTGTATATGGGATAGATGCGCATAAGGCCAGCTCAACCTCCTAAATTGAAGCCCATGGTGGATATCTACGAACTGAGACAACAAATGGGAAAGCAGCCAGCTTCCCATTCTTGAGGTTATTATTCAAACAGACTCTATTTTTTTTCTTTTAAGGCTTATTTCAAGGATGGTTGTTCAAAACTCCTTGGAATTTCATGTATTTACTATTTTTATAAGTTCAAGTCTCAAATATAAAAAAGATTTCATGTCTTTAAGAAAAGGGTTCTGAATTTTTGTAAAGAAGTCTTTGGAAAGTTGCACTACTGTGATTTTTTAATCATCTTAATAGAAAGGTTGGACCAAGGCTATTTTCTCATGAGTAGAGCTATTATGTATTGGATACTTTTATCTCTATATGATTGTTGTGTTTATATTTGATTGATAGCATATTTTTCCTTAAATTGTTTTTCTATCTATGTTCTTTTAAATACAATTAAGCACTAATTCACCATTGAATGTGTGTAATTGTCATCTTTAAATATATATACGAAAAAATCATATATTTCTTGCGATATGCATTTAAAAATTAATTTGATTAACTATTTAATCAAATTAATCATACTACTAGTATTTAATCCTTTAAGTGTTTGGTGATCTATATTATCTTAGACTTAAGAAAATCATTGAAATCACATATAAAGAGTAAAATTAAGTCTCAGGATATAGATAAATAGACATATAAATTCTTAAGTTGTTGTTACTTCCATTTATCACTCTCATTTCACTATTTTACACCTCACACCCACTCAATTATATTTCAAAGGAAACTAGTCCCATTATCCCTAGTGGAAGCCACTATTCCAAACAGAAAAAGAACGGTTTTCAAGTTCCCGACCGAGTGGTTATCCCCGATGTTGAGACAGCGATATTCGAGCCTTCAATATTTTTGGCACTAGAAAGAGGGACTGAAGACTATGAATGGAATCAAGGTCTAATCCCAAATCCAAAGGCCATCAAAAGAATCAATCCCCCTCTAAATCTCGTACAACTTCAATATCTCACTCAAAGTCTCCAACCTTTAGATCTGAAGTTGTCCAATCACCTCATAAATATCCTAGTACACTTCCTAAGGAAATCCCTCAATATTACACTCCAGTGTCACCCGAAGTCGAGACTTTGATTAAGAAATTAGAAGAAAAATCTATTTCAAAAGAAAAGCATGTTCATTCTGAACCCTCAAAAGGAAGCGTAACTTCCTCTTTAGATGTTTTTGGTGTACTAACTCTCTCTCAAAGCGAAAAACTTGGAATAACTCCTTTTGAGTTTCCACTTCATTATCACCGAAGGAAAAATCCCACAGAAGCTCAAATATCCACTAGCGAGATTACTTCTTCCTCACCTCCACAAACTCCTTCATCCGTTCCTCCTTCATTTTCTTCCTCCCAACCAATCACTTCATGTAGTATAACTACGAGGAATAATATGGGGTAAAGAGGGAGGTACCCAAGGGAATAATATGATGTAATAATGTAATAATGATAAATAAATGGGCCATAGTTAATAAATAAATTAGTTAACCCACATTATGAAAGGGACCACAAGTAGTTAGGAAATAATGTGATAATCCTACAGTATTAGATGTATGACCCATGGTAATTACCCATGGTATTTTATGTATGAATACTATATATAGGCTAGAGACTCTCCATTAAGGGATGTCAAGGATTATGGTATTGACAAGCATATGGTTTGTGGAGTGATCTCCTTCCTTAAGGACTGATTGTATGGTGTTGCCTACCTTAAGGGTTTTTTATTAATAAGGATATGAAATTTTATAATCTATATTGTTATCTCTTGGGAATAGTTTCTGTTTCAAATTTATTTGCAGGTCATATTCTCTACAAGTGGTATCAGAGCACTTTCTTAGGTAAAGTTGTGGAATTTTTTTTCGCATTTTTTGCAGGAATTTTTTGGGCGACGAGTTTGCAGAGAAAATCAAAAAAATTTGGTGAAAAATTTTCAGAAATAAATTATAGATATGGATTCTTTGCGCAAAAATTCTCAATTTCAAAAAAAATCATTCGAATTGGAGTCTATATGAGGGAGATATCATTGATTTAAATTTAGTTGTGTTCCAGAAATATTTTTGAAGACAATTTGTGGACGGCAGCTCTCTTGTAATTTGTTTGTAGTTTTTGTGCATAATTTCATAAAAAGGATTATAGATCTATGATCCTCTTGAAAAAATACCAAATTAAAATAATAATAATAATAATAATAAACATTCAAATCAGAGTGGACGAGGGAGATATCGTTGATTTAAAATCAATTCTTTTTTTTCAGAAATTTTTGTGACAGAGGGATAGTGGCAGCGCAAATCTGAGTTTCCAGAATGCTCAGAAAGGGATTTCAAACAAATGGGAACTTAAAAAAAGGTTGTTTTGTTTCAAAAATCTAGTTATAATAAGGATTCTGAGTTATATTGACCAAGTTATGCCCATTTTTTATTTTTTTCCCAACAGTAAGTAATTTCTAAAAACCCTCACTCTATATTCATGGGTTCTAAAAATATATAGTTTACAGGAAAATATGATGGTTCGATTATTGAAGATTTTATACAATATCAGAAGTCTTGATCTCAAGATTTGTGGAAAATCAGTCTAGGACACATGAAAGATGAGGTTGCTAAATGGTGGTACTCACTTGACAAGTCAGTGAGGCTACTTCATGGTGAAGAACTTGAAAAAATCCTTTGGAAAAATGGTCTAATACTCGAAAGAAGGACAATAAGAGAAATCATGGGCTATTTTCTGTTAGTATATCCTTATTACAAGTTCACATTAGGGGAATTTTGAGGTCTAAAATGGGCCTCATAAGAAAAATTTACAACAAAAATAAACTTTATAAGAACCAACAGGATTCAAGATGATGATGTCAACCATGGGGGATGATTCACCATTTTTAACTTATCTCCCAAAGTTTTTACTCAAATTTCGAGCGGGAAAACTCATGTATTTCTCATTTTTTGTGTAGCAGGACCCATCTAAAGTATGCAACATGGGTACTCCTTGGATCAGGAATTAAATTTTTCTTCCAATGAGTACTCCCGCTCGAAATTTGAGTAAAAAATCTGGGAGATAAGTTGAAAATATGAGTTGAAAAAGTAGTTTTTTATTTTTTCCCTCTAAAATTTGATGATGTCATCAAATCTTATTTTATTATTTCCACTATTATTTTATAATTTCCTTAGGAGGCCCATTTTAGACCTCAAAATTCCCCTAATGTGGTTGTATTCAAATAGAGAAGATCATTATTTCTATCAATCCTAGTTACAAGCATAATTTTATTAATGTTCATTTGACTAAAAGATTGCAAGTCACAGCAAAACAAATGGAGCACACATAGGCTGATAATGAGGAAGTGCAAATTTGTAAAGATTTGAAGATTTATATGGATAAGTATGTGTTGCATTCTGATTTGTATACTTCATATATGGTTGTTTTGGATGTTGTTCTGGGACACCCTTGTGTTGGTATTGTCAATATTAATGTGCAGAAAAAATTCATGAAGCTCTGGTATAAAGAGAATAAAATTACATTACAGGATATTTCCATTAGGAACCAAGCAGAAACTGGAGAAGAAGAAGCAAAAAGCTCTAAGGACACTAACACATCAGATGATGAGCCTTTGATGGTAGACAACCAAACAAAAACATCAAAGCAAGTACCAGAAAAAGCATCATACACCACTCAGGCACCAATAATGGAGGAATTAACAAAAGATATTCCATCAGTTAAATCTCCAGCATATCACCACCCACATCACCCAGCAAGATGACAACCATCAAGGTGGAAACAAATTAGCAACAGGGACAACAACCCCTGGATGACACATAGAGAGGTGCAATGATCCACCCATAGCACGTCAACACTGAGTAACTGCTAGAACCAATTTCCATCTCAAGTGAGCGAGGCACCGGCTAGATCGAGTGTTCACCTTTCTCTGCGATGGCTAAATGCACGTGCATGGTGCCAGTGGACTACTCTTCTGAGTAGATCTTATTATTTGTGTACTTCTCATGTTTCAGGGACGAAACATGTTTTAAGGGGGGTGTAATGTAGTATACCTAAGAGGGATAACATGGGGTACAGAGGGAGTTACCCCAATGTAATAATATGATTTAATAATTTGAGAATGATAAATAAATGGGTCATAATTAATAAATAAATTGGTTAACCCACATTATGCAAGGGACCACAAGTAGTTAGGAAATAATGTGATAACCCTATGGTATTGGGCATATGACCCTTGTTAATTACCCATGGTATTGTATGTATGAATCCTATATAGAGGCTAGATACTATCCATTGAATGATGTCAAGGATTATGGTATTGACAAGCATATGGCTTGTGGAGTGATCTCCTTCCTTAAGGAGTGATTGTATGGTGTTGCCCTACCTCAAGGGTTTAATATAATCTATATTGTTATCTCTTGAGAATAGTTTCCATTTCAAATTTATTTGTCAGTCAAATTCTCTACAATTCATCCATTCATATTTCTCAAACTCAGTCAACTAGTGTTGTCTTAAGCAGTCCTATTTCAGGGGTTATTTCTTCTACCACAGCATCAACCTTCAGAACTTCTACAACATCTTTTACTCCCACAACTCGTATTATGGCAGCCATATCATGGACAAATCCAAGAGATGTCCAAACGGAAGGACCTCTTCATGATTTACCTAAGCACCCTGGAAGATGGATGCTTAAGTATAATCCCGATGATGGACTCCTTGTCAAGGAACACCTCTGTAATTTCAGGTTAGCCATCAATCTCAATGGAGTGGTTGAAGAAGATTGTGTAGTTAGGTTATTTCCTTATACCTTGGAAGGTTCAGTAGGTTCATGGTATTTTTCATTACCATCAGGAACTATTACCAGTTGGGACATATTTGAAGAAAAATTCTTAACTAACTTTGGAAATGATCACACAACTACCACTCTGATCAATGATATTTCCAATCTAAAATCAAATTCAGGTGAAAATATCAAAGATTTTAATTCTATATTCAACAAATTTCTAAAAGAAAATCTCAACTACTTCAAAGTATGGTGTTCATGCGCAAATTGAATGGTACATTTCCTCTCTTCCTTCCAATATTGCAAATTTTGTAGACAGGGCTAATAAATCCACTTTAATGGAAAACATGAAAGAAGCCATGTCTGTTGAGAAAATGATACTCTCATTGGAAAACAAAATTTCTCTAGAAGAAAGAAAGACAAATAAGGTCACCTTCAAGGAAGAATTGAAGAAGAAAAATCCTAAAGATCCATATGATCTAGAAGGATCACAAAAGGTCCTTAAATCCATGTCAAATGAAATGGTGGAGATCAAGAAAAATGTAGTTGAATCTTTTAAGAAACCTTTTAGGACTTTTAAGAAAGCTCAAACATCAAATCCTCAACCTCCAAACATCATATCCAATGTTGAATCTGGTTAAGACGAAGATGATGAAGAAACAACATTATCTGTCAATGACTCCCAAGATGAAGAATTATTTGAGGTGAAAGGGTTATGGGATTTGATTCTTCCAACTTCTTATAATGAGGAGGATCATGAAGCTTTACCCATTAGCACAAGAAGTAAGGTGTCTGTAGCCTCATGACAATCAATTCAAAAGCAGAAACCCTCTACTCCTACTACTAAAGACAAATGTATAAATAAAAAATATCCTTCTACATCTTCTAAATTAATTCCATCTTCTTCAAATTATCCATCTGTTATAGGTCAATTTGGGTGCCATTCCCAATGACTTGGTTATCTGAGCATCATCTCCAGGACCAATGATCAAGGGTCTATCATTCCCTATCATTTCAGTTGCTATATGCCCTAAGACAAGAAACAAGACAAATCAAGCAATATTTTCATTAAGAAAAGGTTTCCATGGTTTGAAGCTTATTGTATAACATATGAGAGCTCACTAACGCAGGCTCTAAGGGGCCTAAGTGCATTTCATATGCAGGTAGCCCCATGCAAGGCTGCTCTGCAAAGCACTTCCCGACATTCAAAGGTGTGTTGGTCACATTGGGAGCGAAATTCTCATTGTTCCAGAATCTCCACTTGGCCAGTGCCTTCTAGAAGAGTTCACATGTGTCAAGCTTCAGATCCAAGTGTCCATTTGACATCTACATGACAGGAAATATGTCTTTCCTATTTTTGGAAAGTTACTTATTTCAAAACAACCTACAGTTCATCTATAAATTGAGCACAGATCTAAGTGCTTGAAGGAGGAAGAATCTGAGTAGAGAAATGCTGGAGAATTTTAAATTGAGAGCTAGATTTGTGAAGCTACTACTGGAGAGATTTATACTATGATGAGGCTTTGGATCATTGCTGGAAGGGTCACTTCAAATTAATCATTTGGTTTTAACCTCTCCTTCTATCATCAATAAAGAATACAGCTTATTTTTCCCTATATGCATCTGTATTAGCTTTGATTTTCCATGTTGCAAGATCTTAGTTGATGTATATGGTTAATTTTTTACTGATTTAGCTAAATAACTTGAATAGATATCTATATTATTGCATCTTTTGTTGTTTTAGTGTTTTTTCTTGCAGGAATCATTCAGCCTACAAACCGCTTGAATTTGAAGCTGCAGTGGAAGCGAAAGAAGGAGCCATTTGGAAGCGACTGAACAAGTAAGCCTCCAATCCTCTTTGTGTATTTGTTCTGAGTTAGGATAAATAGTCGTATAGTATTTCACCTGTTGTTCTAGACTAGCACCTGTCTAGGGAAGCGTAATTTATCCGTAGATTACAATTCTGGCCCAACACCATCTACATCTAAGACTTTGGTGGTTTCTAACACCATAGAATATAATATAGTATAGGATATGAAGAAGGTCAAAGCTAATATTTCCTTGTATGAAGTAAGTAAATTAAAGAAACAGGAAAAATTTTAACTTAAGGAATTGAATGCATTCACCGCATCCCCTTTACCCATTGTTGTCACATCCAAAGCTTATAAAGGAAAAGGAAAACCTCACAATGATTCTTTAGAAATTATTAATCCCACTAATGTTATCTTAATTGGGGATAGATCAAATTCCCATACTTCTCCTTTCCTTTTGACTTTTAATATCTTCAATAAAAATGTACACAATTGCTTGGTGGATTCATGGAAGTCCTCAAATATAATGCCTTATTCAGTTTTCCTGAAACTAAATATTTCACCCCAAAATTATGATGTTCATATTGTTCAAATTGATAGAACCAAAGTCAAGGTATTGGGGGAAATGAATTATGTTCTCACAAGAATTTATTCCAATTATTGATCTACTTGTTGTTGATATTCCTAACTTTTACAGTTTGATTCTAAGTAGATATTGGTTTGAGAAGCTTCATGGTTATTTTTCCACAGAATGGTCTCATATGTGGCTTCCTTACAACAAAAATCCCAATAAAATTTAATTTACCAAGAAAAGCATATAAAACATTCAGTAATTGATTTTGAAGAAGAGAATGAAATGGTGGTCTTTACCAATAATATCCTTGGGAACTATTTTTTTGAATCCTTTTTGGGTAGTTTTAATGCACAAGAATATCCTTTCTTAACCATTTCTGTCACTTCCCAATTGAAATTTTTTCAGAGATAGATTCATCCAAATGTGTAAATATTTTAAACCAACCAATAGTTAGATCTTTGTTTTGGACTTTGTATTTTGATGGCTCTAAATTTTAATGATGGTGCAGGAGCGGGATGCATTTTAATAAGTCCAGAAGGAGAAAAAATAATCCTGGAATGTAGATTAGAGTTTGAATGCACACATAATATTTTTTATTATGAAGCATTGGTCCAGGGTTTGTACAAAGAAATAAGCCTTGGTGTGAAATACCTTCAAGTGTTTGGAGACTCGGAAATTGTTGTAAAACGGGTGAGAAACACCATCCATTGTGTCTCTGGCCATTTGAAGCATAATCAATCCCTCATTCAAACCCTCACTTCGAATTTTCTAGCATTTAATATTTCTCCTATCCCAAGACTTCAAAATTTTAGTGCTCACTTGTTGGCTAATGTTGCATCCAGACTCATTCCACCTGAGGATTAGTCTAGATAGGTTTTCAATCAAATTAATTGTTCGCCCATCCATTCCTAACAATGTCACTAATTGGTGTCTGTTTAATGATGACGTAGATGTTTTAATATTTTTAACATCTGAAGGGTCATACAATAATCAAATCATTGATGAATATGAGCATGATAGACAGTTGAAAAAATCAACTGAGGAAAATTCCCTACCAAAGTCTGTGGTAAAGCTTGAACATTTATATGACTTAAAGGATAGATTTAAAAATGTTACTAACTGTAAACTTCAGAATTCAACTTTGAGGTTTGAATTAGTAAACCTTGGGACAAATCTTAAACCTCGGAACATAAACACTCTCAACAGATGAAAGGTTACCCTTTATTCATTTGTTGAAAAGATATAACAATTTTTTTTCTTGGATTTATGAATATTTGAGAACTTATGATACCTCCATCATTCAGGATATTATTCCAATGGTATCTGATGTCAAACATGTTCAGTAGAAATTAAGGAAAATTCATCCAAATTTAGAAAATAAAATAAAGAGTGAGTTGAATAAACTTCTTAAGGCCAAAATCATTTTTCCAGTTAGGAATTTTAAATGGGTTTCAAACTTGGTTCCTATCAAGAAGAAGAATAGTGACATACGCATTTGTATTGACCTTAGGAATTTAAATAAAGCCTGTGAAAAAGACAACTTTCCTCTTCCACTTATAAAACAAATCTTATAATCAGTAGCTGGTTCTGAACTTATGTCTTTCCTAGATGGCTTCTCAGGATATAACCAAATCCTGGTTCATCCATATGACAGGTTGAAAACTAATTTCAAAACTAAATGGGGAACTTATGCCTACCAAAAAATGCCTTTCGGATTAATAAATGCAGGAGATTCCTTCCAAAGACATATGGACATATATTTTAGGGGTTTGATGAATAAAATTGTTTTTGTTTACTTGGATGATATAACTATATATTCCAAGAAAAGGAGCAATCATTTTCATGATTTAAGATAGATCTTTTAACGATGCAAAAAGTATGGAATCTCTTTAAATCCCAATAAGTCATACTTTTCTCTCAATGAAGGGAAACTCCTAGTATTTATTGTATCTAAGGAAGGAATTTGTATAGATCCTGATAGCATTAAGGAAATTTATGAAATCTCTTTTCCTCATAACAAAAAATCAATGCAATATTTCCTTGGACAAATTTATTTTGTTAAGATATTTGTTCCCGATTTTTCCCAAATTGTTTTTCCTTTACAATTTATGATCAATAAAATCTCAGTTTTCAAATGGGGACATAATGAAAGAGAATCCTTTGATACAATAAAACAAGCTATGATCAATGCTCCCTCTTTAACAACTCCCAATTTTTGTGATCATTTTATTTTTTATTATTTTTCTTCTGAGTTATCTTATGTTGTAGTATTAACACAACTTAATGATCAACAAACATAGGCACCTATGTCTTTCTTCAGCTCAAACTTTCAGGGTGCGGAATTGAATTATTCAGAGGTGGAGAAACATACCTTTGTTGTTTTCAAATCCATAAATCATTTCAAGCCTTTTCTTATGAAAACTCACACTAAATTAATTGTCCCATTTCCAACAGTGTTATCACTGGAAAATCGGACAAGCAAAGATGACATTATAAAATGTTAGATAGAAGGATTTACAGGGCTAAGGCACATTAGATAATCTGAAAAATTTTAAAAATATATAAGGCCCAGAGGAAAACTCAAATTGCGCACTCAAGACACACGCAGAATGCGCCTTTTCACGCATTTTTCTTCAATGGGCACACCTTTGTGGCTTTCCCTCAAAAAGCCGCGTAGACCTAAGAGTGGCAGAAGTCACTTTCTGGGACCACAAGGAACACTCCAGGAAAATGATCCCACACTTGAGGCTGCCCAAGGACAGTCGCCTAAGCCTCCTTGGGACCTCAAGGGAGTAAGGGAGCAAACAATGGAATCAAGTGGCATACAATGGAATCAACCTCCTCTCTTTGGTCACCATACATCAATGTACCAAGTAAGGGAAGGAGAGTTTGAATTCATCTATAAAATGCCACTAAGGGATGAACAAATGGAGAGCACATTGTTATGGTGGCCAAAATTTCTTTGAAGAAATCCAGCAATGTGTAATCCGGAGTAGAAGTAGAGAAGGGATTCAGTTGTTGGCCATCCAACAACTCCAATCTTTTGGATTAGAGAGAGAGACCTTGCACCAAGCAGCTATAAGGTAAAAATGTCCTTGCATCGGGTCTTAGAACTCCATAGTTATAAGGGCCCCTTGGCAAGTGTGTAAACATACTATCTTTCTCCTTAATAGCAAACAATAAGAGGGGACATAGATGATACCATTAGTATTATTTTTTTGTCTATCTCTATATGAGCTTTCCTATTTTTGTTTAGTTTAGTCTTGTTTTCTCTCTACATATGCATACTATATCATTATTTAGTGTGTTTTGTTTTATAGCATGTTCACTAACCTGCTAACTCTTTTGTTTATCTGCTTGTGAGCATAAGCTTAAGAGGCAATGACCACTTCTCTTAAGCAAGTGTGGATCGGTACACTTCTACACCAAATCAACCAACACAGGATTGGCGACTCCACTTATTTTAATTTTTCTATTTAATGTGGTTGCGCCTACTACAGTGACCTTTTCTCTACTCTGGATTTTGGCTTGGGTAACCCCTCTTCTCTTCTTCTCTTCCCGTTCACCCTCGGTGAGAGGCCGAAGTTTAGAAACTCCAAAAAAATTGTTGCAGGAAATTTGCGCGCATTTTACACAGACAGGAGCGCCTAACCGTGTGCGTTTAGCATTGACCCATGCAATAGATTTTGTGCATGTGTGAGACATTTGTGCGTGGAAACCAGAGGCAGAAAATTTATGTTATTTTCCTTCATTTCCTGTTTGTAAAGTGACTGGAAACCCAGAAGAAAATTGCCAGCACTGTGTGAGGTGTCCCATGACTATTTAAAACTCATTGTTGGCTGCATTTGAGTAGTGCTAGGTGTTAGTTCTAAAATTTCAAAGTTTATTTTCGCAAAAAAAACCCCATATTTTAAGTAGGGGACAATTTACATGCAATCTGAAATAACTTGTTTTTTGCGAACATAGACACCAAAAATACATAGGTAATTAGCTGGAGTAAGTGGCCATAATCCACATATTCTTAGCTAAAATTTTCATTTTTCCTAGTTTAAAGTCATTAATTTTTAGTTTACTTTTTGGCACTAGGAGTTGGGACCAGGATTTAACTATCCTTAGAGAGCAAGTAATCTCTGTTGCCTTTGCACCTTTTGGTGAAACTAGGCAAGCATATAAAAGCTCTCTTCCGATAATTTTCCATCTCCCTTTAGTTGATCACTTAGATTAACTAGGAAATATTGTAAGTGGCCCATATCCGCACATGATTTGCTTATAGCAAGTAACACTGTAGGGGATGTGTAAAGGATCACCGTATATCTACATGTTAAAACAATGTGATTGTTCATTTCTTGATCACACACTTAATTCACACCATAAGTGAATTAAAGCCACCTTAAAACTAACCTAAATAAACTCATTAACTCTCCCCACAAGGGCCATAAGAGAAATTATAGTTTAGGTTAGGACCAAGGTGGTAGGCATCCAATAAGCTGCCTTGGTTAGTTTACATCTTGAAACATAGAATTTGACTTTTTATGTAGCTTTAAAATCCGTCTATCCACCCACAAAAAATAAAACCCGAGCGCCACAAAGACCTTATTCAGAGGGGGTTAAGCTTAGGCCTAGTGCATGCGGTATTATTTTGGGCTACCTGGCCCGTCTAATACTTGGTACTAGTAGTTGATTTACCAAGAATCTCAAGACTCAAATGCTTACGTGGGACAATTGTACTTAGTGGCAAAATCTAGGGAATCCTTCCCTATAGGTGATGGTGCAAGCAGTACTAGATCCTCTACCCATTACCTTGGTTGATTCTTTGGTTGCTGGAATGCGTTGCCAATTCTTTCGGGACATTAGCCCCAGTACCCATCAGAAGATATCTTCGCAAGGCCCAGTTACTATTGAGAGTATGAGGATGTATAGGTATCTAGGATTTTGAGGATCACACGCAAAGACAATTGAAACCATTTTTTGATTGTTTGATCACATTGAGATAATCTAAAGGGAAATTAACTCATATTTTCGCTTTGTTTTATATATGTGGTCACCATTTTTTCTTTGATAATTCACCTCTCATAGAACTGAGTATTTGTTCCAAAACCATACCTAGTCAACACCATAACGGACCCAACAGGACCTCGTCAATCTAGACGTCTTTTGGACCTCCCCCCATTACCGAAAGGAGTTCCAGGTATTTCGTCATTTAGGCATCAAAGACGGAACACTTCCACCCTTATCAGCTCATCCTTTATTGGGGCATCTTTAGTTGGGAACCCTCAACGGTCACCCAACACCACACCAGTGGACACCCCCATAGGGTCACCACATTCCACTCCTCCCACAACCCCTAGGGGGCAGAGGAGTGCTACCCATTCGAGGAGCCAAGTGAACTCACAGCCAGGTATGTCGCAGACAAACCCCATACCTAACCATAACACTATGTCTTCATAGTGTGTAATAGCTCTCAACTCACAGTCACCATTCTTAGCATCGTTAAACTTTCCTGATCTAACCAAGTTAATGAATGACCCTATTGCACACAACCCAACATCACCACCCATGCCCACAAATCTCCCTTCGGACATTCCAAAGTTCGAAGGGAAGCAAGCGGAAGACCCAGGAAATCACATTATGACTTTCCACCTGTGGTGTTCATCGAACAACATCATTGATGATACTATTCAACTGAGACTATTTCATCGCACCCTAATCGGACTAGCTGTGAAATGGTATGTGGAGCAACCATCTACTACACATGGAACTTTTAGCACCCCCACTACTTCATTCCTTACCTATTTTTAGTTTCCCATCCACCATGATTCCGGGATGGAATTACTAACCCATTTTAGGCAAACACCCGCCATCCATATCTCAAACCATCTCCACAAATGGCGGCGATGTCGTATTTTGTGCAAAGCCAAACTCGAAAATCGAGTTCTACTGGAATTGTTCCTGAAAAATCTCACTACAGATATTTTAAAAGACGTAGCAATTCAAAAACCTACGTCCGAAGAGGATGCCATCAATAAGGCCCAGCAGCTCGAGCTGATTTACACGCAGTCAGGATATATTTACAATATTCTACCTAACACCTCGTGCCTTCAAACTTACAAATAATTCCCAAGCACTCGAACTCCACAGATGGTTTGATTGGGTCATTGACCCAAAATCACCTAAGCAGTAGTGTTCAGTACCCCGGTTACGCATATGATTCTAACCAGAACATCCCGCAACCTGGCTACCAGAGTCATCATGCACCTTTGCAAAGCATGACCAATAGGGCGCAGTCGTACCACCATTAGCAAGGAGGTCCATATCCTCTGGCTCAGGGGACCCAGTACGCAGCTAGAAATGTTGGCGAAATAGATCCCCCCTAACAGCCATTCACAAACCAGGGACAAGGACCACAATATGCCCAATCCCCAGCACAAAACCCACCCATGCAGAACAATGCACAGGTGAAATTTGTGCAACCTTCCCAAGCACAACCGCGCCAATAATACAATCAGGAGAATCCTAAATATCATCCTAACGTGGCAAAGAAAAAAGGAAAAAAAAAAACAAAGGGAAATCCTGGACAGGGGGGCAACAATCAACAACGGCCTCTATGATCTTAGGCTAGACGCAACTCCAACCGAAATCAAAACCAGGAGCCAAACAACTACCAAGGGTAGAACAGGAGGGAAAATCTTCAGACCAACCACTCTTGTTCAATTTATGGTGAATACGACCATTACACTCACCACTGTCCCGATCTCCCTAAGCTGAAGAAGCTTCACGGTAACCATGGACAAGGGGGATCCTCATAGCAGACAGTCATCATGTAGGAGCCTTTCCCCCACCTAGGGACAGTCAGCACCCAACAGTAGCAAACAACTCCCAACAATTCTAAAAAAAACAGCCATGAAAACTGCATGACTGGCGAAGAAATGTTTTTTTTAGACACGAAACCGAAATTATGATACCCCACTAGACACCAATTCATCAGGGGCTAGTACAAGTGCATGGACAACACCATTGACCATATCAAAGATACCTATTGAATTTTTTCCAAAAATGGCTAAGGGAATAACTAGGCGAGCAGGAAACCATTCCAAAGTGACCCATAACTATAGCATTGCCTACAATTTAGCCCAGTCCCCCACCGCCATGTCAGCTTTGGAGGTATTACAATCATGCTCAAAGTAAAGGAAAGCCTTAATTTTTGCATTAGGTGCCATCAACCCTGCTGATTCATGCTTAATGTCTTTCGATTTAGATCAAGCCACCCCTAGGCTTCCTTTGATGGTTTCCTTCTAGATACCGGTGTTAGTTCAGAACATCACCATTCATTGATGTATCATTGACAAGGGTGCATCCACATGCATCATGTCAAAGAAATTTTGGCAGAAGTTAGGGTCTCTCAAGCTAAATCCATCAGACATGATGCTCAGAGCATACGACAGGCACCCATCAGCCCCCGTCAGTCTCTACCAAAATGTCTCGATCTGCTTAGCCGAAAAGACGGTCCTTATAGACATTGAATTCTTTGATGCTCAACTGGATTACAATATACTCCTTGACGAGAGTTACATGTATTCCATTTCAGTCATAGCCTCCTCCGTCTTTTGAACTATGATGTTCCCCCATGAGGATCGCATCATTACTGTCGACCAATTAACATAACACGACAAGCGACCCCTAAAAAATATTGATGTCATCCTACCCTATGTAGACACATCTGTCGAGATGCTTACACTATAACAAGAATATAGCCCCAGCCAGTTCAAATCATCATCCATACTTGGTTCATTCCTAGGAGATCCCCCTGTTATACCAGAATCATCATCTGATGTCATGGAGGCTCCGGTGTGCATGATGTCCACATCAAGCACCGAAGCCAGCCAAGAGATGGAAACGAGTAGTAACGACACCGAGTCCTCGACCATGGCAACTTCTCTAGCCTACGTCGCCTCCCAAACTCCTTTCCTCTACCCCCCAACTGGTCTTGTGTCCCAGCAAGTCTTGGCCACTGTGGTGTTACCAAACTTATTATTTGCAATCCCAGTTTAGTACCTGGTCCCACCTACCGGGATGGGAGCCACGCATATCACCTCTACAGGGTTAATCCCCCTCAGTCCATAGGAAGCCCCACCCATTATTGAGACTGTCGCAAACATCCCTGCAAAGGCAATTCCCTATTGAACCCTTAGTTAAACTGAGAGGGGGGGTGAATCAGTTTAACACATTCATGGACTTTTAAAAATTTTTCATTAAAAATTATTTACACCTTCATTTCATGTTCAACTTAATATGTGAGTAATCTTAGAATGTGAGCAGAAAGTATTAATATAATGTAGCAGCATAATTATTATGAGAGCAAAAAGTATTAAGCAGATGAGATAAACCATATCAACACATAAACATCATGCACATAGACACCAGATATAAGTGGAAACCCATAAAGGGAGAAAACCACATCTTATTATTTTTGTGATGCAAAGGCAAGCTCCAACTCCCTCTCACCACTGATTTTCTATAGGCTCCAACCCACAGGAGGCTCCTACCTCAATTATGCAAGCTACAACTTGCAAGGAAGCTCCAACTCCCATCAATTTTCTATCGGCACCAACCTACAAGAGGCTCCAACCTCAGTCAGCTACAAATGACATCATATCAAGCTACAACTTGATGTGGAAGCACCAACTCCCATCTATTTTCTGCAAGCTACAACCTACAGGAGGCTCCTACCTCATTCGGCGACAGCTGACATCTATCAAGCTACAACTTGATATGGAAGATCCAACTTCCTTACTTTTTCAAAAGAAAACACTTACTGATTTACCTTGGATATCAGCTCTATTATGTACCATCTTCTCTGCTTTCCATCAGTTCTCATATCTACCCTGTATCATCTTTGCATCTTCTCAGATCTATCAACTCCTCTTTCTTCTCTGCTCAGCTCCTCCTTCTTCTCTGCCTCACTGCATCATTTCTGCATTCTCTGCTTTTCTATCAGCTCCTCCTTCTTCTCTGCTTCACTGCTTCATTTCTGCATTCTCTGCTTTTCTATCAGCTCCTCCTTCTTCTCTACCTCACTCCATCATTTCTGCATTCTCTGCTTTTCTAACAGCTCCTCCTTCTTCTCTGCCTCACTGCATCATTTCTGCATTCTCTAACCTCTCTAACCTACTTATGCATATCAATGTGATATTATTTATAGAAATTTCCTTATGACTGTTAGCATTCCTCGGGGAATTTGAAATGGACAGCCGTGCCTCTTTTCCTTCTGCCTCCTCATTTCTTTTATCAACTCATTCAGAAAAATATAACAATATGTATTAATTTCAAATTTACAGTGGGAATTTTGTTTTCCTCCGGAGACTTTCCATGCATCACAAACAATATAAAATCAATTACAACATTTACATTCCCATTTTCAGTTACATATATAAATTTCACTCAGTCCTCTTTCCAGCACTTGGCTTGCTGGTTTTGTCTTTTCTACTGCTATCAGATAACTGTTCTGCATACTCTGTTCACTATAATTGTGTGCACCTGTGCATGTACACCTGTCAAACCTAAAATCTCTGTTTACCTCTGTCAGACCCATATTTTCTCTCTCTCTGTGCATATAAAATGCATCCAGCAAATTTGTACTCAATACAACTGTCGATTTGGGAAATTTCAATACTCTATTTTCTAGGCTGGAAATTTAAATAATTAAAACTTACTTGCACATAAAATCACCTGCACTCAATTTAGTGCTCAACCCAATTTCCAATCTGAGCAATTTCGAATTTATGCTGAAGTTTACCTCGTTGAAGAATCTATGGCTTAAACCATAGTCTAACAACTCGGACCAATCTATTTAGCATTGGTTAAATGACCAGGTTTCCACACATCACATATATGGTGAATTTTTACTTAACTCTCCCTTTATTAAAAAATGTTGACCTTGCATTCTAACCTTCAACGCTTCTTTTAGTCTGCACTCTAATTATAATTTCTGAGCTCGACCATGGCAAATATCACCAACTCAACTCATTCTAAACTCCATATCTCAGTCTTCGACTTGGGATCTTATATTCAAATCTGTATGGTTTAAAATAAACCTCAATGCTCCAATCATAGGCGGAGGCAACCTTTGAATAATCCCACTTTATTAAATCAAATTACATTCGATTCACGGAGCTCAATTAAATTGATTTTCGCTCTCCATTTTGTTCACCTTTGAATGCATCTATTATAACAACCACTACTTAAAAAGATTCACCCTCTCTTTTAATTAGGTTTCAACACATTACCGCTCCAAAATAAATCAGCATTTGAATGTAATTGGTCCCATAATTCACTAATATATATGCGGACCACATCATCATTCCATACTTCGTATGAGATATCAACCTTGGTTTAAACCCAACGCCAGCCAATATATAATATCGTTCGGGCCCCAAAATCTTTATTTTACACGATTCAAATTCTGACCTTACCTTTGTATCCCTGACCATGCAGCTTTGCTTATGATCCAACGGTGGATCATTTATCGCGTTCCAATTCCTCATCGAATGGATACAATGAATATCGCGTTTTTAAAACGCTCGTGAGGTTACTCATCCACAATTGTGCTGTGAGCAAAGTGGTATTACATTACCACCGTGATCGGTGTCAACCAACAACCGAGATCGTGTTTTTTTTGACAAAATGATTAATACTTTTGCCCGCCGTGTGATCGCGGGTTTCGATCGGTATCGTTCCTGTATTTCACAGTTCCACTTTTCGTTATTCAAGGTTCCACCAACGCCTTACCATACATAACTCTGTCCTCGTTATTCTTCCTCCGCGCGACTATATTAATGCAACTCAGGTTCCGTCTCTCAGAGTTCGACTTTCAACCATTACTTCAATGCCTTGGGTTCGATCGCTCGTCCTTGTAGAGACTCCTCCTCCGTTGCTCAACAATCCTTCGACGATGCTTTGGTTCAGTTCTACCAACAGGTCCTTTAAAACCCCCAACACCAGTCAACGCACAGTTTGTTTCTAAATCCAATTACTGTAATTTAATCCTACAGTAACCACCTGAACTTTCGTCTCCTATGATCCAATTCCAACATTTATGAACACAATAGATCCCCTTATGTCACTGCAAGGTCAGATCCTCCCTCACACAGGAACGATTATATATAATTCGAGTTGGCCCATACTCTCAACGGAAATTGGAATGGACAGGCTTCTTCCCTTTTTGTGGATGAAAATATACATTAAAGTGGCATCTAAACTAACACAAGTTATATATATTCCAGCAAACATGCTCTACGATCAGATGTCCATTCAATTGCGTCCTTCAGCAAACGGATCAAACCTATTGAATCCACCATATAGAATTACATCCTTTACTGATTTGCTGTCTCGTGCTTTGACCAAATCGATATCGATTTTGTGAATCGAATCCATCAACCCTTAACACAGATTATATTGATAGCAATTGGATTCCGCAGAGACCAGAACCCTCCAATTACAGAGATTTATCAAGATGTATGAATCAATTAAAGCTTCTGGAACAAATTGCCTCTTCACACAGAGTTTAGCAATTCATATTTTCCCATAATGTAATAATTCAGGGATTAAAAGAATCGAACCCTTTCTCTCAACCTGCAATGGGTTCACAATTTTGGTTCATTCCAGAATGCATACAACTTGTCCTATATAAATTGAGACAGGCAATAAACAGACTCTACAGGAATCGATCCTTTCAGTGATTGATTCTTCCTGATTATAAGTCAAATTGGAATATACACAGCATCATACACATGCTCGGATAATTATAAGTCACACAGAGTCACTAATTCATCCAATGATACAGAGTTTCACACTAACCCTCTGAACTTAAATATTCTTCATGCAGAATGGCCAGATTTTCAATTCGATGGCCTTCTACCCTTACTATGCCTCCTTGCTACTTTCTTTCGCCGCCCGGCTACCTCTCTGCTGCCTTGTTGCTATTTCAGGTGCTCCTCCTTTTCCATCTCCTTTTCCATCAATGACAACATTTCCAACATTCCCATCACAAAACCGATGGTTACTACCAAGAACACCAATAAAAGAGGGAAGAAGGTAGAGAATCCTACCATGCAATGGGAATTACAACCTTGCGCAATATGTGACATAGTAGGCCACCCTACCCACATCTGCCTAGAGCTAGACGAGTTAAAACCACTCCTGAGCTCTGCAGCAAATATCGCAGCAACAAGTTCCCATAAAAAGGAACTGGCCACCAAAAGTCAAGGCAAGGAATTATGTACTAACCATGCATGCGCTACCTGTAGTAATTATGGGCACTATACCCATCATTTCCCAAAAATTCCATGATACAGGGATGCCTTACATGCCACCGAGCAATCGTATCAAGAGGATCCCACCATCCACTAACCTGAGATGAACTTTCGGGAATATTTTATACCTCGTGAGGAACGACAGTCACTTAAAAGACTCCTAGTCATTCCCCCTCCCCCAATCGAGCGATTTGTACTCTCTAACGAATGTGATCACTTCATTGTTGAGTGCCCAACCCTACAAATGTTTCAGCAATGGTATCTACTCCATGTAGTATACCGTAGTGACCTTTTAGCCACCCAGTATTCATGTCAAATATGCGGTGGCAATCACCCATTACACCACTATCACTTTGTCCCTAGATTCCGTGCGGCACTAGCTATTTTGTTCTCAGCCATAGTTTTCCTCTCTCGAGAAGATGGCTCTAACACTGAATCTGTGGATAGCTCGACGGCTCAAGAGGATGTGGCGAGTAGATCCATACTCTTCCTGTTAGCTGAAAAGTGGCTAGTCAGGAAGCCCTTAGTCACCTCCAACTGCCCTCCACAGAGAAGACCAACATGTGCATTATGTAACACATGCAATCACGTGGTCTCCACTTGCCCTGACTTAGAAGCACTACGCTGCTGGTACTCAGTAACGTCATCAAACGAACAAGACGAGAACCCCCATGTTAGGATGTTTTGCCTAGTGTGTCAAGGCAATCACCATGAGAAGCATTGTACCTATATCCCACAAGTACGCCCTCTAATTGACATGATACATCTATTAGAGACGAAACACCAAGATCTTATCAATCCAAAGACCAATAACCACGATGGAAAGCAGATTTCCCATAGGCAGTCTACTCCATACCCATTCCTAGATATTGGGAAAATTAGGAAGGCACGCGAGAGGTAACCACTTGACCCATTGTGTTTGTTTATCAAATACAAAACAATTAAGATATCCTTCCAAAAATTTATTCACTCTCTCAGTTTGACCATTGGATTTAGGATGATAAGATGAGCTATGAGCTAATTGAGTACCCAAACAAGAAAATAACTCCATCCAAAAATTTTTAAAATGGGATTCCATACTCACTATAACCTTTGGGTTTCCATGTAGCTTTTGAATTGTTTCCATAAATGTAGTAGCAACTGTACTTGCTTTAAATGGATGAAATAATGAACAAAAGTGTACATACTTGGTAAGTCTATCAACTACCACCATGATGACACACTTTCCTTCGGACTTAGGTAAACTTGTGATAAAATCCATTGAAATCTCCTCTCAACGTTGACTTGGAATGGATAAAGGTTGTAGAAGACCCAGGGTCTTAATTGTCTCAACTTTATTTTGCTGGCAAACCAAACATTCCGCCACAAACTTTTGAATATCAGATTTAAGGCCATCCAAAAAAAATTATTTCTTCACCCTGTGGTAAGGTTTTAAAAATCCTAAGTGTCCTCCTAAAGGAGAAGTGCGCAATTCCAAAAGAATCTTTTGTTTTAGTTGGGAATTTTTACAAAGATATAAGCGATCTTTGTACCATAAGGAATCAATTTTCCAAATAAATGTATCATATGTACTAGGATCTTGTTGCAACTTTTGAATGAGTGTCCAAACTTCTTCTTCCCTCTTCCATTCATCCCTGCTTCAAATAGTCCAATCAAGTTAAATAGAAATGGCAATGTAAAATAACGTCTCCACCCTCTATTCTTTCAATATGCATCTACCAACATTTAGCCTTTTTGTAGATTATTTCAAAGTCATAACCCAACATATTTGTGACCCATTTTTGCTGCTCTTCTGAAGAGAGTCTTTGTTCCAAAAAAAATTTAAGACTATCATGATTAGTTTTTACCTTGAAGTGTCCTCCCATTAGGTAAGTTCGCCATTTCTTTAGTACATGCAGTATTGCTAACATTTCCTTCTCATAAATAGGTTTCCGTAAATACTTTCCTTTGATTGGACAACTTTCAAAAGAAATGGGTCTTCCTTCCTACATTAAAACAACACCAATTCCATTTCCTGAGGCATCACATTCCACATTAAAGGTTTTTGTAGTCCGGCGGAAGGCCAAGACCCGTGCCATTTCCCGAGGCATCACATTCCACAATAAAGGTTTTTGTGAAGTCCGGCGTAATAAGACCGTGCTGGGGCACATTACCTCTTTAAGATGTTAAAAGGCCTTAGTTGCTTCAGGAGTCCATGAAAATGCATCTTTCTTTAATAATGTTGTTAGAGGTGTTGCTATTCTCCCATAATTCTTAACAAACTTGTGATAATACCCTATTAAACCAAGAAATCCTCGCAACTACTTTATAGTTGTGGGGGCTTTCCATTCCTTAATGGCTTTAATTTTGTTAGGGTCTACCTTAACACCCTCGTGAGATACAATATGACCCAGATATTCCACCTCTTGTACTCGAAAGAAACATTTGGATGATTTTTCATATAATTGTTTCTCCTCCAATAGTTTGAGCATCCTATCAACATGTTGAACATGATCCTTCCAAGACCTGTTGTAGATTAGTATATCATCAAAAAATACTAGCACAAATTTTCTAAGGAAGGGTTTGAAAATGCAACTCATCAACCCTTGAAATGTAGAAGGTGCATTGGTAAGGCCAAAAGGCATGACCAAAAATTCATAATGACCCTCATGAGTTCGAAATGATTTTTTCGGAATATCTTCAGTCTTCATTCTAATTTGATGATATCCTGAATGAAGATCCAACTTGGTAAAATAAATTGATCCATGTAATTCATCCAATAATTCATCAATCACAGGAATGGGAAATTTATATTTAATGTTGAGCTTATTGAGCTCCCTATAATCCGAACACATGTGCCATGATCCACCCTTCTTGTGCACCAATACTACTGGAGCAGAGAAGGAACTTTCACTAGGTTGAATTATACCAGCGTCTAACATTTCTGCAATCATATGTTCAATTTCGCTCTTTTTGACATAAGGATATCTATAGGCCCTGATGTTTGGAGGAACACTTCCTGGAATCAAATGAATAGCATGATCATGATCACGAATAGGTGGGATTCCTTTGGGAGTTTCAAACACCTTGGAATGATTGTCCAAGACTTTTTGGAGATCTGCAGAAATAGATGATTTTGATGTTGGAACTTCTAGTGAGCATAATTGTGCAATTATGCATCGTTTTTCTTTCTTCAGAAGCTTTGTCATGACATTAGAGCTTATTAACTTTCCTGGCTTCCCTGCGATACCCTGTAATTCGACTTCCTTTCCTTCTGAAAAAAAAAATTTCAAGAAAATTTCTTGAAAATTAAAAGCTATTGTCCCCAGAGATTGTAACCATTGTACTCCTAGTACAACATCAGCACCTCCCATAGGAATGGAAAGCATTGGACTATTTAATACATATTCCCCCATGGTTAGCTTGATATTATGGCATTTTCCAGAGAAATTTATAGTTCCTCCATTTGCAACCATCACTTGAAATTCTGGTGCTAGGTATAGGAAACAATTAAATTCCTTGGCTACCTTACAATGAATAAAATTATGGGTACTACCTGAATCAATCAACACTAGTACCTTTTTCTTCTTGATATTTCCTTCTATCTTGAGAGTTTGAGTGGTAATTCCTGCCAATGCATTACATGATATGGTCAAACTCATTTCTTTCTCTTCTAGGGTTGGTTCCTAGTGTATATCCTCTTCTTGTTCATTTTCTTCTTCCTCTTCACAATCTATGTAAAATAATTTCTTCTGAGCACACTTATGACCTTTAGTGTATTTGCTATCACAGCTGTAGCAAATCCCTTTTTCTCTTTTTTCTTCTAATTGTTGTGGTTTCAACCTTGTAGGTTGTGGAAATCTAGGAGTAGCAACACTTCCCTCTTTATAGAAGTGAGTGGTAGGCTTCCTTGTCACCATAATTTTACATTCAATTTTTCTTGCCAACCTGAATGCATTCTCCAATGAATCAGGTTCCAAAACACGAACTTCATGTTGGATGTTATCCTTTAAAGTACCTATGAAGAGATCAATCCTGTGTTCCTCTGGAATATCAGTTACCCTTATATTCAAGTTTTGGAAGTCCTCAATGTGCTCCCCCACTAAACCCTTTTGTTTGAGATTTATCAATTGGCTAAAGAAGGTGTTGCTCTTTGTATCCTCATAATGTGCTATCATTTCTTCCGTAAAAATCGACCAAGTGACAATTTTTTTACGGGAGCAAAGCCATTGATACCATACAAATGTATTTTGTTCTAAATGTAAAGTTGCAATGCGTACCTTTTGTGTGTTTTGCACATTATTGAGATCAAAATATTGCTCCATCTGTAGTATCCATGTTACGGGATCTTTGCCATCAAACTTCCTCATATCCATCTTTGGAATATGGTGGTTCTTCCATCCAACATTAGAGTTTATGAAATCATGATTAACATTTATTTTTTTCTCATCATGAGTTTCCTCTACTATCTTTTTTCCATTAGGAAACATTTCTTGTATCAAATTTTCCAAACCTTTGATGTCTACTTTTATGTTTTCCATTTTTTCATCGATCTTAGCTTCCATGCCATCCATCTTAGCTTCCATGCCCACTTCCATGCCTTCCATCTTAGCTTCCAAACCATTCATCTTAGCTTCCACGCCTTTCTTCAAACCATCCATCTTAGTTTCCACACCTTTCTTCAAAAGTTCCATTTCATTTTTTGTTGCTCTTTGCGATAGTGAAATTTGGTGCACTTGCTCTTGTAATTTTGATATCTCATGTTGTGTTTCTTTGTCTTCATGAGTCATAGTAGAGCCTTCTGAAGGCTTAATGGGTGTTGAATTATTTTTAGGGGACATTTTAGAACCCAATACTGATATCTATTCTTCAATATTCCCTTGGAATAAATTCCAACTAATTTTTTTCAAACGAGACTTATGTAATTCGAAAAAAATACACACCTTTTTCTTGCTTTTGAGGAGCGCGATATTGAAACTGAATTATATTTATGATTTTAGATCTTCAATATCTGAAATTTTGTACTAAGCTTTGATTCCTCTTTCGAATGTCACAAGGTTGACCTGATTTGGATTCTTGAAGACAAAGTTGTGCCCAATCTCCTACAATGACCTAATTATGGACTGGTTCGGTAGAACGGACCTGTATGACTTACCATGTATCACTACTTCCTCCTTCAACTCTGAAATTGATAGATATGAAACTAAATTATGTGTGCTTGCGTCCAATTTTTACAGAATTCCAATCTGATTCTCAGAGAGAGAGTTATGAATATTTTCCCATGATCACCTCTTTGAGATGAAATTCGGGAGCCTGAAAAAGTCCTAATTTCCACAGACCATATCTCCGCAAATTTTGCGAACCAAGATCTGAAATTTTTTTATGCTGTTCCTTAGGAGGTCAACTTCGCATTCTAAAAATTTCAGATTCTGAGCCTTCGTAGAAAAAACATTATAGAGAAAATTATGCGATGACCTGTTTAAGTTAAATTGAGGAGCCTGCAAAAAGACCTAACTTCCATAGATCATATCTCCGAAAATATTGTGAACCAATCTCTGAAATTTTGTGGCAATGTTCCTCAAGATTTCAGCTTCTGAACCTTCGTAGAAAAAAATTTATAGCGAAAATGCCACGATGACCTGTTTGGAGTAGGGAAACCCTAGAATCCAAAGCTCTGATACCAAATGTTGTGAAACCAGCTCCAAAAATAGAATAAAAGAGATATCAATGCCTTAGAAATAAGCCACTTCGAGGGGGAAACCTCAAATACATTACATGAATGAACAATTCTTGGATGATACAAATGACAAAACCTCCTTTCTATATATTCCATGGGGCCACAATGTAATCCTAGTGGGGTCACAATGTAATCCTAGCCTACCTAACAATAACAATGTAAGGGCACAATAATAACAATATTGGGGTTAGAGGGGGCTACAATAATAACAAGAAGGGGGCTACACTAATAACAATAAGGGGCTAAACTGGTAATATAGGAACCTAACAGTTACACCCACCTCATTACCACTTGTTAATACATATTTACCCCTGTTACAGAATCAAAATGTTGTACATCAACCTTATCAAGTGGGTCCTTCAACTCAATATCATTAAATGTTGGGTCCACAGACTCAAAATCCTTTGGTTAATTAACAACCTGTATCTGGAATCATTTATTCACAAGTTGGTCTACCATTTTATGGGATGTCACAATTGCAACCTGGTTATACATATCAACCAAATCCTAGTTATCCTAATTTGGGTTATAACATTGGTGGACAGACCCCTTGGCAACCTCAGGCACAAATGCCTCAAACTTCATTTCAACAAGTATCATATCCAGGTTTTGGTCAACAGAATCCTCAAGAATTTGTTATGCAAAACAACCCCTATCTGGGTTACCAGCAGCAGATCCCTTATGCTGGTGCTCAAAGGCCTATTGCTCAAGAAATTCCATCTTACCCTGGCTATGCTCAACCTGACCTTAATAGAGAGTTGCCTTTTGTTGCAACTTTAGAATTACCAGATTTAAATCGATTAACCAATGATCCTATCAACTATGCTCCTTGGTGGCCGATGATACCTCATAAATTACCCTCGGATATTCCTAAGTTCAATGGAAACCCTAGAGAAGATTCGTCGACTCATGTCATGACTTATCATTTATGGTGTTCATAAAACTCCCTAAATGATTATTTTGTTTGACTACGTCTTTTCCAGCGTACGCTCACAGGTCTCGCTACCAAATGGTATATTGAGTTACCTAGAGCTTCTTTTGACAATTTCACTGCCCTAGCTATTGTCTTTTTGACCCATTTCCAGTTACCTATCAGATATGAAACTAGAACGGAACTCTTGACAAATTTCAAACAGACTAATGCTATTCACATCTCTGATCATATTCATGAGTGGTGTCGTCGTCGACGAATGGTTAAGACATGGATCAGCTACTTGCTGAATGGTTCATTAAGTCCATGTTACCATATATAACTGATGATGTGGCTAAGGGTGGCATCATCACAGAAGAGAAATTTATCACTCATGCCCAATATTTAGACTTGATTTACACTCAGTCTGGAATGCTCTATGAAAAAATTCCTAATGCACCGAGATCTAATTTCAATGTTCCTCCTCAATTAAAGGACTCTCATGCCGGAGATGGCTTGATAGGCACTGCAAACACACACCAGACTACTTCATTTGACCCTGCTCCTACTTCTGAAATTAATGCCATGTCATTTGACAAAGGAAAAGGTGACAAGCAACCAAGAAGTAAGAAAAAGGGGAAATCAAAGAAAAAGAAAACTTCTAACCTGTAGGAAAGGTCGTCTGATCAACCATCTGGACCTCGGAAACCTCATTATCCATGCATAATCTGTAATGAGGAACACTTTGTTAGGGATTTTCCTCACCACGCTGAAGTCTCAAAAATCATCGAGACTTCCCATGCATCAGTTGTGTTGACAGACCCATTTCCAAATCCGGACACAAATTTGGTTGCTACGGATCTTGATCCTAGTTCCCAAGTGTTAATGTTATCCGTCACAAAACCTTCAATAGATATTTTGGTGTCAATGCGTAATAAAGATTATGGTAGTCAGGCCACTGATCAACCTACTAGCTCGACTATGAATCTGTCTACAGAATCAGTACCGCCTACTGTTATTCCTGAATTGACAATTAAGCCACTAAAGGGAGTAATTCATAAATCGACATATAATCCTTGAGCAAGAGCTGCACAAAATTATAATATAGTTGAAGGTTTGGCTCAGTCCCCTTCAACTATGTCTACTCTTGAGGTATTACAAAATTTTCCCTCCCAGAAACATGCTTTACTGTCAGCCATTGGTGGAATTGATCCGACTGATTCTAATCTTATCGTCTTTAATCATACGGGCTATGTGCCACAATTACTAGCAGAATTAGCATTCTCCATACAATTAAATGTTCTCAATCACCTTCTTCATCACCTTGTTCATCACACTATTATTGATGAGGGAGCATCTACATGTATTATGTCTTTAAATTGCTGGAAGTCACTTGGCTCGCCACGCTTATCACAATCATCAACGACGTTGAAGGCTTTTGATGGAAGAAATATAAACCTTATGGTATTATTAATAACCTACATGTTGAAATAGGGGGGAAAACAGTGAATGTTGATGTCGAGGTCATTGACGAACCCCTTGACTATAATATTTTACTTGGAAGGCCATGGGTATATGCGATGACTGCAATTGTTTCTACATACTTTAGAATGATTTCCTTTCCACATAAAGGTACAATCACAGTCATTAATCAACTACCCTTCTTTGCCTCCACTTTGCAGGTAACTAGAAGCGTTCCTTTTGTTCACATACCCCAACTAGAAATTCAAAACATTGGTGTAGGATTCTGAAAGGATTCCACTCTCATGGGAACCTTTGCATTACCACCGCCAGCGCCATCAGCAGAAATTATAATTATAGAGACCTGCTACATGATCTCTTCCACTCTATATAGCTTAAGGGAGAGTACGGGTGATTCTGATATTTCTACATTGGATGAATTTTTACCGCCCAGCCCTATTGAGTTGGCATAGCAATCAATCTATCTGGCTTGGGCGGCAAATCCAAAATCAGCATCGCCAAGTGTTTGGGTTGATCGTTCTTTAGATTTTGGTACTCCATCTGATCTATTTTCCTCAATGTTTTTGACAGATGAAAATATTTTGGAAGCTATGATGTCAGAAGGAGAGCCATGGGAAGATTTTCATCATCGTTCCCATCTTCCTAATTATGAAGAAAACTATCTTAGTGAACTATATCACCCATCAATCAAAAATTTCTTTTCGAATTCTTTACCAATTAATGCAATCGATTCCGAGCAAAATTTGTCAAATATTGAAGAAACCATTTCTATCGATATTTCGACCAAACCTAGCATTGTAGAAAATATTCATGTTGGTGTATCTTGTTCTCCATCAAAACTTGAATTATATCGCTCTCTATTTCGTGAATTTCGTGATGTATTTTCTTGGTCTTACAAGGAAATGCCAGGCATAGATACTAGTATAGTTGAACACATTAATAATATGTATCCTGATGTCAAATCGGTGCGCCAACAGCTTCGTCCTGTACATCCAAAGAAAGCCACTACCATCAAAGCAGTAGTTGAAAAAATTCTGTGTGTTGGTTTCATTTACCCTGTTCTGCTAACTGAGTGGGTTTCCAATATCGTTCATGTCATGAAAAAACGAGGAACCATTAGAGTGTGTGTTGATTATCAGGATGTTAATCATGCTTGTCCAAAAGACAACTATCCTACCCCCTTTATTGACCAGATTATTGATGATTGTGCTGGATGAAAAATCTTTTTGTTCATGGATGTATTTTCTGGCTACAATCAAATCAATATCCGCCCAGATGATCAATATAAGACATCATTCATTTGTCCCTGGGGCACATTCTCTTATAGGAAACTTCCGTTTGGTTTAAAGAATGATGAGGAAAATTTTCAGAGAGCAATGGACTATGCTTTCAATGACATCAAGCACATTGTTCAACCATATCTAGATGATTTACCAACGCATTCACAAAATCAGACTGATCACCTGATGCATTTGAGAGCCATTTTCTTACGCTACCAACACTATAAAATATGCCTCAATCCACATAAATGTGTGTTTTGTGTTGGTTCTAGTCGATTGCTTGGATTCATAGTCTCAAAAGAAGGAATTTGAATAGAACCATTGAAGGTTCAGGCCATTCTTGATTTGCCTGTACCATCAAATTTACTTCATATACAAAAACTTCAAGGAAAGGCAAACTTCCTGAGAAGGTTCATTCCAAACTATGCCGAAATGGCTAAAGGATTTACTCGAATATTGAAAAAGGGGGTTCCCTTCCATTGGGACCAAGTTGCGCAAGCTTCTTTTGATGTTTTCAAGGATAATCTTGTTCGAGCGTCATTAATGTATCCTCCTAATTATCAAAATGATTATTTCCTATATATCGTCGTGGCTGAAATGACCATTGCTATGGTATTGGTCCAAGTAGAAGATGGAATTGAACATTTGATCTATTATTTGAGTCGTAATCTCAATGATACAGAATTTAAGTACTCATACGTAGAAAATCTAGCCTTGGCAGCTGTTTAAGTTGTTCAAAGATTTCGCCATTATATCCTGCTCTGAAAAACAACTATCGTTTCGGATTGCAACCCCATGACTTATATCTTATCACGTCAATTGCTGGGGGGGGAATATTCAAAATGGATTGTCATTTTGAAGGAATTTGAGCTGGAATTCATCAAATCCAAGTCAAAGAAGTCTTTAGTTTTAGTTGAGCTTCTTTGTGACATTCCCTCTGATAATACTGCAACTACATCGGAACCATCAATTCCAGACGAGTCTCTGTTTCTGATCGGATCTTCTGATCCTTGGTATGGGGATTTCATAATTTATCTCCAAACCCAAACTTTTTGACCTCATACCTCTTGCTCTAAACAACGATGTATTCGATACCAAGCCAAAGATTATCTGATCGTCAGTGATACACTTTTTCATTGTGGTGTCGATAGAATTTTAAGGAGGTGCCTCACTCAAGAGGAGGTCGAAAAAGTGTTAAATGATTGTCATGCTGGGGCTTGTGGTGGAAATTTATCTAGAAATGCTACCACACAGAAGATACTCCACGCTGGTTAGTTTTGGCCTACTATTTTTCGAGATTGCATCCTCGCGGTCAGAAGTTGTCATGCATGCCAGATTTTTTATCGTAAGATCCAAAAACCGCCAGCGCCAATGCATCCTGCCGTCTCTGTGGGACCATTTACGAAATGGGGTATTGGATTCATGACCTGTAACCCTCATTCATCTGGGGGCATGGTTATATTATTGTCGTAGTCGACTATTTTACCAAATGGGCCGAAGCAATGCCTACATTCAACAACACAGGATAGACAGCTACATTGTTTTTCTTTAATCATGTTATTGCACGGTTTGGGGTCCCACAGGCTATAGTTACGGATCATGGGAAGCATTTTTGCAACCACGTGATGTTTGAATTGACTACCAAGTTAGGATCGTCACATGATAATTCTACTCCTTATTATCCACTATCAAATGGACAAGTTAAGGCTATTAACAAGATTCTTAAACGAATGTTTCAACGAATGATAGGAGTTCGTAAAATAAAATGGCATTTGATCTTGTACTCCACCTTGTGGGCGTATCGAACCTCGATGAGAAACGCAACCAGATTTACTCATTTTCAATTGGTATATGGTCTAGAAGTTATCTTACCAATCCAACACGAAATATCATTGTTAAAACTCACAATAGACTTTTTACCTAACACCTCAGAAGAAGAAGCACGTCTCCTTAACCTCATCCATCTTGATGAAACACGTCGTGAAGCCCAATTGGCAAACGAAGCACAAAAGAGATGTATAAAGGTGCAATACGACAAAAATGTCCAGCCTCGCATCTACTCAGAGGGCGACTTGGTCCTTCTTTACGATCAAGAAGCTGATGTAATAGGTACATGGAAATTTAAGCCATTATTGCATGGCCCCTATATTATCAAAAGAGTTCTTGCTAAGGGTGCCTATGAGTTAGTTGATTATGATGGAATTCCATTGGCACAGCCTAGAAATGGGTTGTATCTCAAAAATTACTATGCTTAATCATGAGCGTAGTAATTTTTTGTATTATATTGTATATATGTTGTTGATTTTCATTCACTATATTAATTTGTTTTTAGAGTTTTCTTGATGTTATTAATCCGCTTTACATTTCATCGCAGATGTCTGAATGTTCAGAACCATTTGTTGGATATGCTGATGGTGCTAGTCGTAGTACGTAGAATCTATCTTCTGCAGCGTGGGCCATTTTCGCTCCGAACGACGAGTTAGTGAGTTTTCAAGGGATTTGTATTGGTATATCGACAAACAATATCATTGAGTATAGCATGTTGATCGAACTTCTCTCTGATGCGATTTCATTTCGCATTAACCGCATAATCATAAGGTTAGACTCACAAGTTGTGGTATTACAACTTACTAGTGTTTATACTATTAGAAATCCAACACTTCTTATATTGTTCCTAAGAGTTCGAATTTTGGAAAGACATTTTGATTTTATTCAATATCAACACATTTCCATAAATTTGAACACATTGACTGATTCATTATCTAATCAAGTTTTAGACATACATTTGCAACATATGTAGAGAAAAAATTCACAACATTGAATATGATTGCACAATAAACATAGGAAAAACTCTAAAATCATATAGATAGATAGTTATAGACTTTTACAAAATTGTGCCCAAGACACATTAGTCATCTGACCTCAAAATGTATGCAAAATGTGACAAGTAAACTAGTGGTGCTCATGGTAACATGCTATAGATCTAGCAATCCTACGGAGTAACCACATCCAGTGGTTAGGAACCCCAATAGTGTGTCACTGAACTCACATGGGTAACTCTTCGATCCAGCAATCTAGAATTCCAAAGTTCAACCCCTCTATGTGTTGTTGAAGCTTAGCCAGAGTCTTAGCGATATCAAGGTCCTGAAGGACTGCTCTCCCAATAGCCCTCTCTGCTGGCACATTTGCTTCGCCCTCTAGTTCCTCTACTGGTTGAACACGACCAATATCTGCATTGCATCAAAATTTTAGTTTAGTCCTGGGAAAACATCAAAATACAAAAACATTGTATAAACCTTAGGAAAATCAAAAAACATGGTCAAAACGTTCTTACCCATTGCACCCCACTGAGCGCCTTCTGGTAATGCTAAATCTAGATCTCCTCGGAAATCAACGCATGCGTATGCATACTCATCGATGGCGATGATATGTCGCCGAAACCAGGCAAAGAATGCAGTAGAGAACACAACAGTCGATTGGCCTGCATGCAGACCCATAAGTTCTACCCATCTCTACATACGAGGATCTTTAGGACTAGCTATATCCAGTGTTACATGTTGTGGTTGCATCAGTGGAATCTGTTCTAAAGCGAAGGATATGAGGATTGAACCATAACTAAAATTCTTCTTCCTTCCTCCCTTTGCTTTGTTTAGTTTTTCCTTTATCTAAGAAAGAAAAACTTCATACCAGTTGAATACTGTTGGCTCTAAGCATTCTAGCGCGTACTGCATATACAATCTATTCGCTACATGTAGTGTAACAGTCCCAGCAAGTTTAGCGATCGTGAAAAGGATAGTTCTCAAAGGCAAATATCTGACGTCCCGGATGTTTATTTTTCCATCTTTGCTAGGTTCTGCCCCTGGATAGCAATACTGCATAATGTAATCCCTCACTGTCTCTCCTCCAACGGTAGACCCTGAGAGTGGAATGGGAAAACCTCTCCTCGACAAACTTGTGAGAAAATACATATCCTTGACTGTTATGGGAACCACTTGGTTCTTAATATGAAATGCCTCTATCATCAGATCCCATGCTCGAACTAAGAACTCCAAGAGTTCTATTTTTTGCCTCATTCCCTACAATTTGAAGTACTTAAGCAGTCCACAATCTCTTAGGGCTCTTGCAGTACCCATATCATTTAAGGAAATCATATCTTGTTCTTCATGTTCTCTTTCCCTCCATGTAATCATCATTGTAATCTGACGGAAACCTGAAATACAACCATAAGATCCAATTGATTCCATTCATTGAAAAAACCTAGGCAAATTTTGGGCATAACATGAAAATTGAAAACTTGAACTGTGCCCAACACACTCCCTAACAAGAGATAGTGCATTGCACATGCAAGTACCCTTCACTGTACCTGCTATGCAATGCGGGTTTCGACATTCAGGGATGTGTTGCCCTAAATTTGGGCAGAATTTACCCCAGGGGCCTTAAAACCCTAAAAATTTGCAGAAATTGGAGATGAAATTAATACCAAAGGAAAGAGGAGGTTCATGGTACTAGCCTGGATCAAACGGCGACGAAATCCTTCCACATAAACAATCGCAATCAATGACTGAAGTTCGGGGGAAAAATCAAGTTCAGAGCTCCAAAATGCAAATGGTAACTATGGAATGGTAGAATAGTGAAACTAATTTTAAATAGTCATTTAATTATTTGCAAGTTAAATTTATTGCTATGAATATAGTTTTATTATGTTTTTTTTATCATGAAACAGGTATTTTTAATCCATTTGATGTTGTTCTGAATAGGAAATACAACTGATGAACAGATTAGTCATGCATATTTATTCAAGAATGACTTGACCACAAAGCATACTTTTCCTCCTTATTTTTCGAGCTTTTTAAAAAACAAAAAAGGATTTTAAGCACACTTTTATCTCTTTTTCAAGCTTCGATAACAGCGAAAAAGGAACCCCTGGAGTATTCTTTCAGCTCTTTTCAAATTCCAATAATGTGAAAAGATTACCGAGCACTTGTATTTTCGAGCTCATAAAAGTAAATGAATTGATATATGTAAGGTCCCACCTTACCCACCATCAGTAAGATAGAGAAGTAGATGTCACATAATCACTAATACTCATTTGCACAAAATCCTAAAGAATTAGTCACTGTAAAATTGTTTATAACAGCAAGCCTTTTTTTTTTTTTTTTTAAGCTTTAGATAATGCAAGAAACAACTATCTTATTCACACTTCAGCAAATTATTAAATTCATTTCCACATTCATACCAAAAGCTTGCAAACATAGTAAGCTACACCCATTAAATAGTTTATTTATAATTTATAGTAACATAAAAACAACAGTAACTAATAATTTTACACTAACAATTTATATGCACAAAAGCTACAGCCATTCAAGACTTTTGACAAACACTTTGTAGACATGCATTCTACACTCATTGAACCCTTATGACAAACACTTTCCATGCATGATATTTAAAAGTCATTGAGGCATTTTTCAAACACTTATCAACAATGAATTTAAGATTATTCTTCAACATATTTATCACATAAAATTCAGAATTGAAACTTTAAATCTTTCCATCTTAAAACAGGGACTAAATACTCAACAACAGGCGCACATAACTCAGAGCAGCAATCTGCAAATTCGCCCAGATTTCTGATCTAGGTTCTGAAAAGTATTTTTTTGGACTGAAATCAGGGGTTACATGTCCATTAGGCACGGATACCCCCTGATGTTGGCCTGAATCAAATTAAAAACGCCCAGGAATGCGATTCTTGAAAACAACAAAATATTATAGCCTTAATGTTTCATTTATGAAATTTGTCAAACATATGGAATGAAAACTTACAACTACAGCTCTACATGAGGAAAAACAACCCGTAGTTCTGCTACTAAGATATTCTCATTGAAATCACATCACACATTTCTAAATCCACCATATGAGTTCTTGAAACATTTTACCACCCACAAGCTAATTCATTTGACATGATTGACAAGCTTTTTGCACCAATTGCTACAATTTAACAAACATATGGCAGCCCTAAATGCTACAGCCATTAAGGCTTTTTGTCAAAATTCTGATAGTACTATTACAACAACTTGAATTAAAAAAACATTGAATTATTGATAAGAATATGAAACATAAGCCATAACTGAAATTTATCTCCAACTTACCTCAAGCATTTTATCTTCCAAACCATATTTTAGCTGCCATTATTTTTGCATTTTCCTTTAAGGGTTGATTCTGTAATTCCTCCAAGCATATTTTGGGTACATGTCCATTTTCTTACTTCTGCAAGTTAGCACTTATTCGTGCATAAATAAATTTATAACATTACTCATTCACAGATTTTGTCAAACACTTTGCAAACTATCCTAAAACCATTTATAAAACATGCATCTATTAATTATTTGAAACATAACCATAAATCATGAAATGCTTACCCAAGTCCTTTGGAATTTATTTATTGAAATTACCTTCAACAATATTTGGCTTTCCTTTCTCAAATGCTACAATACCAAGATTAGTACCATAAACTATACCAATAATAACTCCAATATTGAGATCCAAACGTCCATACATATAGATTGATCTAGTCTTCATTTTTAACTAATCAATAATATTCTAGATAACATAAGCCTAAACCAAAATTAAATGCTTACAACAATTTAAATGTCTACTTTTTATTTCATGCTAAAGCTATACTATAATTTTAGGACAATGGAAATTATACCTGAAGAGATATTCAGCTCCAATCGTTGAGGATATGATCTACCTTCGATCCCTTAACCAACTCATTTGAACCATCCGGTTTTCCACCCAACCATATCCAGGGAGAACTCCCCCCCTGGAACCCCCGAGCTGTAAAAGCTCACAAACAGTACCAAAATACAACAGTAGAGAGAGAGATGCAAGGAAAACTAAGGAAGATAGCTTTCACTTCCCCTAAATACCACTCATGTTCAACCTCAATAGATACTTGGTAGATTAATAAGAAATTCAGATTTGTTTTGGAAGTAATTGGATACTCTCCATATCTCTCCCTCTCACAATATTCCTCAAGTCTCTTCCACTCTTGGCATTACCCCTCCTCCCCCCTCACAAATGAGAATACATGAGACTCATATATAGGAGGAGCAACAAATTCATGTCATAGAGGAGGATTAATATGCATGCATTGTATTCCTTTTAGAGGAGTGTAACTTATGCCATTAAGGAGAGGTATGCATGCCTTAATTAAGGAGAGTGTAACATATGCATTAAAGTGAGTGTAAGAGGAATATTTTATGACACATATTTAATGAGTGTAGGAATATTTTATGACATATATTTAATGAGTGTAGGAATATTTTATGACATATATTTAATGAGTGTAAGAGGAATATGCCATTCCTTGATGAGTGCATAAAAGAGAGTGTAATGTAATATTTAAAATAGAGAGAGTTACATAGAGCCATGAGAGTCATGAAGGAGAGTGAAGTGATTGAGGATATATAATTTCCTTTTAATAATAATATCATAGTCTCATAAAAGATAATAATAATATTAATAATATTAATAATATTGAGGATTAAGTCGAGATTGAACTATTATAATTGATTAATCATAATTTAAGTGATTTTCCTTCAAGTATACTTGTTTACCCATTGATTGGAGGTGATTTACTATTTTTGGAAAGTCATACTTGAAATGGTAGACATGACTTTCTATTTTTAGAAAGTCACTCCAAAATTGCTAGGAATTAGATTATTAAGGAAATTCATCTACAAGTTGCCCATGAGTGGTATTTTTCTTCCGGATAATAGGGATTCCGCACCCCTATTGTATGCATCTTTGTGCCTTAGTAGATTGAGGACTCCGCGCCCTGATCTACTCTAAAGATCCAAGATTCCACACCTTGATCTTTTTTTTAAATATTCAGGACTCCGCGCCCCAAACATTTCATTATAGATTCAAGACTCCGCGTCTTTATATTTCATGGATTTAGGACTCCGCGTCCTAATCCTTTTATCATATATCCAAGACTCCACGTCTTTATATTTCATGGATTTAGGACTCTACGCCCTAATTTCCATGGCTTCTCATCTATTCTGCTTTGAAACTCCGCGTTTCACCTTAAGGTACTAATTGTGAGCTTATACCCATCTGATGGTTCGTTGGTAAGGTCTTCTTCCAAGACCTGCACACATCACAATCTCGATGATCAAATCAATCAAATGAATTTCATAATTAACTTATTCAAATTTTACCAAATATTGTGCATGACTTCCACAGTCATTTTGGTTTTGGAGAAATGACTTCCACGGTCATTTATAACTTGAGCATCCCTGTTGGTAATGACCAAGTCCCCTGCCACATCATGCTTAGTACGAGATTATGCACATATAATCATACAAATCATGTATCATCCATAAATCATAATTAACCATATGTTCCACATAACCATGATCGTCCATGGATCCGTGTCTCAATTCTAAATCACCATTCACGTCATTACACCTATGTCCAAAATATGATACCAAAAGAGAAAACATCACCAATATTCTCTTAACCAAAATCAATCCTTGTGCACGCAACCATAGATATTATCATAAGCACACAACAACCAAGTGACCCAAACCAGGTCATAGCATATAAGCATGTACATAAGTCTTTCATACATAATATTATATCAAAATCACCATCTCTAAGTGTCATCAAAGCTATCTCACTAATAAGGGACACTACAATATCTACTCAATATAAGTTTAACCCTTTTCTGGACTGAGATAGATTATTTACGAAAAAGGAATACCTTGGTTAAACATGACCAAAGAGGTTCTCTCAGATATTATTTTTGCACTTTTTCGGGTCTGAGTGACAAATTTACGAAAAAGTACTTATGGAGTTTTCTTTCGTCCTCTTTTCAAACTCTCTAAATATGAAAAGGACTGGGATATCACTATCGTTAAGCTTGTTAAAACATAAAATAGTGACGGGCCTGTCGATCATGGCAAGAATTGAGTTTCATTCATCGCTAGACTCGTTAAATTATTAAATAGTGATACTTTATTCACCCGAAGGGTTGAATTATAGATCAAGAAAATGTTATCCTCCTCAAGCTTGTTAAAAAATAAAGAGGTACTGGTTGACAAATAACCGGGAAAAATGTGGGAAAAATGAGCAAGAATTATTTATGGTAGCAAGTCGCTCTTGAACATGACACTTCCTTCACTCCATGTCTGTGACTGTTTGGGTTGGGTAATCTTCTTGACGGTTCATTCATACCTATGGTTCATCATACCTTCACTTCGATTTTGGGTCAATGCTGCCAACTCATCATAGTGTCACCGATATGTTCAAGAGAAGTCATCCAGTGAAAACTTCATCCTTCTACAATACTCATAAACCTTCATTCTCATGACCGTCATCCTTGAAAATTGCTATATCAAGTCATACCTTTGTCTCCGAAATCAGTAACTCCCGTTTCGCAATAAGGTGGCTTCCTGTCGACGACAAACCAATATCCAGGAAGTTCACTTAGAAACATCAGATTCCAGTACCATGAGGCTTGTTACAGCATCAACAAGATCCTCGCTTATGGACCTTTGACCAAAAGATTTTGTTTGTCGTTCGACATAAAATAATCTATTCACGCCTTACGAAATGTATTGCAGTACCTTGGGGGCCATTGAAAATAATGGTGGTTCTCTCGCATTTTTTAACAGCTCACATCATTGGCTGGTAATCAAACGATGTCTTTCCATGTTCGACTACAAATCATATATTTGCATGGCTAGAATTTTATTTGAATGATCGAGTGAACGAGATAAGAAGACCCCGGATCTAGTTTCATCCATCCGAGCTGCGATTTTAGGATTGTTGTACACATCATCTGTACGGTGACCTTATACAGATTGTCATCCAAACATGGGCCTATATCTATAGGCATGTCTGCATTTGGGAAACATTCTAATGAAGACGACTTTTTGAATTATGTACATGTTATTAGATTGTTTATGTGTCGAACATGGGAATGCCTGCCCTCAGCAATTATGATCAAAGAGGATATATCATGATGTAATGTATTGTAAGATTGATGCAGGTGACAACTCCATTTCATCTCCAGCTCATCACAGTGTAAAGCATCTCAATCAAAAGTTATTATTATTATTTTGACTTCATGCTTTAGGGGGAAATTTGTTATAGGTCAATTTGGGCACCGTTCCCAATGACCTGGTTAACTGGACATCATCTCCAGGACCAATGATTAAGGGTCTATCATTCCCTATCATTTCAAGTTGCTACATGCCCTAAGACAAGAACAAGACAAATCAAGCATGACTTTCATCAAGCAAAGGTTTCCAAAGTTTGAAGTTTATTATATAGCATATGAGAGCTCACCAACGCTACCTCTAAAGGGGCTAAGTGTGTTGCATATTCAGGTAGCCCCATGCAAGGCTGCTCTGATAAGCACTTCCCAACATTCACAGGTGTGTTGGTCACATTGGGAGCGAAATTCTCATTGTTTTGAAATCTCCACTTGGCCAGTTCCTTCTAGAAGCGTTCACATGTGTCAAGCTTCGAATCCAAGTGTCCGTTTGACATCTACAAGATTGGGAACATGTCTTGCCTATTATTGGAAAGTCATTGATTGTAAAACAACCTTCAGCTCCTCTATAAATTGAGCACAGATCTGAATGCTTGGTAGGGAAGAATTTGAGTAGAGGAATGCTGGTGAATTTTCAATTGAGAGTTAGATTTGTGTAACAGTTTCTAGAGAGATTTATACTATGATGAGGCTAAGGAATGTTGCTGGAAGGGTCACTTCAAATTAGTCACTAGGTTGTAACCTCTCCTTCTATCATCAATAAAGAGTACAGCTTATTTTTCCCTATACGCATCTGTATTGGCTTTGATTTTCCATATAGCAAGATCTTGGTTGATGTATTTGGTTTATGCTTTACTGATTTAGCAAACTAACTTGAATAGACATCTGTATTATTGCTATCTTATGTTGTTTAGTGTTCATTCTTGCAAGAATAATTCCGCACAAACTGCTTGAATTTGAAGTTGCAATGGAAGCGATAGAAGGAGCCATTTAGAAGCACTTGGATCCCAAGTAAGCCTCTAATCCATGATGTGTGTCTATTCTTAGTTAGGAGAAATATTTGTATAGTATTTAATCTGTTGTTCTAGACTAGCACCTGTCTAGGGAAGCAAGTTTTATCTGTAATTCACAATTCTATCCAACAGTTATGGCACAATGACTTCGAGCTCAGTATCCCACCATTTCTTGGTTTGCACCCAGGGTTCAATGTGGTTTTCCTTAGGCCCTACTTTCAACCATTGTTGGACACATTCGACATTGCAGAACAACTCACACCAACAAAGTTAAACTCATATTTCATGGGACATGCCACAACTAATCATATCATGGAAACATAGATCAAGAAAACCCTAGAGTAGTGGATCTAGCTATATCAAGTTTTCCAAGCAGACCAACTACTTCACCAGGGCAAGTGTTCACCAGGGACCAGATTCAACAAAAACTTCCTCACCTCATGGAGGCTCTACAAGCAATGGAGACCATTGCTTCCTAAGGGGGGAGGAATGATCCAGGTGGATATTAATGGCCACCCACCTATTCCACATAGACCGCCAGTCAGTTTCATCAATTTCCTTATTTATAGCAGCATTTACTATTTTTAACATTTTTTTGGGTCCTAAACTTACGAAGCAATTTTGACCCCCTAAACGGTGTTTTTTTGAGGTCCGAAACTCGCTTGTAGTTGTAGAAATGGTTTTTCAAATAAACTTATAATACTCAGAGAGATATTTCCAACGATATATCAGATGTGACAAACGGAGATAATATGACTAAGTTATGACCCCAAGAAGTTGGTTACCCAACTAACCCCAACGAGACCCACAAACTCTTGGTGTTCCATCTCATGGGGTTAGGGTTTTGGTTGTTTATGGTTATCCCATGTTGTTCAACAATAAAAATTCCCTTGAGATTCATTGTAACATAGTTCAGAGGCATGTAGCTACCACATATCTTCTCATAGATAAGATACCATCGCCCGAGCTAGTTTATTTCCATTGTCTGTAAGCTTATTTCAGTATTTGATATGAATGAAATGAAGTTTTAGTCTGTTTCATCTCTGCTTTTTTTTTTCCTATCTGTATTTTGTTTTCTTCCATGCATTTGGTGTATTTGGATGACATTTTTTTCTTCAGCTAGAGTTGGGAAGATCGTCTCCACCACATTCTACAAGTCCTCCTAACACTGTGGCAACACAAGTTGGGTGCCAATTTGGAGAAATACACTTTTCGCATGACCCAAGTTCAATATCTGGGATACGTTATTGATGAGCAGGGGGTGCATGTGGACCTAGCCAAGATCTAGGTCATTTGGGATTGACCAGCCCAAACCACTCTAACAGAGCTCCGCAGCTTTCTGGGTCTTGCCAATTTCTACCACAGGTTCATGTTAGGGTTATCTCATATCACTTGGCTTTTCAATCAAGTCACCAAGGGAGGAGCGAAAGAAAAATTATTTTGGGATGAATCTCAACAGAAGGCGTTCGCAGAGTTGAAGCATTTCCTCTACTATGCACCAGTGCTCACATTACCAGACTTGCAGCAACCATTTGAGATCGAGACAGATGCCTCAAACGATGTTATTGGCATAGTACTTACTCAGCAGGGACATACAGTGGCATATCACAGTGAGACACTTTCAGATACAGTCTGAAAGTATCCCACCTATGACAAATAAATGCATTCCATTGTGCAGGCCTGCCGACAATTGAAGCATTACATTTTCGGGAAGGATGCGGTCATCCACATAGTTAAGTGACCCCTGCAATTCATACAGACTCAAGGGAAGTTACAGAACGATCTCCATCAGAAATAGTCCACATACCTACAATAGTTCCATTTGAAAATCAATTACAAGAAGGGAATCACTAATAATGTTGCATATTGCCTCAGCCAACCGCCGATTGTGGCACTAACCACTGTGCTCAACTCTTGTGGGGACAAGACTTAGGGTTGGCCGCATCTCTACAAAAGTGATCCAGAATTCAGAAACGCATACTAGATGCTCCTAGAGGGTAAGAAAATCCTAAATTTTCACCTCCAAGATGCAATTTTATCCCACCTAGGACATCTATGTGTTCCTTCAAGCGAGCATGCCAAGATGATTTGGGAAGTGCACTACAATTGATTCTCTGGACACTTCGTGGTTGAGAAAAAAATGGCAATACTACAAAAGTATTTCTATTGCACAAACCTTCAACATGATGTCGGGAAGTACATCAGATATTTCACCGCCTACACCATTTCAAAATCGACCATCAAGAAGCAAGGCCTATATACTCCGTTGCCTACCCATAGTCGACCTTGGGAATCCCTCTCCATGGATTACATGTCATGCCTTCCTTCTACCAAGCATGGAAACATCTGCATTTTTTTTGTCATCGATAGATTCTCTAAGATGGCCATTATGGCAGCTTGCAAGAAGAATATCACAGTAGAAACCACTGGTAAACTCTTCTTTGAATGAGTGTGGGTACACTTTTGGATCCCACAGTCCATTTTCTCATATCGGGACAGAAGTTTCCTTAGGTACATTTTGGTCAAGTCTCTGGTCAATGTTGTACACCAAGCTCACTAAGTCCACAACTTTCCACCCCCAAACGGATGGCCAAACAGAGGTCTTCAACAAGATGATCGTACACACTATGCGCATGTAAAACTCAAAGCATACACACACATGGGATGAAATCTTACCATATTTCTAGCACAGTTATAACCAGGCTCTCAACAGCTCAACTGGACACAACCCCTTTCAGGTCTTCTTAGGATTCCATCCACTATGTCCCATTGATGTGGCCATACCATTTCCAACTACTTAGGCAGATTCGACTCATGTCCAGTTTGAAGCCGATAAGGTGAACAACTTCATTGAGCACATTTAGCACATCCTCCAATAGGTCCATGACATATTTGACAGATTCAATGTTGAGTACAAGCAGCGGCATGATCAGCATTAGGTGTCACACAAGTTCCAGGCGAGCGACAAGTTTAGCTACATTTTCAAAAGGAGCGCCTCGTTGGGCCCTACCGCAAGCTTTGCCCAGTATGATATAAGCCATAAAACATCACCAAGGAGGTTAGGGATAGTTCCTTCGAGCTCAGTATCCCACCATTCCTTGGTATGCACCAAGAGTTCAATGTGGACCCCCTTCGGTCCTACTTCCCATCATTGTTGGACACATCCAACATTGTAGAAAAACTCACACCAATAGAGTTAAACCCAGACTACATGGAACAGACCACAACCAATCAGATCATGGACACACAGATCAATAACACCTGCCAGCAGAGGATCCAGCTATATAGAGTTTTCAAATCAGTTCAACTCCTTCACTAGGGCAAGTGGTTCACTAGGGACCAGATTCAACAGAAATTTCCTCACCTCATGGAGGCTCTACACGCAATGGGGACCATTGCTTCCTAAGGGGGGAGGAATGATCCAGGTTGATATTGGTGGCCACTCACCTATTCCACCTAGAGCTCCAATCATTTTCATCAATTTCCTTGTTTATAGCATCATTAACTATTTTTAGTAGTTTTTTGAGTCCTAAACTTCTAGAGAAGTTTTGACCCCCTAAACAGTGTTTTTTGCTTTATGTCTGTAGCAGGCCTGTACCTGTATGCAAGGGACTATTTCAAAACCTATAGTACTTGTTGGGCCACTAAATTATCATTATTATTACCATTTATTGATACATATTTCATCCATTTCTATCATTTTTATCACATTATTTATCATATAATTCTATTTCATAATTATTTATGCTCTTGTGGATAAGTAATATTTATTATCCTTTATTTTTAATAAATTGATAATTATTATGCATTATTTTGTTAATGATGGTTTATTAATCTGTTATAATGTCACTCATGCTTTTAGCCTCTAAGATCTCTTCCAGATTGGAAATTCAATCTCCAACTCATAATCAAATATTCCAACTCAGAAATTCGCAAGGATAAATAGTGACAATTTTGCGTTGGCGATTTCGAACAAATGAAGATGAATATTGAAAATACGAGACACGTTTTTTGTACAAAACGGACCAATTCAAATTTTCATTGAGCGTTTTTCTAAAATTCGGTCTGGATTGAGAGAAACGGAAGGTTCTCTGAAGGTGATTTTCTCATAATTGATGTTGTAGTCGTTTTCCAAATTCTTCCAATTACAATACCAGATTTTACTTGTTCCAGCTTAATCATGATGGAGAGATATTTCAGATCTAATCTTGTTGATCAATTTGTTGTATACAATCTACAGTTGTAGTGGTAAATCATTTTGTAATCAAGTTAGTTGTAATTTCCCTTTGATCTCTGTCTATTTAAATGAAAACAAAGATCAAAGAGAGGAGAATGAACAATTGTTGGATTTCACACAAAGCTAAGAGCGTCATTTTGATGTAATTATTTCTCTAATATATTTTAATGAAGGAAGTTATCCATTGAGTTCTACATTTGTTACTTGTAATCTAATATGAATTATTCTTAAAGGCAGAACTGAGTCTTGGGCAGTTGGGCCCACTACCATTGGACGAGGTGATGCCTTGAACATTAAAATAGTTTAGTTGTGTGTTTGTTTCTTTGAATTTTAATTAATGTTCCTTCAAGTAAATTTCCTTTTTCATCAATTATTTGTTATTTGGTACATTTTTCAAATTTTTCGCTTCCTGCATTTCTAGATTTCATTTATTTTATTGTTTTAGATTAGCATTTGAATTCTCTTGGGCGCAATAGGTTAAATTTCCAATTTAGCAAGGTGTGGTTTAATTTCAGTATTGATTCAAGTCGTGTGATTAGCATAATTATTTTCTTGTCATTTACTTTCTGTTTTTGAGATTTCGTATTGTTTTTCAAGTATTACATTTTATTTATTTTTGAATGAGCTTGATAGTGTAGAACATAATCATGTAGAACTAGTGTTAGTTGTTGGTATTTGCTTGCATATATTTTGTCGATTGCCTTGAAACAAAAAGATGTTCCTCAGATTGATAATTAATGTATACGTGATTAGTTGTTTTTATTAAGAAATTAATTTCCCCAACAGTACTCAGAGATATCTTTCCGATGATATATTCTATGTTCCAAACAGAGATAATATGACCAAGTTACAACCCCGGGAAGTTGATTGCCCAACTAACCCCAATGGGGCCCACAAACTCTTGGTGTTCCATATCCTGGGGTTAGGGTTTTGGTTATTTATGGTTTTCTCATGTTGTTAAATAATAAAAAGGCTCTTGAGCCTCATTTTAGCACATTTCAGAGGCATGTAGCCACCACATATCTTCTCAGAGACAAGCTACCATCACACAGCCTAATTTCTTTACATTTTGTCTATAAGTTTATTTCAGTATTTGATATTAATGAAATGAAGTTTTATTTCTGTTGCATCTTCATGTCTATGTTTATATCTGTATTTTAATGTGTTTCCTGCATTTGGTGTACTTGGATGACATCTTGATCTTCAGCTAGAGTTTGGAAGAGCACCTCCACCACATTCGACAGGTCCTCCAAACACTGTGGCAACACAAGTTGTGTGCCAATTAAGAGAAATGCAATTTTGGTCACATTTGCAGAAGGAGTGCCTCGCTGGACCCCACTGCAAGCTTCGCCCGCTCTGATATGGGCCATACACAATCACCAAGGCGGTAGGGGAAAATTCCTTCGAGCTCATTATCCCACCATTCCTTGGTCTGCACCTAGTGTTCAATGTGGACAACCTTCGGCCCTACATTTCACCATTGTTGGACACATCCGACATTGCATAATAACTCACACCAATAGAATTAAACCCAAACTACATGGAATAGGACAAAATTGATCAAACCATGAACACATAGATCAAGAACACCTGCCAACATAGGATCCATCTATATCGAGTTGTCAAAGTAAACCAAATCCTTCACCAGGTTAAGTGGTTCACGAGGGACCAGATTCAACAGAAATTTCCTCACCTCGTGGAGGCTCTACATGCAATGGGGACCATTTATTCTTAAGGGAAGAGGAATTATCTAGGTTTATATTGGTGGCCACCCACCTATTCCACCTAGATTTCTAGTTAGTTTCATCATTTTCCTTATTTATAGCAGCATTTACTATTTTTAGCAGTTTTTCAGGTCCTAAACTTTTGGAGCGGTTTTGACCCCCTAAACGGCATTTGTTTTAGGTTTGTAGCAGGCCCATAGCCATAGGAAAGGTCCTATGGAAAAACCTATAGCACTCGGAGAGATATTTCTGAAGATATCTTGTATACGTCAAATGGAGATAATATGACCAAGTTACAACCCCGAGAAGTTGGTTGCCCAACCAACACCAACGGGGCCCATAAAATATTAGTGTTCCATCTCCTCGGGTTATGGTTTTGGATGTTTATGGTTTTCCCATGTTGTTCAATAATAAAAATTCCCTTGAACCTCATTTTAACACAGTTCAGAGGCATGTATCCACCACATCTCTTCTCAGAGCTAAGCTATCATCACCCGAGCTAGTTTATTTCCATTATGTCTGTAAGCTTATTTCAGTATTTGATATTAATGAAATGAAGTTTTATTTATACATCATCTCTACGTCTATTTTTATTTATGTATTTTGTTTCTTTTCCCACATTTGGTGTATTTGGATGACATCCTAATCTTCAGCCTGTATTTGGCAAGAGCACCTCCACCACATTCGACAGGTCCTCCAAAAACTGCGGCAACACAAGTTGTGTGCCAATTTGGAGAAATGAACTTTTGGCATGACCAAGGCTCAATATCTAGGATACATTATTGATGATATGGGGGTGCATCTGGACCCAGTCAAGATCTAGGTAATTTAGGATTGGCCAGCCCCAACCACTCTAACAGAGCTTTGTAACTTTCTCGGTCTTGCCAATTTTCTACTGTAGGGTCTTATTAGAGATTGTTGGGTGTGGAGCCTGATTATCTTGTTTATTTTATATCACAATGTTGGACCCCTATACCTTAATGGGACGGCAATGCCACCTGAATTCAAACACTACTTAGGGGTCTAGGGGGGGTGGCTGCAACTTTATGCAGCCCCCCCCTAGCGGGGGTTTCGGGGGCAACGCCCCCGAAGCTAAAAACAGATGTAAAATTGCCTTGTAAAAGTATAGTAATTTCTAGTCAATCTGGGCCGTTCATTAGGCGGATGATTTGACAATAAAATTTATGTTTAGTTTAGGGTTTTTTGCCCTAGAAGGCAATCCCTCGCTTGTATGAGGGTATTGTATTGCGGCTATGTATTGGATGTGTATTCTTAGAGTGAGAAACAGATAGAGAGACTGTGAGAGAGAATAGAGGATATCACAGTGGATCTACTCTAGTTTGTGTCTCTTCATTTTGCTAGATAATAGAAAAGAAGGACTGGTTGTTTAGGGTGGACGTAGCCCAAACTGGGTGAACCACATATATCTGTGTCTCTCTAGTTTTATGTGTTTTGTTTGCTTCTGTTTTCTGCATATTTTATGTGTTTCATTGCTCTGTAATATTTAATTTTCTAACAGATATCTCTCATATCACTTGGCCTTTGAGTCAAGTCACCAAGGGAGGAGCGAAAGAAAATTTATTTTGTTCTAAATCTCAAAAGAAGGTGTTCGTAGAGTTGAACCACCACCTCTTCTCTGCACCGATTCTCACATTATCAGACTTGCAGCAACTAGTTTTGATTGAGACAGATGCCTCTAACTATGCTATTGGGGCAGTATTTACTCAGCAGGGACATCCAGTGGAATATCACAGTGAGACACTTTCAAACACAGTCAAAAATTATACCACCTATTAAAAATAAATGTATTCCATTGTGAAATTTTTCCAACAATTGAAGCATTACATTTTGGGGAAGGAGACGGTCATCCACACAGATCATCGACCCGTGTAGTTCATACAGATAAAACGGAAGTTGCAGAATGATCACCATCAGAAATGGTCCACATACTTGCAATAGTTCCATTTGAACATCAATTAAAAGAAGGGCATCACCAATAATGTTGCAGATTGCCTCAGCCAATTGTCGATCATGGCGCTAACCACTTTTCTCGACTCTTGTGGGCATGAGACTTCGGGTTGGCTGCATCTCTACAAAACTGATCTAGAATTAAGCAACACATACTAGATGCTCCTATAGGGTAAGAAAGTTCCAAATTTTCACCTCTAGGATGCATTGTTATGCCACTTGGGACACCTTTATTTTTCTTCAAGCGAGTGTGCCTAGATTATTTGGGAAGCACACAACATTTAGGTCATTGGACATTTCGGGGTCGAGAAAATAGTGACAGTAGTGCAGAATCATTTCTATTGGTCAAACCTTCGACATGATGTCGGGAAGTACATCAAATCCTGCACTGCCTGTGCCATTTCCAAACCAACCATCAAGAAGCAAGGCATGTATACTTTGTTTCCTACCCCTAGTCAACCTTGGGAATCCATCTCTATAGACTACATGTCGGGCCTTCCTTCTACTAAGCATGGAAATGACTACGCTTGTGTGGTTGTCAATAGATTTTGTAAGGTGGCCATTATGGAGGCCTTCAAGAAGAACATCATAGAAAAGGCCACTTCTAAAATCTTCTTTGAATGAGTTTGGGTACACTTTAGGATCCCACAGGCCATTATCTCATATCGGGACAACAGGTTCCTCAATACATTTTGGTTAAGTCTCTAGTCGATGTTGGACCCCAAACTCACTAAGTCCACATATTTCCACCCCCAAACTGATGGCCGAATAGAGGTCATCAACAGGATGATTGAACACATTTTGTGCATGTACAACTCGAAGCATCCATGCACATGGGATGAAAGCCTCCCCTATGTCCAGCATAGCTATAATCGGGCTCTCCACCACTCAACTGGCCACAACCCTTTTCAGGTGGGCTTGGGATTCAAACCATTATGTCCCATGGATGTGGCCATACCATTTGCAGCTACTCAAGAAAATTCGTCTCATGTCTAGTCCAAATCCAACAAGGAGAATAGCTTCATTGAGCACATTCAGCACATCCACCAATAGTTCCATGACATATTAGACAGAGTCAATGCTAAGTAAAAGCAGTGACATGATCAGCATCGGGTGCCACACAAGTTCCAGGTCATGGGTGACAAAAATTGGCTACATTTGCATAAGGAACACCTCGCTAGGCCCCACTGCAGTCTTCGCCCATTCCGATATGGGCCATAAACCATCACAAATGTAGTAAGGGACAATTCCTTTGAGTTCAGTATCCCACCATTCCTTGGTATGTACCCAGTGTTCAATGTGGACCGCCTTCGTCCCTACTTTCCACCATTGTTGGACACATCCGACATTGCAGAACAACTCACACCAACAGAGTTAAACCTTTACTGTATGGAAAAATCCATAACTGATCGGATCATGGACATGCAGATCAAGAACACCCACCAACAGAGGATCCATCTATTTCGAGTTTTCAAATTAGGCCAACACCAGGGCAAGTGGTTCACCAGGGACTAGATTCAATAGAAATTTCCTCACATCATAGAGGCTCTAGAAGCAATGGTAACCATTACTTCCTAATCAAGGAGAAATGATCCAGGTGGATATTGGTGGCCACTCACCTATTCCACCTATACCTCTAGTTAGTTTCATCATTTTTCTCTTTTATAGCAACATTTACTATTTTTAGCAGTTTTTCAGGTCCTAAAATTTTGGAGTAGTTTTGACCCCCTAAACTGTGTTTTTTGAGGTCCGCAGCAGACCATCGACTAGGTATAGGGGCATGCAGTAAAAACTATATTAATCAGAGAGATCTTTATGACGATATATTGTATGCACCAAATTGAGATAATATGACCAAGTTATGACCCTGGGAAGTTAGTTGCCCAACTAACCCCAAAAAGGCCCACAAACTCTTGGTGTTCCATCTCTTGGGGTTAGGTTTTTGGTTATCTATGGTTTTCCCAGTTTATATAGGAATTGATTTAACTTCTCTTCCCTCTCCTGGCCCAAGATTGAAAGTTTCCCAAGAGTGGGGAGGAGATTCCTTTGTGGGCTGCATACCTCCTTAAGTTGGCTTGAATTTGGTTATCCTTGATAGTACTAGGTAGAGAAACATCTTGGAAAATCATGTCAAGTGGTCCTGGATGGTGACATTTCTCCATCTCCAGGACAGCATGCCTATCAAAGGAATATTCACGCTATGCACAAAAATCCTTTATTGTTGGTGCGATGTCCATTAATTCCCTTCTGAACCTTAGGGAAAAATAAATTTTTGGTCTTTCCTAATGTATTTACTCTCTGAAAATATTTGTCGTACCTTCTACTTGAAATTTTTAATGTCTTTTGCCTATATGATTTTCTGGTGTTAACAGTTTCCCCCTAATGTATGAGGTCTAGCAAGAACTTGTATAGCCAAAATAGATTATGTTTTCTTTTTTGTGTGATCCTTTTGAGAGAGAGAGAGAGAGTAACTTTCTTTGGAACTGAGTTTGGAGACCCCTTTTCTTGAGTAAAAAACACACCATACTCTGTAGGAAACCTGCAAGAGAACAAATAAGCAATATTTCTATGAGGCGAGCATATCTCATGCTCGTGATGGTTGACTAGTTAAGCTAATCTGACAGATACTAGTTCTTTCATGTCACATTTTGTGGTTGGTGACCTGCTACTAGTTGATGACGATGATTACCGACGCCCTTGAGGGCATTTTTTCTTTGAACAAAAAAAAGGTTGAATGTCGTACCCACATGCTTGGAGAAAGTTATCAATGGATGCATGGGTCTTTGACTGTTGGGGACCTTAAGCATTACTGAAAGAGATGCTTACTGATGTATGGGTCTTCAATGAATTCTGAAAGAGTGTAACGATTATGAAGTATGATACCATATTTGACATGAAAACCTATGTTGATGTTAAATTTCAAGAGAGTCGATGACATCAATGTGAAATGTTAATTCCCATTGTGCCATCCGAGGATACCCCTATTAGGGTGAGGAATCATCCAAGGTACTACCTCCTTCCTGGAAAATGGTTGTTTGAAGTCAATAAGAAGGAAGCATCGACCGATCAAGACAAGTATTGATGTAAGGGATCAAGGTTTCTTGATGTAGCAACGTGTACAATGTGATAGGTGAACAAGGCATGATGATGAGAGGTGGATATAACTAATGATGGTGGTTAAGTGGCCCAAGGTCGGAGTTGTAAATGTGAGTGGTGGCAATCAGAACAATTTCTGATGGGGAAATCCCTAGGGTCGGTAGGACATCCAGGGTGGGTATATGTTTGTTATTATTTTCGTGGTTGGGTGTGGTAAATAATGCACGGCTCTGGCCACGGGTGATTATGGACTGCTATCAAGTAAGAAATGTAAATGGAAGGGTGGGATTCTTCTCCTAAGAAAAATATTTGTACACTTTCCAAAAGAATATGAAATTGGTTTGGATCTACAAGCATGGAGACGGGTGCCTCATAAACATGAATAATACTGCACTATGATGTGAGTGTGTTTTTCTAAGGGTGGGGGCCCCATTGGTTGGTCTCAATGTGAGGGTGATGAGGCAAATGAAATTTCATAGATGAGCTATGCTTATGAGGGTGCGATAGGCCAAATGTAAAACACGGTGATGCATTTTTGTTGATCCTTTTGTAGATAATGGTAGCTCATGAAGGAGGTTTTAACATGCAATGGGTAAAACTTGACTTGATGCTTGATCATGGATGTACGAATATGAAGTGGTTCCCGGGCCGGAGTTTATGGCTATGGCTCCAAAAAATTTCATATGGTCTTCATGAGTGATGGATGCCATGGAAGGTGACGTTCTACCAACCTGAGGGGGTGTTTATGTAATATTCCAATTTAGGAACAGCTACATTATTGGGAATATCTCAATATATTACCAATGTGGAGATCAACAATACATAAACATGAGCTGGAAAATAGCAGTGAATACATTAATACCAGAATGCAAGAAGATCCACATAACCATTACATTGGATTATAGCAGCAACAATGTATACAATATCTTGAGGAAATAGCTACTTAAGATAGGCAAAATCAGCCTCAAGAAACATGTACATAAAATATGATAGAACACTTCTACACAAGAATGCCCATGGCTATGATTGCGCAGTCTATAAAGGAGGACTGCTGAAAAATAGTTTCAATACACAAATATGACAATATACAGCTCAAATAGAATATGGGGAGAAATATCTCAACCCCTAGAAACAATAATACACAATCCTTAAAAGGATTGGCTGAAATAAGTACAAAATGGCAAATTTGCAGAAATGTCGGAGTTACTGGGTAGCAGCTGCAACTCAGAAAATAGAAATGGATGTAGATAGCTGATGATGCTGCAAATGATGGTTGAATCTCATCCAAAGGATCTCTCAGGTGAAAGGCTGATCCAATCCCTGAAGATCTCACCCTCCAAAATAGTGGAGCAAGTCCCCACTACAATTGCACTTAGAAATAACGCAGTCTAGAGAAGGGAATGTGTTGTTGGTGAAGGGAAGTGCTTGGCCTGATGCTAATGATCTTAAATATGCTCTGGAATCTCCCTCACTAACCTCCCAGAGGAATAGAAGCTCCCTCCTCTGAAATATGAGCTAAGGAAATGGTGTTGTGGAGTCCCCACTACAACACCCTGCAACACAAAGTTATCCTGCTTCAGGAATAACGTTGTGACTGAAGGAGGTGGCTTTGGCCTTGAGAAAAGATATGTGGAGAATGAGGAACAATCCCTCAAGAGGCCTCTCAGGAAGGAGAAGAAATCCTAAACAGGAATTCCCCGGCAATTCTTGCTAAACAACAAAAGAATGCACAATGTCTGAATAGACAATGAAATCAATAATCCAATTCATGAGTAACAATGATTGTCTTGCCCTCCTTTTAAACAAGTGAAAACTCTTTCTCCACAGGTCCCACTCATTAGGGTTTCCTCCACCAAATATCCTCTTCCTCATTCACACTGCGATGTCTTCTAAAGTGATCCACTCCTCCTATGGAAGCGTTGTTGACTTGGTCAAACCTGACCTTGTATTCATGCATTTGCCCCTTTTCACACTTGAGGGTGAAAAATAAAGCTACTTTGATGATATCTTTCACATTATGATGGATTTTATTCATGTCTTCAATAAGAATGGGTTCCCTTACCCATTTATTAAGCTGCTAGGTGATAAAAACAAAATTTTAATATTCCATTTAGTTATGTGCTAAAATGGGAATATTACAGTCCTCCCCTCCCAAATGTTGCTTGTCCTCAAGAAACTGCAAGGATAGAACTGGAAAATCTCCACTCAAGGCATGGAGTCTGAAATGTGTTGAGGAACATCTTCCCCAAATGGATCCTTCATTCCCCAAGCAATCATCCATACAAAATGAGTTACCTCCCAACATGGCAACTCCTGAAAATTATCTTCCACCTTTGGCTCCTGCAATATAGGTGGGCTGAAAATATGATCTTGGTAGAAAAAATAGCCTACCCCACACTGTCCTCCTCTCCACTTAGGATAAGTTCAGAGTATATGTTGATCTTAGGCTATAATAATGTTGCCCTCAAGTGGCAATATGAAGACTAGACCTCCAAGGATCTCTTCCCCAACGTTATGAAACATGTTGTCCCAAATCATCTCATATGTGATGAGTTGGAAGTCACCATCATATGGCATCCAATAAATCATATGGCTCACCTCAAATGGAAATAAATGTTTTGTTGTAGTGGCCACACGTGCTCTCATGCTCCCATTAGAACATGCAATGTAAATAATGTGGGAGATCTCTCCCCCAAGGAACACATCCAACCAATGTGCCATTACCCCAATCATGCTCTCAACAAACATAAAGACAACAACAACATAATGAACCATAATGAGAACCGTGCTTGCTATCCTACTCTCCTCAAATGTATGGGGAAAGTGAATGATGTATGGTGCAAGGTGAGCATGTCCTCCAAA